>CM060701.1:168641213-169241213 GCA_030686995.1 Artemisia argyi | reverse complement strand
GTCGAGTTTCAAGCTCGAGTTTTAGGATTTGAGTCGAGCTCGAGCTTGGTAGTACTTGGCTCGACTCGACTCATTTACACCCCTAGCCGTCAGGTACAAAGTTAAAGAGAGACGGCCCAGTGGAGTTTACACGGGACGGCGTCAAACGTCTCTTGGCGATACGAAACCCTAAGCTACGGTGATCTGACGGCGTCAGAAGTTATAACTTGACGCCGTCAGAGTTGTAAATCTATATATAGTTTTGGTATTTTCATTCATTAAATGGTGGAACTTTGTGTGAAACTTTGGAGAAAAACCCTAGCAGGATTTTATCAGCAACTTTGGGGTTTCAAACCCTATTTTCTTTCATGTTTAATTGAAAGATAAGTTCTTCTTTAATCATTCAATATGTCTATGTGTTGTTTGATTAATTGTTTATCTTTTCATTTCTTTAACATGCTACCTTAGATATCTTAGTGTTTTCTTAAATCTTATGAAACCTAGTTATTAATTATTGATTGTTGGTTTGTTATTGATTGTTTTGATTGATTGACTAATGTTAGGCTTAAGAAAACTAGATAATCTCCTCTACGGTAACATGCTTGAATGTCTGAAGCAACGTAATTGGATGTGTACTATGATTTTATTGATTATATTTAATGCATGAGTAGTTGTTGATGATTCTATGGTAGGATACTAAACGTGTCATCATAAGAAGAAATAAATACTCATAGAGTTGGGGAAGGACGTACACACCTCCACGACTTGTATTAAGGAATGAAATCCTTTAATCAAACAATTGTAACAAACCAATAAATAAGTAAAAGATAACTAGTGAGTAGTGAAATCTAGGTAAACACAATTGTTTCCTATAAGTAATCCACCGCATTTATTTTCTTGTTATTTAATTTTATTTTGTTTATTAGTAGTTTGTGGGTTAGTTGACTAGCAACTAATTCCGACCAATCTTTCAAATACCCGAGATTTTACTGCTTTCATAAAATATAAAAATACAAAAGGAATCATCCCTCACCTTTAGACCTAGTTGATTTAGCTTTCAATCCTAACGACGCTATTCCCTTAGAGAACGATCAATCCCTCGGTACTTGCCACTCACTATACTACACCGATTAGGTACACTGCCTGGAGGATTGTAAGCTTCACAAGATCCCTTGAGAAGTAAAACTTTTGCGAGTCTGAAATCCCGCATCAACTAAGATAGGTGTTCTATATTTAAACTATTACAACAAAGTTAATCCATGACATAACCTTATCTAGTTGCAATTGATTCAGCGTGAAAATTATTTAGAGTTACTATGCTTATCCATGAATTTAAGCAGATTTTTTCAACAAGTATATAAAATTGAAAAACCACACATCTATTTAGTAAAATATCCATCAATGGTGGACTATCATGGTAGATCACCATTTAATGATCAAATGCCTAAGGCTTATAATAGAGAAATACTGTAACATTAACTGATCAGTTTCATTAGCTTGTATGACAATTATGACATCTTTATAGGTGAATCTTTTATAACCTTCGATAGTCATTGCCAAAAGCAGGAGGCGGTCACAACATTTTCGAATGTGCCAATTTTGTCCTAGCCAAATTATGCTAGATGCAATATACATATGAACACAAAGGATATAATTCAGAAATATCAAGTAAATTTACACTATATCAAATAAAAATAGGTTTTAACTCAAGTAACTAAAAGCAACACTTGATTATTGTAGTAGTTTTAAGAACGGGTCACCTTCCAGTTTTTGGTTTTTTAGTGAACGTAAACATTTGATTCCTTTGTAAAATATTTCCAGAACCAGATAAAGTTTTCTTGTGGAAGTGACAATAACTTCAACAACTTTTCTTGTTGAAGCTATAATAACTCAACCGGATAGGATAATTTTTATGCGTGACCTATACCCTTGAATGAGTTATTTATGAAAGATGCAATCTGTTGACTGCATGTTCAAACCATGGCGTAGATTTCTTGTTTGGAAATAAAAACTATTTTAGGGGATGTTTGGAAAAAGGTTACTACTTAAACATTTATAGACTACCAAACTAACAATGAAAAATGACATTGAACACATCCAAATTACCTTGTAATATAACCCATTGATCATGCCTGCAGGCCGCTTGATGAAATTTCCATTACCCCACAAATAATCTACCATGGATTTCAAATCATCTTTATTCGAAAATTACAATCTTTATCATCTAACTGAGTGGAAAATAATGTACCACAAAAGAGCTTCTTACTGGCAATTCATCTAGTAAATTATAAATATGGTGCAAGATAACGGTTTGCATTATAGTACTTTAAAAATACCTGTTGACATGTCCCAACACTACTTTAGTACTTATTGCCATTTATGAATCAAGCTTTTATATCTCACTTTAGCATCTAGTTCATATAGCACATAAAATTTTCCCTACAACACAATAAACTTCAAATCTTAATTTACCAGACTAGAGAGCATGGTGAGGAAGGTTAGCTTCGAGAGGAAGGTCTATACTGTTCTATTAGCTTGTAATAGGGGACACCAACTGACTTAGAATCATATCATCAAAAAGAAAAAGCGAAGCTAAACCGGTCTCATCAATGATACATACAATTACTTTGTGTTGGATCGATGTACTCTGATCAAACTACTTTGTAGCTAGTAAAGGTTTAATAATATTAAGTAAACTCAACACTATTAATATTGAAACACTGTTTAACCTTGTAAAGTATGCGGAATCTACTAACACATAGCTTAAGAAGAACTTTTATATTAACCAAACTTGAACCTGCTTTGTTACATAGACTCACTAACAATCCCTAACAATTATCGACTTTGAACAACTCTAAAACATATATCGACTAATAACTCTTAAGGCTCCTTTTATAGATAACCTTAAGTCGGTTGACATCATCTAACTTGAACGATAAGTAATTATCCCTAACTTATTCTAGAATATTCATACAATATTACACATTCATCCGTTATCTAATATTGCACTTAAGTCCTTGTATTCTTCGAAGTACTTAGAACAATCTTCAATCAGCAGTACTTTGACTTTTATCTTCAAGTAGTACTTTGACTTTAATCTTCATGCAGCAGTACTTTGATATACAGAAGTACCTTGATCTTTTATATCCCAACAATTCTCCCCTAACTTGAACTCTACTTGTTTGATTTCAAATTTCTTTGTTATCTTTGACCTTCAAACTCTTTAATCATTCAGAAAGATTGTTTCTTTATCACTTTAACTTTTATCTGTCATGTGTCAAAGTACTCTTTATCAGCATCAATTGATATCTTCTTAGCAATAATCCTTCTCAGCTACTCAGCAACATTTTGGTACAATAATCATCAAATCTTTCAAAGTTTCATACTATTCTCATCACTTCCAGGTGTGTTAACACCTGTGAGAGGTGAATCATTGAAAATTAATGGATTTTGATGTCTCTTTACCAAAGCCATTAACTCTGGAGTAGCCAATGTTTAGGTTAAAACAACCATGGTACATTGATAACCATATGATTTTTAGCAAATCATCAGCTGTCAACGGATTTTAGTAGTCTTTACCAATAGCCGTTTGCTTTTGGACTAGTTAGTTCTTTGATATCAACCATGGTGAACTAATTACCAAAAATGGATTTTCCATAGCCTTTACCACAAGCCATTTTTCCTTGTGGGCTAGCCAACTCTTCACTTTTACAGATATGGTGAGTTGAAACCATACAATTTTTAGTAAATTGTCAACTAAAAATGGATTTGATTGTCACATCAGAGCCGTACCCTCATGATGAGTCAAACTCTTTCTTGTCTATTAAACATGGTGAGTTGATTACCATTTGTTGTGCAGTATAGATATTAACACCATGTGTTTCTTTTCAAATCCTTTTACTTCACTTCTAAACATCAAAAACTTTTTATTTTATTTTAAAGGACTTATACTGGTTTATTTCAGCAAGCAGTACTTTGATAAAGTACTGTTTGTCTTTGCAGTACTTTGAAAAATACTTATTATACAAAACAAATCATACCAGTATTTTGCAATATCACTCTTCAGACTTGGTCCATCTGATAAATAGCTTAATAACATCCAAAGCTACATCAGATTCATCTTCAAGTTCCATTCCATGATCCAGCATTCTGAGCATAATTTCTCTAATCAATGGATATCTTCTCTCAGCAAGCATATGAATCATGGTACCATCTTCCATCTCTAGTGCATGAACTCCTGATGAACCAAAGAATCTCCATCTTGTGATTTCCCAATTCTCTTGATCATTCCACAGAGGATCAACACTTGTTTCTTCAGTTTCCTAGATGGTAATTAAGTCTCCAAGCAAAATTAATCCCACTCCTAATGCTTCAATCTCTTCATAGTATGTCTGCACTTGCATGTATAAGTCATAGATATCTTCTCTGGTAATAAAATGCAGAACATCCCATAACATGTTGAATACTGTGAAGCTTTCATCTTCTCTGTTGAACATAAGATAGTTCCCTTCTTTTGATTCAACCACAGAGAATGAGATTATCTTGAACTTCTTTCCAGAGTCTTCTGTCTTCTTATTCTCAAAATCAACTACTCTGAAATAGTTTCTATGTTCATCAACTGTATCTTCATGAATCATCTTCAGTCTTTTTGACAGTTGATCATCTTGAACTGCTTTCTTTCTTTTCAATTTTCTTTGCTCAGCCTGTTCTTTTCTAATATCTTCTAACTTCTTCTTTCTATCAACATCCATGGGTACAAAATTTTCTACTTCTTTCCTGATAGACTCTTGTTCTTGTTCCTACAGAGCTTTCACATCTAGATACCTCATTTTGTGTAAATTCTTGTATCCTCTTCTTTTTAAGAAACTTATCATCCAGTTTCTTTCCTGTGCAATAGTCATTGGCATCTTTGTAATTGGCCTACTAACTTCTGCCAAATACTCTACATCATACTCAGCCTGTTGCTTCCTAGCAATTGCATCCTCTGCAATCTTTAGTTCTCTAATCTGTGCAAGAGTGAATTTATTCTTTTTCTTCTTAATATCTTTCTGTTTCATGATCCCTTTCCCTTTGTCTTTGGGATCTAACTCATCATATTCAGAAGTACTTTCAGAAACTTGTTGTGCAGGCTCAGAAATATGTATACCTCCAGCAGATCCATTCAAATTCATCATAAGCCCTAAATCGTGTATTCATGGTCAAATATTATCCCAAGTGTAAGGGTATTTGATATGGATTTATTTGATACGCTTTTAGGGGGTCATTTAAGCCCTAAATCGTGTATTCATGGTCAAATATTATCTTAAGTCGTTTCTTTTGTCATTTTAGGTACTTAGGACGTGAATCCTGGAAAATGGAGCATTTTTTTTAGCTTTTTGAACGTTTTTATGCTCAAGAATGAAGAATACAACAAAACCAAGAGAAAGTAAAGTTTTTACACTTGACAGCGTCAGGATTTGGAGTTGACGCCGTCACCTTATGCTGAGAAGTCATGGAATTTTACACTAGATGCCCCAGAAAATTTTTTGAAGCTAACACCTGACGGCGTCAGGTACAAAATATTTGAGGCCGTCAGTAGAGGTGTAAAAGAGACGAGACAACTCGCGAGCTACTCAGGATTGACTCACAAACTACTCAAAATCGACTCGATGTAAACGAGTCAATCTCGAGTTCGAGCTACTCGAGTATATTTTCGAGTCGAGCTCGAGATCGAAAATACTATGCTCGTGAAGCTCGCGAGCCTTAATGAGATTAAACTAAATTACACTTTTACTCTTTTATATAAACATATTTACTTAGTTTTTATACAAATCAAGTCGAGCCGAGCTTGATATGTCAAGTATTCATCGAGTTCGAGCCTTAAATATTAACATAATCGAGGTCGAGTCGAGCTTCGAGCTCGAGTTTTATAAAACGAGTCAAGCTCGAGCTCGAAATATAAAGCTCAATCGAGCTCGAGTCGAGTTTCAAGCTCGAGTTTTAGGATTCGAGTCGAGCTTGAGCTTGGTAGTACTTGGCTCGACTCGACTCATTTACACCCCTAGCCGACAGGTACAAAGTTAAAGAGAGACGACCCAGTGGAGTTTACACGGGACGGCGTCAAACGTCTCTTGAGCGATACAAAACCCTAAGCTACGGTGATCTGACGGTGTCAGAAGTTATAACCTGACGCCGTCAGAGTTGTAAATCTATATATAGTTTTGGTATTTTCATTCATTAAATGGTGGAACTTTGTGTGAAACTTTGGAGAAAAACCCTAGCAGGAATTTATCACCAACTTTGGGGTTTCAAACCCTATTTTCTTTCATGTTTAATTGAAAGATAAGTTCTTCTTTAATCATTCAATATGTCTATGTGTTGTTTGATTAATTGTTTATCTTTTCATTTCTTTAACATGCTACCTTAGATATCTTAGTGTTTTCTTAGATCTTATGAAACCTAGTTATTAATTATTGATTGTTGGTTTGTTATTGATTGTTTTGATTGATTGACTAATGTTAGGCTTAAGAAAACTAGATAATCTCCTCTACGGTAACATGCTTGAATGTCTTAAGCAACGTAATTGGATGTGTACTACGATTTTATTGATTATATTTAATGCATGAGTAGTTGTTGATGATTCTATGGTAGGATACTAAACGTGTCATCATAAGAAGAAATAAATACTCATAGAGTTGGGGAAGGACGTACACTCCTCCACGACTTGTATTAAGGAATGAAATCCTTTAATCAAACAATTGTAACAAACCAATAAATAAGTAAAAGATAACTAGTGAGTAGTGAAATCTAGGTAAACACAATTGTTTCCTATAATTAATCTACCGCATTTATTTTCTTGTTATTTAATTTATTTTGTTTATTAGTAGTTTGTGGGTTAGTTGACTAGCAACTAATTCCGACCAATCTTTCAAATACCCGAGATTTTACTGCTTTCATAAAATATAAAAATACAAAAGGAATCATCCCTCACCTTTAGACCTAGTTGATTTAGCTTTCTATCCTAACGACGCTATTCCCTTAGAGAACGATCAATCCCTCGGTACTTGCCACTCACTATACTACACCGATTAGGTACACTGCCTGGAGGATTGTAAGCTTCACAAGATTCCTTGAGAAGTAAAACTTTTGCGAGTCCGAAATCCCGCATCAACTAAGATAGGTGTTCTATATTTAAACTATTACAACAAAGTTAATCCATGACATAACCTTATCTAGTTGCAATTGATTCAGCGTGAAAATTATTTAGAGTTACTATGCTTATCCATGAATTTAAGCAGATTTTTTCAACAAGTATATAAAATTGAAAAACCACACATCTATTTAGTAAAATATCCATCAATGGTGGACTATCATGGTAGATCACCATTTAATGATCAAATGCCTAAGGCTTATAATAGAGAAATACTGTAACATCAACTGATCGGTTTCATTAGCTTGGATGACAATTATGACATCTTTATAGGTGAATCTTTTATAACCTTCGATAGTCATTGCCAAAAGCAGGAGGCGGTCACAACATTTTCGAATGTGCCAATTTTGTCCTAGCCAAATTATGCTAGATGCAATATACATATGAACACAAAGGATATAATTCAGAAATATCAAGTAAATTTATACTATATCAAATAAAAATAGGTTTTAACTCAAGTAACTAAAAGCAACACTTGATTATTGTAGTAGTTTTAAGAACGGGTCACCTTCCAGTTTCTGGTTTTTTAGTGAACGTAAACATTTGATTCCTTTGTAAAATATTTCCAGAACCAGATAAAGTTTTCTTGTGGAAGTGACAATAACTTCAACAACTTTTCTTGTTGAAGCTATAATAACTCAACCGGATAGGATAATTTTTATGCGTGACCTATACCCTTGAATGAGTTATTTATGAAAGATGCAATCTGTTGACTGCATGTTCAAACCATGGCGTAGATTTCTTGTTTGGAAATAAAAACTATTTTAGGGGATGTTTGGAAAAAGGTTACTACTTAAACATTTATAGACTACCAAACGAACAATGAAAAATGATAGTGAACACATCCAAATTACCTTGTAATATAACCCATTTATCATGCCTGCAGGCCGCTTGATGAAATTTCCATTACCCCACAAATAATCTACCATGGATTTCAAATCATCTTTATTCGAAAATTACAATCTTTATCATCTAACTGAGTGGAAAATAATGTACCACAAAAGAGCTTCTTACTGGCAATTCATCTAGTAAATTATAAATATGGTGCAAGATAACGGTTTGCATTATAGTACTTTAAAAATACCTGTTGACATGTCCCAACACTACTTCAGTACTTATTGCCATTTATGAATCAAGCTTTTATATCTCACTTTAGCATCTAGTTCATATAGCACATAAAATTTTCCCTGCAACACAATAAACTTCAAATCTTAATTTACCAGACTAGAGAGCACGGTGAGGAAGGTTAGCTTCGAGAGGAAGGTCTATACTGTTCTATTAGCTTGTAATAGGGGACACCAACTGACTTAGAATCATATCATCAAAAAGAAAAAGCTAAGCTAAACCGGTCTCATCAATGATACATACAATTACTTTGTGTTGGATCGATGTACTCTGATCAAACTACTTTGTAGCTTGTAAAGGTTTAATAATATTAAGTAAACTCAACAGTATTAATATTGAAACACTGTTTAACCTTGTAAAGTATGCGGAGTCTACTAACACATAGCTTAAGAAGAACTTTTATATTAACCAAACTTGAACCTGCTTTGTTACACAGATTCACTAACAATCCCTAACTATTATCGACTTGGAACAACTCTAAAACATATATCGACTAATAACTCTTAAGGCTCCTTTTATAGATAACCTTAAGTCGGTTGACATCATCTAACTTGAACGATAAGTAATTATCCCTAACTTATTCTAGAATATTCATACAATATTACACATTAATCCTTTATCTAATATTGCACTTAAGTCCTTGTATTCTTCGAAGTACTTAGAAAAATCTTCAATCAGCAGTTCTTTGACTTTTATCTTCAAGCAGTACTTTGACTTTAATCTTCATGCAGCAGTACTTTGATATACAGAAGTACCTTGATCTTTTATATCCCAACAATCCTCCCCTAACTTGAACTCTACTTGTTTGATTTCAAGTTCCTTTGTTATCTTTGATCTTCAAAATCTTTAATCATTCAGAAAGATTGTTTCTTTATCACTTTAACTTTTATCTGTCATGTGTCAAAGTACTCTTTATCAGCATCAATTGATATCTTCTCAGCAATAATCCTTCTCAGCTACTCAGCAACATTTTGGTACAATAATCATCAAATCTTTCAAAGTTTCATACTATTCTCATCACTTCCAGGTGTGTTAACACCTGTGAGAGGTGAATAATTGAAAATTAATGGATTTTGATGTCTCTTTACCAAAGCCATTAACTCTGGAGTAGCCAATGTTTAGGTTAAAACAACCATGGTACATTGATAACCATATGATTTTTAGCAAATCATCAGCTGTCAACGGATTTTAGTAGTCTTTACCAATAGCCGTTTGCTTTTGGACTAGTTAGTTCTTTGATATCAACCATGGTGAACTAATTACCAAAAATGGATTTTCCATAGCCTTTACCACAAGCCATTTTTCCTTGTGGGCTAGCCAACTCTTCACTTTTACAGATATAGTGAGTTGAAACCATACAATTTTTAGTAAATTGTCAACTAAAAACGGATTTGATTGTCACATCAGAGCCGTACCCTCATGATGAGTCAAACTCTTTCTTGTCTGTTAAACATGGTGAGTTGATTACCATTTGTTGTGCAGTATAGATATTAACACCATGTGTTTCTTTTCAAATCCTTTTACTTCACTTCTAAACATCAAAAACTTTTTATTTTATTTTAAAGGACTTATACTGGTTTATTTCAGCAAGCAGTACTTTGATAAAGTACTGTTTGTCTTTGCAGTACTTTGAAAAATACTTATTATACAAAACAAATCATACCAGTATTTTGCAATATCACTCTTCAGACTTGGTCCATCTGATAAATAGCTTAATAACATCCAAAGCTACATCAAATTCATCTTCAAGTTCCATTCCATGATCCAGCATTCTGAGCATAATTTCTCTAATCAATGGATATCTTCTCTCAGCAAGCATATGAATCATGGTACCATCTTCCATCTCTAGTGCATGAACTCCTGAAGAACCAAAGAATCTCCATCTTGTGATTTCCCAATTCTCTTGATCATTCCACAGAGGATCAACACTTGTTTCTTCAGTTTCTCAGATGGTAATTAAGTCTCCAAGCAAAATTAATCCCACTCCTGATGCTTCAATCTCTTCATAGTATGTCTGCACTTGCATGTATAAGTCATAGATATATTCTCTGGTAATAAAATGCAGAACATCCCATAACATGTTGAATACTGTGAAGCTTTCATCTTCTCTGTTGAACATAAGATAGTTCCCTTCTTTTGATTCAACCACAGAGAATGAGATTATCTTGAACTTCTTTCCAGAGTCTTCTGTCTTCTTATTCTAAAAATCAACTACTCTGAAATAGTTTCTATGTTCATCAACTGTATCTTCATGAATCATCTTCAGTCTTTTTGACAGTTGATCATCTTGAACTGCTTTCTTTCTTTTCAATTTTCTTTGCTCAGCCTGTTCTTTTCTAATATCTTCTAACTTCTTCTTTCTATCAACATCCATGGGTACAAAATTTTCTACTTCTTTCCTGATAGACTCTTGTTCTTGTTCCCACAGAGCTTTCACATCTAGATACCTCATTTTGTGTAAATTCTTTTATCCTCTTCTTTTTAAGAAACTTATCATCCAGTTTCTTTCCTAAGCAATAGTCATTGGCATCTTTGTAATTGGCCTACTAACTTCTGCCAAATACTCTGCATCATACTCAGCCTGTTGCTTCCTAGCAACCTCTGCATCCTCTACAATCTTTAGTTCTCTGATATGTGCAAGAGTGAATTTATTCTTTTTCTTCTTAATATCTTTCTGCTTCATGATCCCTTTCCCTTTGTCTTTGGGATCTAACTCATCATATTCAGAAGTACTTTCAGAAACTTGTTGTGCAGGCTCAGAAATAAGTATACCTCCAGCAGATCTATTCAAATTCATCATTATCTGAGCAATTGTTTCATCATCACTTGCAGTATGCACCTTAGCTTCTTCTTGCTGCGTAAAAGTAGAAGGACCAGCTTCATCTTCAAAATTTATTGTAGAAGGTCCAGCTGCAGTAACTCCACTTTCATCAATATTCATAGCAGCAGTACCTTGCTCAGCAGTACCTTGCAGACCTGTGTTTTCAGCAGCAGTACTTTGAACACCAATACTTTGAGTTTGAGTGCTTTGAATATTTTGTGCATCAACATCTTTCTGAACATTTTCTTGCTCAACAACTTCTTGCTCAATAGCTTCTTCTTGTACAAAAGTCTTTGGACTTTCTGGATATTGCCAAAGATGAGCATCTTCTGAATATTTAATCTCAGCATCATCTCTATCCAAATTATCATCTTGATTCCTCCCCAATTTGATAGATGATGACTTCCTATGCCTCCTCTTGGATTTAGAAGTCTTCTTGGAAGATTTAGACTTGTGCTTTTGAGACTTTTTCTTTTCCTTAACATAAAGTCTAAAATTTTGAACAAGAGGCCAGACAAACTTCTTCAATCTTCTGAACTTCTTCCTTAACCTCTTGATTTCTGCAGCCTGAGCATCCATAGTTTTCTTCATCCTCTTAAACTCTCTAGTCAAAGTATAATTATTCATAGCCCCTCCAATTCCCTCATCTCCTCTAGTTGTTTGAATCCCACCTGTGTGGGTATAATCATTGGGAGAAGGTACTGGTGTATGCTTGGAAGCAGTACGTTGAGAAGAAGTACTTTGTGGAGCAGTACCTTCAGCAGAAACAAGTTTGTCCAAGGAAACTGACACTGAAGGAGTTTTCTCACTTAAATCATTATGCTGAGGTGAAACAATAGGTGGTGTAGGTGTATGTGCTGATGCAGAATGCTCAGAAGAAGCAGGTTGATCAGCATCATCAGAATTAGCAGAACCACTATTTTCAATATCATCCCTAACAGCCTGTGTTACCTCTAACATGTAAGCATTGAGAGGTGTGTTTCTACCCGAAAAATTTACTCCCTTGTGAGACATAAAGGTGAACACTTTAGGTGGCATCCTAATTGTGGGTACATAATCCTGAGGTTTTGGTATCCCATCTAATGGATTCTCTAAGAGAAGTTGAACAAATCTAGGATACATCAGAAAAAGGGATCCAGCTTTAATATGTGTTAGCATACCATCAAGGATCATGTATGAAAAGTTGAAGGGTTGATTGGTAATCAGGCCAACAAATGCAGAAGCTATAGAATGGCTAAATTGATCCCAAGCAGTACTCTTTGGACTTAAGCAATGGAGTAAAACATGAATAAGAAACTTCCAATGAGGACTTACCATTGCTTTCTGAAAATTAAGCTTATCCAAAGGCCCTTCATACCCAATGTCTCTTAGTGCATTCCTAATCTCTTGTTTAGCAAACAAAACATATCCTCTTTTATCTTCAAACAACAGAGCCTCCCTGATTGTTGCTTCTGTAACACAAATAGCTCTCCCAACAACTGTAGCATGTATAATATCCTCTCCATCTTCAACCGCAGACCTTGCCGTATCCCAAAACTCCTGTATCCAAGGTCCAATAATCTTTGGGTTGACTAAAAGTGAGTAACAGATGTGGGTTCCGGTGAGAAAATCAATAATACCATGAAAGTCAATGTTACTTTGCGTTTTCTCAAGATTTGCTATCATGTTGTGTTTGGTGTTGGTAGGACAAAGTGCCATTGTGAGAAGGTTTGGAGAGAAGAGTGGTAATCGGTGAATAATATGAGTGGGTTTGATGAATGAATACGGGTGAATAAATAAGAAAAAGATATTAGGTATATAAGGATAGGATACAAAAAATCACGGTTAATAAATTATTTTACCGTTATTTTTGGAAGTGATCATGCCCATATCTTTCGAAAGTTTGTTAGCCGCAAATCTGACCGTTGGAACAGTATCTGACGCATCAGCGTACCCTTTATATCACCAAGCAGTACGTTCCATAGATGATGGAGCAGTACTTTCAGTTATAAACCCAAACAGTATTTAGACCAAAGTACTTCTCAAACAAAATATCTTGATAGTTGACTGTTTGACCAAAATATCTTTGAAAGTCAACCCTAAGTAATGACTATCTCCCTAAATTAATTCCCAAAGCTACCAAGGTAAGTAAACATCAATGAACTTCATTGAATACCCTTATACCTTTACCTTGCCTATAAAAGCAACTTTTCCAACAACATACTTCATTCATCTCATCTTTCATTATCAGAACACAAAAACCCTAACAATGAGTCACTTTCCTCTTGTGTACATCTCCTCAGACTCAGATGGTACAACAGACTCAGAAATAAGCTATTATTCTGACTCTGAGTTTGAAGATCCAGGATGGATGGATTACTTTCCTCCTCATGTATCATCCTCATCAATGAGTGTTGTAAACTCTACCATAATTGATGCAGCAAGCACGACCAACCAAAAGCCCAAGAAGAAAAAGTCTGTCCATGGTTCATCTCTGGCTAATGAGCTTCCACATGCGTTAACTCAAGCCCTGGAATCAGCAATACAGAACATGAAGTGGCCTGCTCCAAGAAAAGAGAAACCACCCAAGCAAGTTCTTGGCCTGGCTTGCCCAAGAAAGCAAGCTTCTTTTGATGACAAAAGAAAGACTGCTCAGAAGGGAAAGCAGAGCTATGAGGGCAAGGGAAAAAGGCCTATGGAGTAGGTTATGTGGAGCTTGGTAGTAGGTTGTGTTGTGGTAGTTGTTTGTTTGTCTTGTCAGTGTCTGTATTTCAACTGTGTCTGTGTCATGATGTATCTGGTGGAATGGTTTGATGTAACTCCTCTTTGAATGATGAATAAAATACTTTCTTTATGAATGATACATGTAGCCTCCCCTCAAATAATGACTAACTACTAACTACTAATGCCTCCCCTCAAAAATAGCTTAATTATTAATCATGCCAATACTCACAACTAAAAAGGTAAATCTTGAAACATCAAAGCCCTTTGTGAGTAGATCGGCGACATTATCATCAGTATGAACTTTAACCACATTGATAAGCCTGTCCTCATAGCAATCTCTAATAAGATGATGCCTAATCTGAATGTGCTTGGTCTTGGAATGATAAACTGGATTCTTCACAATACAGATAGTACTTTCATTATCAATGTTGATAGGAGTATTCTTGAAGTTGAATCCATAATCCAAAAGCTGATTTTGCAACCAAAGTACTTGTGTACAACAACTTGCAACAGCTACATACTCTGCTTCTGTGGAAGATGTGGCTACAATTGTTTGCTTCTTGCATGAGACTAATCTGCTGCCAAGGTACTGACACCCTCCAGTTGTAGATCTTCTGTCATAGTTATCTCCAGCATAATCACTATCTGAAAAGGCTTGTAGATGGAAAGGTGAATCACTAGGATACCATAATCCTAGCTTAGGTTGTTGCCTAAGGTACCTGAAAATTCTCTTGACAGCATTCAAGTGTGATACCTTGGGATGAACTTGATGTCTTGCACATAAACACACAGCAAAAGTAATATCAGGCCTAGATGCAGTTAAATACATGAGACACCCAATGATAGACATGTATAAAGTGACATCAACATATTCTCCTTCTTCATCTTTTCCCAAAGGTTTGTTAGTATCCACTGGTGTAGATGTAGGCTTGACAGTTGTGAAATTGAATCTCTTAAGAATATCTGCAACATACTTATCTTGACAAATATAAATTCCATTGCTTGACTGTTGCACTTGAAGTCCCAAGAAGAATGTTAATTCTCCCATTGAACTCATCTGAAACTCTTTTTGCATAAGATCTTCAAATTCCTTCACCATAGATTGCTTAGTAGCACCAAAAATAATATCATCTACATACACTTGGACAGGCATGATATCCTTCTTATCTCTCTTGATGAACAAAGTCTTGTCAATAGCTCCTCTCCTATAACCATGCTGTAATAGAAAGTTGGAAAGTCTTTCATAACAGGTTCTTGGAGCTTGATGAAGGCCATACAGAGTCTTGATAACCTTGTAGACTTTGTTTGGGTGTGCAGGATCTTCAAAACCAGGAGGTTGTTTGACATAAACTTCTTCTGTGATAGTGCCATATAGAAAAGCACTTTTAACATCCATTTGGTATACTTGAAATCCCATATAAGATGCAAAAGCCAAAAATAGCCTTATGGCTTCAATCCTTGCCACAGGAGCAAAGACTTCATCATAGTCTACTCCTTCTTCCTGTCTATATCCTTGAGCCACTAACCTTGCCTTATTCTTAATAACATTCCCTCTTTTATCTCTTTTTACCCTGAAGACCCATTTAGTTCCAATCAGTCTCTTACCATTAGGTAAATCACATAATACCCATCCTTCTTGAAGTTTAAACTGTAAGAGTTCTTCTTGCATAGCTTCAACCCAACTCTCCTTGGTTAATGCTTGTTTGATATTCTTAGGCTCTTCTTGTGACAGAAAACAAGCAAATAAACACAACTTCTGATCCTTGTGATTCACCCTGTTTTGTTTGTAGATAAAACTAAGTAAAGAAGTATGTTGTTGAGACATATTCTTAGCCTTAGTCCTTGTGAGCACTCCTGAAGCTGAGGGTCCAATTATGTTAGTAACAGGATGAGTTTTGTGAATTCTTAGAGTAGGAGTTGGTGAGACTTCAAGATTATCTTCCAAATTAGTTAAATCAGGATCTTCATTAGAATCTGAGAAAATGCCTTCTTGATCCAATTCATCATCAGTGTCATCTAAGGCAATCTTGTTTGGATCATTCAAATCATCAGTTTCTTCTAAGTCAGGCATGTTAGAATCATTCACAGCATCAGTATTTATCCAATTTGAAGTATCTAAAGGTTGAAAAGTACTCTCAAATGGATTAGTAGTACTTTGGGGTAAAGTACTGTCAGTCCCTTTAGCCTTCTTCTTTTCTGCTTCATAAGCTCTCCTTTGTTCATCCTCATAAGACTTAGCCATTGTTTCTTGAAAAAGCATCCTACTAAGTTCATCTTGAATGGCTTGATCTTCATCAGATACTGGCATCTTTGGTGGAGCAGTACTTTGTGGATCAACAGTACTGTGAGGTTCAACTGTACCTTGAGGCTCAGAAGTACTTTTCTTCTCATCATTGACTAGATCATTGGGCTCATATTCAGATCTTAAATTAACATCATGAACAATGTACTGTGCTTCTTCTTCAGTGGGAGCAGCTTGATTTTCTTCCCTGACAGGTACATAATTCATAGATGAAGACATTAAATCAAGATCAAACATCCAATCAGGACCTTTACCTTTAGATTTTTCTTGTTCTTCTAGAAAATCAACATGAAGACATTCTTGAACCTTCTTGGTAGCCCTGTTGTACACTCTGAATCCTTTGCTATTGGCACAATATCCCAATAAGTATCCTTCATCTGACTTCCCATCAAATTTGCCCAAATTATCAGCAGTGTTTAAAATAGTTAAGGGACATCCAAAAGGTTTCATAAACTTGATGCTAGGCTTCTTTCCCATGAGTAACTCATAAGGTGTCTTCATTTGAGGTTTTGTCACTGATACTCTGTTCAACACATAACAAGCAGCACTTACAGCCTCAGCCCAGAATGGAACAGGTAATTGGGAGTCTGCAAGCATTTTCCTTGCTGCTTCTATTAGAGTTCTATTCTTTCTTTCTGCAACTCCATTTTGCTGAGGAGTTCTTGCAATACTGAACTCTCATTTAATTCCTTTCTTGGCACAAAAATCATCCATCATCTGATTCTTGAACTTTGTCCCATTATCACATCTAATTCCTCTAACCTTGAGTCTTAATTGATTTTCAAGTGCTATTATTAGATCATGAATAGCATCAAAAGTTTCATTCTTGAAGCATAAGAAAAAGACCCTGTTAATACAAATATCGCCTAAAAATTTTATTTATATTTTAACGATCTTTGCTAAGTTTTGTTAATGACAAAGTACAAACTTTAGATTGTAGTAAAACATCATTTTAGTTTAAGTCTTGTATAAATAGTCTTTACATTTCTTTTTAAACTTAACATTGTTTTTATTTCCTTAATAAGATAGTATTTCTTTAATAAGAAAGTGTCACATCTCATCAATGTGCATTTATGGTAAGTTTATGTGTTTGACTATCCATGAAGTTCTTACACACTTTGGAAGTATTCCATGTTTGGTACAATGCATGTTGACTAGTATTTAGTAGATGTGACATTGCTTGTTTATGTGTTTGACTATCCATGAAGTTCTTACACACTTTGGAAGTATTTCATATTTGGTGCAATGCATGTTGACTAGTATTTAGTAGATGTGACATTGTTTGTTTTGGAGTGATTTATTGTAAGTTTGGTTGAACAGTTCTGGCGGACCCCTGGAGGAACACGGGCGGACCCCTTCTGAGGGTACCGCCGTGTCCGCCAGACTGCTGACTTCCTTTGGTATAAATACCAAAGGACTTGCAAGAAATCCCTCATCACTTAGAGTCATATTTTACACATATTCTCTCATTATACTCAGTAGCTACTAACTTGTGTGATTCTCTTATGTAGCAAAGGAGTTCACATGTTCATCTAAGAAGTTACAAGTTTCAACTCTAAGTTGCAAGACTTGTTAGCTTTGTCATGTATAAGCTTTGGTAGTTTATACTTCATTTGTATCATGTATGTAAAAGTGATCGGTTAGTATTTTAGGCCTCAAAATACATAGTGTGTCGGGAATTGTTGTACCCTTGTAAAAGAACTAATGGGAGTGGTTGTACCCTTGGTAAAGAACTCGACATCTAGCTTTGTTTCGGTAAAAGTGTAAGCGACGAACGGGAGTGGTTGTACCCTTGTAAAAGAACTCGACATCTAGCTTTGTGTCGGTAAAAGTATAAGCGACGTTGTAAAGGTTTCTCCACCGGGAAAGGAGCTTGTTGATTATTGCTTATAACTCTCGAGTTGGAAACTCGGGGCGTGGATGTAGGGCAAGGAAAAAGATTCCTTGTAGCCGAACCACGATAAACAATCGTGTTGTGGTTTGATCGTTTCTTTCTTTATCTTTGCTTATTACATATTGTCTTTAGTTAGATTTTCTAATCACACGTAAAGCTTTTCAAAGAAGTAAACAAGTAAAGTTATGTTTATATCCTTAAACAAACGTAAAGCTTTTCAAAGAACTAAAACAAGTAAAGTTAGGATTGCTATTTACTCGTAAAGCTTTCTCAAGGAATTGAACATATAATGTTGTGTTTATATCTTTAAACAAACGTAAAGTTTTTTAAAAGATAATCAAGCTAAAATGGATTTAAAAAGCGGTAAACTATTCAACCCCCCTTCTAGTTTTCCACAATTGGCATCAGGAGCTACGTTACTCAAGATCTTTAAAATAGAATGTATTTTAAAACTTGGATCGATCCATGGATTTTGAAAATCTCAAAGAAGGGCAACCTATTCAAAACCCACCGCTATTTGAATAAGAAAACATACTTGAATGGTAAAGTAATTTTGAAAACTACGTGAAATCAATTGATCAAGATCTTTGGCATATTATTTCTTTTGGTAATTTCAAACCAAAGAAAACAAGTTTTGAAAACTAAGATAACTATCTTAAACTTGATAAAAATAATAAAGCTTTAGTACCAAATATGAAAGATTGTATTTTTGTCAAACGGCTAATGATATTTGGAAAAATATGTTAAACTTTCATCAAGAAATATGTCAAGTCAAAGATGATAAATTTGATCTCACATATGAATTAGAAGTCTTAGAAATATTAATAGATAGACATTTTGTTGAGATAAATACATGTACTACTAGTTTAAATGTTTTAAATGAAGGTGTAAGTGAAGATGATTACTCATGTCGAGCTCGTTGTGGACTTGCTCACGATTCATGGAATAACACGGATGAAGATGAAGCCAACCATCCGGTTTGTGATTCTCAACCAGATAAAACATCAAGCAAGGTACATTTTGAAACCAAACACTTTTGCTTTGAGAAATTTATCCTAGAGTTTTCTAAACTAGAAAATGAGTCTAAACGTTTATGCAACATGGACCTGAAAACTATCTTTAACAGTGAGTCTTCAAAATCTTTTAAGAATATATTTGAAAAGGAAATCTTGTTAGAAGATAAAATGTCTAGGATTGAGAGTAATGTTGAAATTGATCTAGAATGTAAATTATTTCTAGATTACAAACATGAGATTAAAAAGCAAAATGAGAAAGGAAAAATATTAGTTAAATTTGATGAAAGCTCAAAATCTCTTGAAAGATTGTTGAGGAGTCAAAGGGTGTTTAAAGATAAAACCGAATTAGGATTTAACTCAAAAGCACCATCAACTAGTAAAACAAAACAAGTAAAATTTGTCTAACCTAGAAGAGAGATTTAGAGATAATTCAATCTCTAATAGAAACTCATGATAAAAAGTTTAAGATTATCATGCTCTATGCTTTTATATGATTATCTAACCTTCTTGGATACATGAGTAATTGACTTTCAAAGCGTGTCGTTAAACCAAGATTTTACGCGTAGTGTTTATCCTCTTGATAGCATCTCTATGCAATTTAAAAGGTACGCATTACTTCAACTTGACTTTGATTGTCTCTTGTTTCTAGCAATATGTGTTGGAATATGTGTTATTAGTAATACTCTAAAAGTGTTTACCTGCTATTGGTAATAACTAAGATTAGATTCTATGCAACAAGGAATTTCGTCATTAGTACTAGTAGGAGATATAAGGTGTTTTGGTTCTTTAACCATCAAGAGATAAACACGAGAAACTCTTGAGTGAGTCTCACTCAACTCTTGCTTACAAGTGAGCTAACTAAGAATTTCCTAAGTGTTAAAATGTCTAACACTTTTGTGATGCTTGCAAAACAAACCTTTGTTAAACAACATTCTCAAACACCATACTTTGAGTCTTAAATTGTGTTTTTCTTCGATCACTCCTTTATGATAATCTCACATAAAACACACAAGGTGAAATAAATTACATTAGCATACATTAGGATGTGTGGAAGAAAATGAGTTTTTAAAATCTAGGATTTACACATCAAATGTGACACTTAGTCTCATGATGTTGTACTTCTTGGACTCTTTCAAAACAAATAGAGTTCATAGTGTCTTAAGTAAGAAAACACAAAGAGTCGAGGAGTCGTTGAATATAACATTTAACGAGTAATCTCCTCCTTCTAAGATATCATCTTTGGTAGATGATGACTTAGTCGAAAGTCCAATAATGGCAAGACAAGTATGTTGTGTAAAACATTAAGAATAAAAATACAAAATGACATCTTCTTACCTTGAGTCAAAAATTGAATCAAGCAAAATTGACAATAGTTATAAAACTTGATTTATAGGTCATAGTTGTGTCTAAACAAATTCAACAAAAACAGTTTTTGGAATTTAAAGTAAAACAACTAGTGAAACAAAATAGATGCTTCGAAGTAATCTTGTGATTATAAGTGTCAATATTTGAAAGTCTTTTTGATAATAAAAGCAAGCTCCAAAAGTAAGGGATTTTAACTTAAATACATTCCTAGTTACTCTCTTGTTCTCAATGGTTAAGCTATTGATGACTTATCAAGAATGAGATTAGTAAATCCGTAGGTAAAACTAAACGTAGAGACATGTTCGGAAGACTACTTGTTATCATAACAATTAGATCCAACATTATGTTTAGCATTTGTCTATGTGCTCGTGTTAAAGAAGATCCTTAAACAACTCTTTAGTTGAGCTTCTTTGGATACATCATAAGGTACTACACAATAAGGATTATGGTATCCCAAAAGAACGGGAATAGAAACCATAGTGTATGCCAAATGGAATTATGCCGGTCATAAGTTGACAAGAAAAGCACAAGTGGTACTTGCACTTTTATACTTACTTACCCAATGATTCTCCAAAACACGTAAGGTTCTCAACTTAGTTTCGGATGGTGAAGCACATCAACAAGCTCCACTTGTACAAGCGAATTCGTGTCATCAACGGAATTCTTTTATCAACATTGTTATCCCTTCAACAAAGGAATCATCGACTTCAGCAACAATTCAATCCATTATGGTCTTAATAGACATATTGTGATCCATCATCATCGTCTTGGTAAGATTGTTCATTAAGGAACGTCTTAACTAAGAAAGTCTTCTACGTTAACCATTCTATCAACGTTTTCACAAAACCTCTTGAATGTGAAGCATTCATCATTCCTAGGCTTAGTCAAAGACTCATAAGACCTAAAACCTTAGTTTTGAACATTAGGATAAAACCACAAAAATCAAGACAATCCCTTTTGAATATTTCCCTGCAGCTCCCACGGTACCCTCAAACCATACGGGCGGAACCCTCTTTTTTGTTCCGCCTGGTCCGCCAAAGCCACAGAATGTTTTATTTTTAAGTTCAAAACCAAACACCTCTTTACTCATAACTCCAACTTACCATCAGTCCATAAGATTCACAAAATGAGCAAAACTTCAAGCATCTTCCTCATAACCTTTCATTACCCAAACCTCAAACAAGCAATGTGAAATGAGAAACCGAGTTATCCTTTGTCCTATCAATATCGAGTCATCCACTATTTCCATGCCCTCAAATAAACCAAGAGTCAATATCATCTTCACCAATAACTCCACCTAGTCATCTTCACAAGAAGATTCCACAATGTAACCAAACAAGTGTGTCATCCCGCTATAACCTAACCTATTAAGATTAAACCACCTTTCATGATACATAAACCTATGGTCACCTTTGTGTCGCTCTTTGAAACAAAGGGTAATTGTCATATCCATACTCTCATTAACATATTTGTTTATGTCGTCAAAAGTCAAGTGAATTTCATTATGAAATGCGTCTCTTCAACTTTCTAGCAAGTGAAGAACACAAAGAAGATATCCAAGCTTTAAGTGTTGTTAAGCAATCACCACCTCATTTCACATATCCACTCTCGGTCGTCACCCATACTTTACCACCGTTCATCACATTGTTAAAACAAATGAAAAACGTCATTGAAACATCACTTGCATTATAAAACATTTTTAAGCATCTAAATGAGTCAAGTTAACCGCACCTCCACATTGTTGTCATATAGGCACACACTAGAACATACACATTACAATAGTCTTTTACTTAGACTAAAATGTGAAATTTTTATTTTCTAGGTTTCATCATGCCTCCTCTAACTCACTACGACCACAAGGACACCATCAACTACCTACCCAAACACCACAAAATCAAAGGTCTTGCTCAAACTCAAATCATTGTCTTCAAAGCCTTAGAAAAACGATATGTCCATAAGGGTAGAACCATTGATCAATTCTTCTTAGAAGGTACAAACCTCTATACGGAATTTGCTACAATCAACTTTAGAGTGTCTCTTAGAAATCGACGAGCCTATTTGTTCTAGGTTCATTTTAGAATTCTATGCATCCGTCACCCTCTCCAAGGATGAGTATGGTCGCATGTCTATTAACTTTAGGGCTAGTAGTCATCAATACTCCTTCACTCTCGAGGAGTTTGCTCACATCCTAGGTGTCCCAAACCATGGTACTTGCATCTACTCCGACTTGCACTCCCTCTCAACTCTTGACACACTCTTTGACCGCATCCATCCCTATGATACCCCTTTTGTATCCAAAGATGAACTTCGTGACCACCTCTTCATTAGGACCACCAACACTAGGAGAACTAGAACCGGAAATGAGGTCATCAAGGACCCATATGGAATGGAATTCAATGAACTCAAGCCCCAATTCAAGGAATGGGAAGAACTCCTTAGAACCAATGTATTTAGCACCATAGGAAACCGGGATCACATCAATGTTTGCCTTTGCTACATGCTCTACTCCTTCTCCGTTAGGCAACCATTCAACCTTGTCTACTACATGACCAAGAGAATGACCGACATTCCCGTGCAAGGCACAACGTCTATGCCATATGGAATGCTCTTAACCCGTCTCTTTAGGTTCATCTCTCCCATTCCATCAACTCCTAAAGGTCTTCACCTAGACTACTCTCTTATTCCACACGCTTTTGTCCCACTAAGTGATAGGAGAATATACAAAGCCCAAGGTAAACATTTTCCAACTCTAGGCTTTGCCCAACTCTAGGCTCCCACCTCTAGAATACATTTTCCAACTTTCGGATATTCCAAATGAGTCGGCGGAGTTCAAGCAAACAAAGGGGATGTTCAAAAACATCGAGAGATTTCTTGAAATGCTCAAGAAGAAGATTGACCGTCTATGAGAGCGGGTGTGTAGGAGTGTTTGGCACTAGCTGCTATTTGAACGATTCGGTCATTTAAACATTACATGTTATGTATTTGTGTGTTGGTAAGATATTTGGTACTATTTGGAACTTGTAGGAACTAACAATGATGCAGGAAGACAACATTTGGCAAGTTGTCAAATTTTCATGTTTATGAAATTTTCACTAAGTATAGTGAAATTCTCGACCCCCCGGTCAAAGTCCTATAGTATGTGTTTTTACATGTCCAATTTTTGCATTACCTAATCAGATATGCATTATCTTTTTGATTTTAGGAGTTTTCGAAAAATTTGAAAAATGTCTCGCGGGTCAAAAATGCGGACTGCCAAGTTTTTCAGGTCTGGCGGATCTGGCGGCACCCATAAATGGGTTCCGCCAGTGTATTTTCTGGGCAACCCAGAAATGGCCCAACGGACCAGACGGAACCCAAAACAGGGTTCCGCCTGTGTACCGCAAGGGTTCCGCCAGTCACCTGCAGAAAATTTTTTGTCATATTTCATTAGTCCAAAGTGTCAAACCATTATCCTAAGTGAGAAACATTTTCCGTTAACTCCAATAACCATATTAGAACAACTCTCACTCACTAAAACAATTAGGAAGCCACTTCCCTCCAAAAATTCAAATTCAAACATAACTAACCCAAGGAACCTTTTTAAAGGATCCTTCAAACCATTGAAACATTTTCAACCAAATCACATCCCATGATCACAAAGCATTGAGTGCATATATTGGTCTTTCACTCCACCCTATTCCATTGGATTGACATCAAATGATGTGACAAGGTCATGAAAATCATTTGAAACCTCAATCTTTGAATGGTAGAACATCAAATCCAAACACCAATTTCAACATCTTTTCACCTTATAAATTTGAAAGTTTTGCAACAATTCAAATCACACCATCACTATCAAAATACCCTCTCTCGAAACCACACCTTTGAAATGACTAAATCCAACACCTCATCCGAGTCATCAAAATCTTTGGCAAAAACCACTAAGATTAGTGTTAAACCATGTTGCTTCAACAAAGTCATCGAGTCAAGCTCATCATCTTCAAGTGATGCTTCACTTAACATTTCTTCACCTAGCCAAGATTTCCTTAACCTTACTGCCTCAACACCATATTCGATACCTTGCAACATCAACATGACCACTATTCAAGATTTCCTCAATCTTGCTACTCCAACATCCTCTCCCAAACATGGCAATACAAACATATACACTTTTCAACCATCAAAAACTTTTTCAACCATCGATCATCAACACTTACACCAATGGAACTTTTCCATACACCACCAACATCACCACATCCACTATTGGAAACTTTTGAAAACCTATCACCTAAACCATCAAGCCCTCCACCATTGTCACTTTGTGACACCATTGCCGAAACGGAAACCAACAACAACCAATATTTCAACCAAATGAGTCATTGGATGATGCACCTCATCCACCGTCATTGCTTGAGAGTTTGTCTTACCGTTATGCTAGACCCTAAATTTTTCCAAATGATCAAGGTCATACACACCTACAATCATTTGTGTTTCACCCCATTTACAAAAACCTTCATGGTAATCCTTTCGGAGAACCAAGCCTTCGTCACTTTGTTCAACTACCACCACCACATGAACCTTCCCAACATTTTGAATCTCTATTTTCTTCGTATAAGAAAATAGAAGCATCTCAACGATCTTCCATCAAGATCAACAAAATCACCACCTTTCACAAATGAAAAACCAAGGTCATTGCTTGACTAAAATGAGTCTTTTAACCACAACCAAACACTACAACAAGAATATCACCATCCAAAACCATTGTTGTCTCACCTTATCTACAAAGAGATCCATAATCCCCTAAACAATGCAATGAGGTTTATCCTAAACCACATTGTGGAACGTCTCAAGTTTAGAGTCTCCAAAATGAAACAAAACCGTTTCTTTTGGAAAATGTTGCTCATTAAAACCAACAAACCAAGTTTAGAGTACCAACACCACCTCAAGTTTAGAGTCTCCAAAATGAAACAAAACCGTTTCTTTTGGAAAATGTTTCCCATTTAAACCAACAAACCAAAAACCGTGTCACCCTCTCAACCTTCAAAATAAAGCCCGCTACAACCCTCAACACACATTTTCATCCTTAAACAACCTTAGCCTTGTTTTTGGAAAATGTTTCTCATTAAGGAAAATGATGATTTCCTTGTAGCCTTTTATGCTCTTAGTTTATTTTTAGTTTTTCTTTATTTTTAAAAGTAGGATGTTGTCATCCAAATTTCTTGTCTTTGACTTTTTAAGAGTCAAACTTTTACATGAAATGAATTTCATTCTACTACAAGGTTTGCATTGTTTGTTGACCATTTAGGTATAATAAGTGAACTATACCTTGCTATGGTAGCATACATATATCTTGTGTTTTAGGAACTAACCTTTCTTTTTGTAGGATCATTATCCATGTTTTCCTTCCTTGAAACTCCATTTAGGGGAGTAATATTCAAGGGGGAGCATGAGTGTTGCATTATTCCACTTCACAACTCTTAGTTGTGTTCTAGACATGAAATGCTTTCATGACTTGTCTTGTGCGACAACTAACCTTTTTTCTTGTAGGTTCAAAATCCATGTCTCCTCTCTTGGCACTCCATTTAGGGGGAGTATCGTCCAAGGGGGAGCAAATGCGTACTTCCGCCTTTGGTAAGTTTATGTGTTTGACTATCCATGAAGTTCTTACACACTTTGGAAGTATTCCATGTTTGGTACAATGCATGTTGACTAGTATTTAGTAGATGTGACATTGCTTGTTTATGTGTTTGACTATCCATGAAGTTCTTACACACTTTGGAAGTATTCCATGTTTGGTGCAATGCATGTTGACTAGTATTTAGTAGATGTGACATTGTTTGTTTTGGAGTGATTTATTGTAAGTTTGGTTGAACAGTTCTGGCGGACCCCTGGAGGAACACGGGCGGACCCCTCTGAGGGTACCACCGTGTCCGCCAGACTGCTGACTTCCTTTGGTATAAATACCAAAGGACTTGCAAGAAATCCCTCATCACTTAGAGTCATATTTTACACATATTCTCTCATTATACTCAGTAGCTACTAACTTGTGTGATTCTCTTATGTAGCAAAGGAGTTCACATGTTCATCTAAGAAGTTACAAGTTTCAACTCTGAGTTGCAAGACTCGTTAGCTTTGTCATGTATAAGCTTTGGTAGTGTATACTTCATTTGTATCATGTATGTAGAAGTGATCGGTTAGTATTTTAGGCCTCAAAATACATAGTGTGTCGGGAGTTGTTGTACCCTTGTAAAAGAACTAACGGGAGTGGTTGTACCCTTGGTAAAGAACTCGACATCTAGCTTTGTGTCGGTAAAAGTGTCAGCGACGAACGGGAGTGGTTGTACCCTTGTAAAAGAACTCGACATCTAGCTTTGTGTCGGTAAAAGTATAAGCGACGTTGTAAAGGTTTCTCCACCGGGAAAGGAGCTTGTTGATTAGTGCTTATAACTCTCGAGTTGGAAACTCGTGGCGTGGATGTAGGGCAAGGAAAAAGAGTCCTTGTAGCCGAATCACGATAAACAATCGTGTAGTGGTTTGATCGTTTCTTTCTTTATCTTTGCTTATTACATATTGTCTTTAGTTAGATTTGCTAATCACACGTAAAGCTTTTCAAAGAAGTAAACAAGTAAAGTTGTGTTTATATCCTTAAAGAAATGTAAAGCTTTTCAAAGAACTAAAACAAATAAAGTTAGGATTGCTATTTACTCGTAAAGCTTTCTCAAGGAATTGAACATATAATGTTGTGTTTATATCTTTAAACAAACGTAAAGGTTTTTAAAAGATAATCAAGCTAAAAAGGATTTAAAAAGCGGTAAACTATTCAACCCCCCTTCTAGTTTTCCACATACCCAACTAAATCTGCTACAGTCATCTGTCACAACCAAACTGTACTTCTTCTTGTTCAAACTAACAACTGAAACAGGTCCAAACAGATCCATGTGCAGCAATTCCAAAGGCTCTCTAATGGTTTTCTCATCAATCTTCTTACAGGAAGCCTTATCCTGTTTACCCTTATTACAAGCAAGACATGAGTGATCATTCTTGAATGTTTTAGAAGGTAAACCTCTAACTAAATTTCCTTTGACCAGCTTATTGATGTTCTTGAAATTGACATGCCCCAATCTTCTGTGACATTGATGTGCTTCTTCCATTGTTGCTCTTGCAATCAAGCATGTTGCTCTTTTAGCAGAATTGATATTCTTCAAGTCTATGTTATACACATCATTAGTTCTTGGTGCTCTCAGCATCACCAAGTTTCTATCTTCTAACTTAAAATCAGGAGAAAGTATAAGACATTCTGGGTCAAAGAATAACACATGGTACTTCTTATCACAAATCTGAGAGACTGACAAAAGATTGAATTTGAGCTCCTTCACATATCTAACATCCTCAAAATCAATGTTTCCTACCTTGATAGTTCCTTTGCCAGTTATTCTTCCTCCATCAGGATCATTCCCAAATGCAACTTTTCCTCCAAAATAAGCTTTAAAATCTGACAAGAGCTCCTTTTCTCCTGTCATACTTCCAGAGTAACCACTATCTACAATAAGATGATCTTTAAGCTCCTCTTCTGGGTTGCCCTGCATACACATGAAAAAGGTTAGTTATTTTTAGGAACCCAAGCCATTACTGACTTGTGTTACCCTTGTGGAGTGACATACTCAAATTCTTTGAGTATGTAATCACCACTGTCTTTGAAAACATGATCAAGAATTAAGGTTTTTGTTTTCAAAACTTTTGGTTTATTATGATCAATTTTCCCTTTTTCACCCTTAACCTCTGAAAGTACTGGTTCTTCCCCAGCAGTACTTTCTTTCTTAACCCATTTAGTTGTTACTTTTGGAGTTGGGGTCTGTGTTCTAGCATCTTTTCTTGTGTTGTAAGGCCTTCTAGGTTTGTAGTAATTGAATCTCCTAGGTCTTACACTTGAGTGTCTGCTAGCAGCACCTTGGTTAGGGAACTTTGTGTCAGTACTTTGTGAAGGTACTGAAGGTTTGGAGAATGATCTTTTCTGATGAGGATACCTATAGTCTTTTGAGAAATTACTATGGTTAACCCTATTTGTGTAATTCCAAACTGGTTTGTTTTCTCTTAGCCTATTCTCCCTATGACTTGGATGTGCAGTTCTGGTCTTTGGATATTTGCTTAAGTATTCTGAGTGATAATCACAGTCCTTAATCAAATGATGAGGATTATAACATACATAACAGACTTTTGGACCAATATCCCCAAATCCCTTTCCAAAAGGTTTTCTAAAATTTGTAGTATTTTGAAAGTATTTTCTTGGAGGTACTGCTGAGTGATCAGCAGTACTTTGAAAAGTGTTTGAATGTACTGTTTGTTTTGAAAACTTTTTCTCATCATCCCTAGGTACTTCAACAGATGTTTCCAAAGTTTCAGGATTAGATTGACTTTTAAGCTTTTTCCTAAACTCTAGATTATCTACCCCATAACAAGAGACATCTTTCCTAGGTGGTTGAAAGCTACCTGGGGGATTAGGAACTGCATTGTATCCCTTGTCATTCTTATATTCAGGAGGTGTTGAACTAGGGGATTCCTCATCACTAGAAGTGTTTTCATCCAAACTTATGAAATCTTCATCACTAGTTGAGGTATCTACTGTAAGATTTAGTTCCTTACTCTTAAATGGAATACCTTCTTTGCTATCATTATCATAACCTAGGCCAGTTTTAATGTTTGATGTTCTTTGCTTTTCAACAAATTGAACATGTGACAGACCTGATTCATTCCAAACAACAAGTTTTTCTAACAATTTATCTCTTTCAGCAGTAACTTTCTCTAGTTCAGACACCTTACATCCTAATTTCCATTCACTCAACTTAACTTGGTATTCTTGTTGCTTATATGTTTCAGCCCATGCTACTTCATTGTTTTCATGTGTAATTATTTTGGCCTCCATTGACTCTAAAGTCAACTGGTAGCCAGTTATCTCAGACCTAGCCCTTTGAAATTTATCTCTTTCAGCTACATATTCACTAAGTAACTTTTGATACATATCATTGCACTTAGGGCATACCTCAGAGATAGTGGATGAACTTGGTGAAGTAGCTACCATAGCAAGCTGAACATGATCTTCTTCAAACTCCATGCTCCAATCAAAGCTTCCTAGACCATCTCTTGACTCCAAATCAGCATATCCAGGCTCTTCATCAAAAGCTGTGCTCTAGTCTTCCAATGCAACCATTGAATAGGTTACAGGTTCATCATCAAACTCATTGGACCAATCAATCTCTGACAGATTCTCTTGAGCAACCAAAGCTTTTGGTTTTGGTTCAGTAATTGGAATCTCTTTTCTTTCAGGCTTGGGTTGTTCAATCATCTTGTTTGCTTGATACTTTGCAAATTTGCATTCCCTTGCAAAGTGACCAGTCCTTTGGCAATTGAAGCACTCGATTTTGGACTTATCAAATGTTATTCCCTGTTTAGCTCTGAAATTGATGCCTTTTCCTGTCTTATTTACATACTTCTTGATCCTTGTAGTGAGCATGGAAACTTGTCATCTGATATCAATTTCTTCCAAAGCATCATCATCTATTTGCAAGACATCCTCTTGATAGGTTACATGTAGAGATTCTTGTTGAGCAAAGAATGAACATAGAACATCATCTGAGGTGGGGGTGATTGATTGTGATGAAGTGGTAGTGACCATAGTTGTACATAGAACCTGAGTTTCAGTCACAGTACTTTGGACAGGATAATCAGTACCTTTGTTGGAAGTACTGCTTCTGTTTTCAGAAGAGACAAAAGCAATGTTTTGGGGTTTCTGATGTGTGCTTGAACCTGTAGTACCATTCATCTCATGCTCATACACCTTCAGATTGTTGTAGAGATCATCAAAGTCCATTGTATCCAGCCCTGGTTGTCCTCTGATCATAGTAGCGACTACATGCCATGCTGATGGCAAGCTTCTCAAGAACTTCAAATTAGCATCTTCAACTGATGCCTCAGCATCATATAGTTCTAGCATACTCAGAAGATTTTGGAATCTTTCATAAGCAGAATCAAGACCTTCTCTTTCACCAACAGTGAAAGTTTCAAATTGTTGTTTCAGCAAGTTCCTCTGCATCTTCTTGGAAGCATCATTACCTCCAAACTTCTTCTTAATTGCAGCCCATAGTTGTTTGGCATCTTTGGCATCATGAAACTTCAATAAGTGACCATAAGGAATAGCAGAGAGCAGTATGTTGAGAGCTTTGTCTTGATTTCTTTTGGTAGCAGCTGGTATGGTTGGCTTAGGTGGTGTTGGTTGTCCAGGAATCTCCACTGGTTCTTCAATTTGCATATTACCATTGACAATCACATCCCATAGTGCATGGTCTGTGATGGCAATGTACTGCCTCATCTTCATGGCCCATAAGTCATATTTTCCCTTCTTAACAGTTGGAATTCTAACAGCAGTGATTAATGGAGCAGGTGCAGCCTCTGTCGACATCTTGAAGGGTTTGTAGTATAATTGGTTTAAAGGTTTTTCTTCTTAATCAGAGTTTCCAACACAAGCTCTGATACCACTTGTTGGATCGATGTACTCTGATCATACTACTTTGTAGCTTGTAAAGGTTTAATAATATTAAGTAAACTCAACACTATTAATATTGAAACACTGTTTAACCTTGTAAAGTATGCAGAATCTACTAACACAAAGCTTAAGAAGAACTTTTATATTAACCAAACTTGAACCTGCTTTGTTACACAGATTCACTAACAATCCCTAACTATTATCGACTTTGAACAACTCTAAAACATATATCGACTAATACCTCTTAAGGCTCCTTTTATAGATAACCTTAAGTCGATTTACATCATCTAACTTGAATGATAAGTAATTATCCCTAACTTATTCTAGAATATTCATTCAATATTACACATTAATCCATTATCTAATATTGCACTTAAGTCCTTGTATTCTTCGAAGTACTTAGAACAATCTGCAATCAGCAGTACTTTGACTTTTATCTTCAAGCAGTACTTTGACTTTAATCTTCATGCAGCAGTACTTTGACATACAGAAGTACCTTGATCTTTTATATCCCAACACTTTGAATCTAACATACAAAAAGTAGACATACTTGAGTGGCAATGTGTAATAAAATTGATAGAAAATGCACGAAATAAGATTTTAAAATGGTGAACTTGTATCAAACTTTAGCCCAACAGTAGTAGTTTCTTGCTGATGTTTGCATGTCCAAACCTTGTATCATCTAATGTATTTGTGTCATCCAAAGGGAAAAGGTGAGTATATTCGACGAACAACAGTGTAGATGATGAATTAAAAGGGTAACCTTGAAGTTTGCTTTGATTCTTGCTAATTATTGCTTCGAAAGGTCAACCAATGTATAGTAACAATTATACCTTTTCTTTTCTTTATCGGTTTATGCATTTATTTAAGACAAAATTTAGGTCCTGTAAGCCCATGACTTACACTGTGTTCTTGAAGAAAAAAAAGAATGAAAATGAAAGTAAAGTAAAGAAGGAGGAAGTAAATAAAGAGATAGGAAGTAAAGTTGTCTTTCACCCCAAAAGTGGGGTGAATGTTTTATAAGCAAAATCTCACTACGTTCACTCACTTACTTTCACTTTACCTCTTAAAGAAAAACTTGAGAACACAACATTTATTACTTTCACTTTCTTTCCTCCCTTTTACTCAACTTGAGAACACAGTATTAGAAAAAAATATTCTTTAAAAAATGCCATGCTCAATTTAACGACTGTGTCAGGCCACCCTTAATAAACTCACTTTATTTATTAGTTTTATAATGTATAAGCTAATATCTTAATAACTTTTGCATGTAGCCCCCTTTATTCTCTACTGAAATTTCAAATAATTTAACCAATCACATAAATCATGAATTATTAAATTTACTCGCCAGATTAAAATTTTAATTTAGTTTAGTAGTATTTTGGTTTTAAGTTGAATCATCGGTTAAAAAAACTATACATTCTTTTTTTTGAGCAATCTTTATTGCCATAGTTTCTACATTAAAGTCGACCCCCTCTAACTTCAAATCATGGCTCCGCCCCTAGATTGTGCTATACCATGATATTTGTGACACATTCCTGTTGAAAGTATATGTTTTTGTTGAGTTTAAATAATAACGTTGCCCACAAAATCTTTAAATATCTCAACGACTCATGGCGGAAGTGTGACTTGAGACTTTACTCGAACAACTGCATGATACTCCATTTTTGTAGCGGTCAAGGGTTTCAGCTGTTTAAATATCTTTAAAAATCTCAACGACATGATACTCCATTTCTGTTTCGAGTTAGTCTTGGCGGTTTATAGCGATTGTGGCGGTTGAAGAAGTGTTTGAATTATATATAAGATATGTGATTTGTTGTTAACTTTTGATTTATTAAAAGCAAAATGATTATACAATTTGTAAGTATTGTGCTTTGTTTAAAAAAAACACCGGATATGAAATTATAGTGATCGCTACGGCAACCGCCGTGGTGTGATGGTGGCCGACATATGTGGTTGGGGATTTCAGTATCATTGGCTTTCCCGTTGGTGATTAGTGTTAGGGCTTGAGAGAAAAATGAGTTTGAAATGAGAGCTATAATATGGCACCATTCAATAGGCTTGACTTTATAGCTTCTTCTTGCTTTAGCTGAGCATGTAAGCCAAGCCTGCACTCATTTATACGTAGACTTTTCTGGAATCTCCATCTCATCGTCTAATTACCTCATATAAAACAAAACTATTTTTCATTGAGTGAAAGTTATTTTTAACATTTTATGAATTACCTTATTGTTTAGACTCAACAAGTTTGTACTTTCAAGGGACACGTGCCATAAATACCATTGAGTCACACGATCGATAACTCAAGCATAACTTTTAAGGAGAGGCATTTTGTGAACCTAAATTAGCACAAGTGGATTGCGAATCCTACTATCTCCTGTATACCGGCCACCATTTCCTATTGACTCGTGCCTTGTTTTCATGTTGGTGCTTTATTATTATAGTTGTATCCTTATAGCTTCTCGCTAAGGGATTATTATTATTATTATTATTATTATTATTATTATTATTATTATTATTATATACTTGTTGCTTTAAAAAAAAATTGCCTTTTTGTCAAGTTATGAACAATTGAGGCTCATTCGGTCCATTTACGAAATTTCTCTTTATTTAATTTACTTCTAGTTAGTTATTCTTATACTATTCTTTTGACCTATATTAATTCCACTCCAACATACCATATTCCATTTTCTACACATTCATTCATCTCGTTATTTAAAGCACCATCATAGCTTTCCACACCCCACATCCACCCACACCCTTACCAATTATTTCCTCCATAATCATTTCGCTAAATCCCTCTTCTTCATATATACAAACGTACACATATCTTATTTATTTTTTAAATCCAACAATCAAATGGGGTTTGATAGTATTTGTGACACGGGACTTGTCCTTGGATTAAGCCTTAATTCATCACCACCAACGATCACATCCAATACGATGAACACGGACACCATCCCGACTTTTGAGCCATCCTTAGCGTTGGGGCTATTGGGAAACACTAACATTAACAAAAAACATGTGGTTTCAGGAGGTGGTGATCATCTAGGTGGTTTGTATCGACAGGATAGTACTGTAAATAGTGGTGGAGGTTCATCATTTTCGAATAAGAGCATGAAAAGAGAACGAGAGGTTGGGAGCGAAGAATCGGCGAGAGTATCCAACGATAATAATTATTCGAGGGTGATGAGTGGAACAAGTGTTGATGATAATGAAGATGATGATAGTTGTGTTAATGGTAGGAAGAAACTTAGGCTCACCAAACCTCAGTCTGCTCTTCTTGAAGAAGCATTCAAACTTCACAACTCTTTAAACACTGTATGTATACACACAAAACCCTAAAGTTTAATGTTATTAAACAGTAAGGTTATTTATGAGAGCTAATGATCTTTAATGCTGAATATTAACAGAAACAAAAGCAAGATCTAGCAAGGGAGCTAAAGCTGACGCCAAGGCAAGTTGAAGTTTGGTTCCAAAATAGAAGAGCCAGGTACTCGATCATCATACCTTAACAAAAATTTTGATCGTGAAGATTAAAATTCAGAATCTTTAAAGTATTTTAATTTGTATAATAATTGTTATATAAGTTTGACTAGTTTTGTCCATCTTAAGGTTATTTAAACAAATCTAAGTACGCCTTTAATTTTATCATCTAAACTCTAGAGATTTGCAAAACTTTATACTGTGCATGTGTGTTAGAAGTTAGAGAAAATTTGAGATTGTAGATGAATAATGAATTTTCTTTCTGTTAAGTTTGTTTTTAATAAAAACTTAATTTGTTAACTATGTTAAATTTAGATAAGAAAAAAATATATATGGGATTATATGATGTACATATATTGGTCGTATTAACAAGTTGCGTGCATATGTTCTCCTTTTCTTGCATTGTTTTTCCACAAAACACAACGTCATCAAAATTTATCAACCACTTTATAATCAGTAACTATAAACTACTTATAATTTGCCGACAAGAAATCATCCATATGTGTCGAGTAATTTTTTTAACAGATTAATGATATACAAGTATCAAATTCAACTTGATAGGTCTAGCTAATTCAAAAAAATAAGTTATCACGCTCTGAACATTTCAAAAGGTGGCATGTTTCATGGATGTTTTGTGTTATTTGTCTTCTATCTACTTTTGGAAAAATACTTTTAGTATACATAAAAGTAAGAAGAAACAAGCCATGATGAATCAGGTTGCAACAACAGACCAAAAATATTAATGTGGGCACTTTTTGTCTGCCCTTGATTGAAATATATAACCACAATTATTCCTAACACTACTGTTACCTTTCAACTTACGCCACTAATCAACAATTCTTGACAATATTTAAAAAGAAATCTCTAGCTATAAACATACAAATGTGAACATTATTGTTTGACTAACTTGAGATTATATTCTAAATCAAAGGACAAAGCTGAAGCAAACAGAAATGGACTACGAACACTTGAAGAAATGTTGCGAGACACTAACGGATGAGAACAGAAGACTCCATAAAGAGCTTCAAGACCTCAAAACACTGAAGTCGTCCCAACCATTATACATGCAGATGCCCGCAGCCACCTTAACCATGTGTCCGTCATGTGAAAGAATCGGAGACACCAAATCCTCCGTCGTGGAGAACCCTTTTACTATAGCTGCTAAACCACACTTTTTCAAGTCCTTCACTAATCCATCTGCTGCTTGTTAATTATTGGACAACTAATTTTCCAGTGTGATTATAGATTAATCACACACGCATATATATATATATATATATATATATATATATATATATATATATATATATATATATATATATATATATATATATATAATTTGAAGAAACTTACTTAAATCACCATTCCATAACCCTACCTTTTTAGAGTCAAGGGTTGGCTTGATCTGATTATTACAAGTTATTTTAGTAGAAAATTATAAGAATTTCTGTTGCTTGTTTTTTGTGTGTGTGTGTTTTTTTTTTTTTTTTTTTTTTCGAACACAACGTTAGCTAGCTTGTGTCAGTGAAGGGGGAATCTATATTATCCATTATCGTGTCTTTTTCTGTCATAAACTTTGCATTACTATATCGACCAAAACTATGATATTTACTTACAGGGCCTCAAGGGAATGCATGTAAATGGCCGGACTTCAACCTTTTATAGCGGGAAATGGTAGATTTGCAAAGAGTTACAGATCGATATATTCGCTTCTATTTTACATTCAAGATAATGCATGTAAATTGCCGGACTTCACCTTTTTATAGCGGTAAATATTACATTTGCTAAGAGTTACATATCCATAAATTTATGAATGAAAAATAATAGGAGTATCAATTTATGTAATTGTCTTTAGTGCGCGTAACACTACAACTTTTCTCTTTCTTATCTTAACGTATATACTCAACTGCGACCAAAATATAATGAGCCTATGATATCATACATTTTTTCTAAACACAAAGTGATCGGAGTTTAGATATATAAAAGTTTTACACTGAAGCGACCGGCAAGCGGGCAACAAGCTGCGCCGCTAGCCCTTTTTGAATAGCGAAAAATAATCTTTTAAAAACTACATTCAAAGACCTTGGGGTCGTAACATTGCCATGCATAACCCGTTGGACTCTTTTGAGCAGCTCCACAGCCTCCGATGCAAGGAAACCAAAAGTATCAAATGGAAAAGGTATAAACGCGTGTTGGTTATCAAGGCACGCTTTCTCGTGTTTGTTTACTTTGCATGAAGCGGCTTTCAAAGCAGCCTGACCTGCCGTAAAAGCATGATTCCCCAATCCCACAAGTGGAAAAACCCCCGTTAGATCTACACAAGCATGTTTCCCCCCTATCCATCCAAAAACCAAAATGTCAGCTGGTCTAAGTGTCGATCTTCCTTCCATCGGGTCGGTCAAGAAATTCACAGGTGCTTCTTTCTAAACTGAAATCCCAGCGCGCCTGAATATGTCAAAAAGAACATCTCTAACCAAATCGTGACGGTATTTGAACCCCGGAAACTCTCTACAATGAACTGCATGCTCTCCGAATGAGTCCAAACAAGCTTTGTGACAAACCGGGAAAATTTCATCAACCGGAAAAATTGGGATCATGAGGCAATATTTAAGGATGGTGCGATACTCAATCGGCGACATATGTTGACCGAGACCGTCTATAGGGATGGCAAGAAGAAATTCTTGAGCATGTGGTGCACGCAGACACTCAAAAACCGCTTTTTGTCTAACGGTCATCTCAAAGTAAACTTCCGTGTCCTGGACAATCTTGCTAAAAAGAGCACTCGCCAATGTGTGTTGGGCTTTAGTGGGGACGGTGTCCTTTTTAGCGAAACCGCCACAGTCAAAGTTTGGAATCATATCACGAAGACAAGTCAAAGCACAATCATAATCATAATCCATATCGCATACGCCACTGTTGCGTAAGATGTGGTCCTGAAGCGCCCAAGATTGGGCCCTCGAGGCCACAAAGGCATAAGATGAAGCCTCTACCACCGAATATAGCCCCAAACCACCAAACCTAATAGGTAAAGAAGCAAGTCGCCACTGGAGATCCCCAAAGTGATCCTAATAAAAATTGATATCGTATTTAATATTAACTCAAGGCCATGTGAACTTACGGTTCACTAGGAATTAGATCATTTGCATTATAAATAGTCAATCAATAGATATAATACTTACGGAGAATTTAATGTTCAAGCTGATATTGGAACATGCTTGATCCCGACATTTAGTCGGTCGCCATAAACTATTGCCTCTATATCATCCGGTCAAATCTCTTATGCCCCTTCACAAGCCCTAACTATTATTATCTCTCAACAAAAAAACATACAACAATCCGCCAAAACCATACCCACATAGCCAAAAGTTCCATGTAGATCTCCCATTTACCAAAGATCACATCTATCCATCTCATCCATCCATTTAAAACCCTCCCAACCGTTAGATTAATTCATTTTTTTTTAGTAATAACCAAAAGGGCAAAACAGACAAATCACTTAAAGCATTAGTATAACGCTTATCTCAAACCCCCCCCCCCCCCATTCAAACAAACGTTTACATTACTCTCACCCACCCCATTCAAACCCTCATTTTCAATCTCAATCTCTCCCAATAACCGTTAACCGCCGTTAATCGCCGCCGTTAAACCGCCATTAACCGCCGTAGTTGTTGATATAATGAAGTTAGTTGATCAATCGAAGGGTAAAATTTCTTATTTTGTTTATTGTTTACGTTTTGTTTATTTTTTTGCTTATTTTGTTGCTTATTTGGTAGATTTTTATCTATTGTTGATGATTTTATTGTATTATTAAGCTATTTTGACTTAATTTTGAATCTTATGCTGATTAGATTAGGTTTGTAGAGTTTTTGTTATTGTTGTTGTTGTTAATTGATCGATATGTGTGTGTGAACTATGTGTTTATTGATGATTAGGTTTAAATTAGGAATTATTATAGCGTGATTTGAATGAGTTTGTTGTTAGGTATATTTGATTGATAGTAATATAGTTTTTTAGTTCGATGAAAGGATTACGGTTGTGCTGCAAGTGTGTTGAGTGTTGAGTGACTGTCGTGTGCTGCAAGTGCGTTGAGTGTTGAGTGACTGTCGTGCGTTGAGTGTTGAGTGTTGAGTGACTTGCTGAGATGTAATTAGATAGGGACTAGCATACACGTGAGAAGTGTGCATTTGAGTAGAAATACTTTTAATATTAGGCGTTGGGGTCGTACTGTGCAACCAATGTTTTGAAAAAAGTGAGTTATCCAGAGCAACCAATGTTACATGATGATAGGTTCAATGAGGCAATTATATGTTACACAAGTAGTTAACAATCCCACTAGCTCAACCAATAAAAGAAATTTACAAAATGTAGGCTCGAAACAAGTAGTAACATGCAGATCTGAAATAATGTATATAAATGAAGAAATTGTGTTTAGCTGCGAGAATCACAATGCTAGTCGTTCCGTCACTAGTTTTTGGTTCTGTTAGCAGTACTTTCTTTCTGTTTTCAGTAGTTGCATAATTTCTTAAACCAGTTAAAAGGCCTTCACCTTTGATCCATTTTAGAGCTTAATAATAATTGGAAATTGCTAAAAATTGGTTTTCTATATTCTTTAGCTGCTTGTGCATCTAAATCAAAAAGAATTTCACAATTTCAAGTTCATTTGCTTGTCTAAAATGAATCTCAAAAAGTGGTGTCTGCTCATATTATAATATAATCATATATGATTCTATCATAATCATATATGATTATATCAGAATCATATATGATTCTGATAGAATCATATATGATTGTTTTATTTTTTAATTTAAAGAATGTATAAAACAGAATGTATAAAACAGAATGTATAAACAGAATATATGATTGTTTTCTTTTTTATTGGATTATTTTATGGTTATTAACATTTAAAATTTTTATGCAGGTCGAACAAAGTGTTGCACGTAAACCATCTTATGTGAAACCTCAACAATCTCTCAAAATGAAAGTTTCTGTGAAAAGGAAGATGGATGAGAATAAGAAGGATGAAATTGATGAAGATAGTAGTAGTGAGTATGAACATGGGTCTGATGATGATGAGGACAAGGGTAAATCTGGTGAAGAAGGTGGGTCTGATAATGATGCTGAGTCTAAAGACGAGTCTGAAGAAGGGACGTCTGAAGAAAGTGAAGATGATAAGGGAGGTGAGTCTGAAGAGGGTGAAGATGATGATGTTAGTGAAGAGGGTGAAGAAGGTGAAGATAGCGAAGGTGAAGGAAGTGAAGAGGAGGCACTTACAAATTTTAAATCGAAGGTTGTTTTAAATAAATCAAAGGTTAAGAAAGCCGTTTCTGAGTCTGACAGTGATTCGAATGAACAAAGGACTAAAAAATAGAAGCGTGTTCAAACGAATAAGAAACGGAAGCGTGTTTCTGAGTCTATTATTGAAGTGAAGCCTAAGAAATCTATAAAGAAGGCTATTGTTGAAGTGAAGTCTGTGAAGGTTTTGAAGCTGAAGAAGAAGCTTGCAGTAAAGGCAAAAGAGAATGTCTTCGAGTCTAAGAAGGTTTTGAATCCGAAGAAGGAGCGTAAGTCAGAACCTTCTCAGAAGCTTAAGTCATAACCAATTGAGAAAAAGAAGAAACCACTTTCCGCCGCACAACTTAAGAAGGAAGAGTATCTGAGAAAATTTCCGGCTCTCCTTTCTAGGACAGTACCTGCCAGCTTGTTTTCAACTATCCGTGATGCAAGAGTTGATATGAAATCTTTCTTGGAGGACATTGGGTTTTCTTCACTACACGGGGTTAATTTAAAGTCAGTGCCTTCTCGTATGGCAGGGTTTGTGGTGGCAAAATTTGATAAACAAACTTACGAGCTTGTGTTGGAGAAGGCGAAGATTCTCGTGACTCCTGAGAAAATCCATGAGATTTTAGGAGTTCCTCTTGGTGGAATAAAGTTTTTTGAGTTACCCGAGAGATCTTTGGATGACCCTTTTGTGAAGCTGTGGCTTAACCAATTTTATCCAAAGAAGTATAAAGAAATCAGAGCTAGTGATGTTGCTGGAAAGTTGATCACCGCAACGCAAGTTGACTTTATGTTTAAAGTCAACTTCCTTACTCTATTTGCCAATGTTATGGCCAAAGCTCATACAATGAAGGCGCTTATAGATTTGACTATTGTTAGGCGTATTAGTGAAGAAACTATCATTCCAAACATTGATTGGTGAGATTATATTTACCACTGTCTTCAATAAAGTGAAATACCTAAAACGTCTTCAGGCTTCTACAATGGCGCATTGTGCTTCTTGATTGTTAGTTTTTCCTTTTTTGTTTATAGATTTTGTGAATACTTTTTATGATCTCATTGTGTGTTATTTACTATTAACAGCTCCTGTACTTTGATTCCACAAAATTTGAGGGTTTGCCCATTATTCGTTACCGTCCTGCTATCCAAAACTGGAGCTCAAGTTTGATGAATCAACGTCAGAAGCTTGAGATTGAGCGAGAGGAAATAGGTACAATGGAATTGCATGGGGAGTGGAGTGAATCTGAAGTACAAGGTACCGAAGGTTTTTTTGGTGGTAGTGTCAAAGTGAGCCAGGCTCATAGTTCCCGTGTGCCTCTTACCGACAAACAGGTTCGACTATTTTCTGTATAATATCTTTTGAATTTTTTATTTGTACTGAATTAATTAAAATCATGTATGATTCCTTCTGAATCATGTATGATTCTATCAGAATCATATATGATTCCTAATGAATCATACATGATTCTACAAAAAGCCAAAAAGTCAAACTGCTTGTTACTTTTTGCTTATTTGCTGTTTAAATTGGTTATTTACTATTTTTATTTGCTTGTCTTCTTATTTTATTACTTTCCATAGCTTATAATAGTTTTCATCTCTTCTAGTTTAAGTTCTAACAAATTCTCATAAAATTAAAAAAAAAAAAAAAAAAAAAAAAAAAAAAAATAGCCTTTTAGAGATTAGCTTACATGTAGTGCTAATTGTTAGTCAAATTCTGCTTTTTAGTTTATAATTAAGTTTGATTAGTTATTTGTTTCATTATCTAAGCTCATTTCAGCCTAAACCTTTTTAAATTTTCAAAACAGCTTTGCTTAAGGGGTGTTTGGTTCAGGACCACTTTGTGTGTTTATGACCATTTAGACCATTTGATCAACTTGTTGCTGCTTTCATATGATGATATAGATAGTCTAGAAGTAATTTTAGGTATATTTGGGTAGTTACATAGGATTTGCACTAGTTCAAATTTTACTTCATAAGACATTTTCATAATAAGTTAAACTTGAAAATCTTCTGAAAAATGCTAATACTGAGTTCCCAAACGACGAAGATGAGCTTGAATTATACAACAAATATGGAGCTCTTTTCAAGGAAACTGTAGCTCTTTAAGATATTCATGTTGATGATTTTGAGCCAGAAGATCGACAAGATGATGGTAGCAATGATCGTGGCAAGAAAGATGTTGATGGTGCCAAGAAAGATGTCGGGGTAGATAAGATGGTTTCCAAGAATATTGATGTTGCATCGATTGATGATGGTGCCAAGAAAGATGCTGAAATTGAACCAGTATTGAGTGAAGAAGAAGAACCAATATTGAGTGAAGACAGTTTTACGCAGTGGCTCCAAGATAACATTGACTGGATTGGAGATGTGATTGACTACATTTACGATGCATACTATGATGTGTGTATCGGCCAGTTTTTTAAAATACTTTTCTTTTTATTAATCTATGTAACTAAAAATTTGTTTTGATTCAGGAGGAATTCCTAAACTGGCCTCGGGTTGTATAGCCGCTTAACACTGATTGTCCTCAGACTCCTGAACGACTGGTTACTCGTTCATCTCCAAAGAAAAGAATTGTTAAGCCATCTTCTTACCTGTCATCTCCATATGAGAATAAGCCGACGAAAGTTATTGCTATGGTTCAGAGGATTGTGTTTGAGTTGGGGAATAGTTTGTTTGCAATGCAGGGCGATAAGATGTAAGTTTACTTTTATTTTGTTTGTCTATAGGTCCATTTCAGTAGATATGTGATATTTGTGAGTGAGATAAGTTGATTGGGATTGATATAATGATTGTCTGATTTATAATGATTGATATAATGAGTGAGATAAGTGGTTTAGTGATTTTCTGATGTATAGGATTTTGTTAGAATCATATATGATTCACATAGAATCATATATGATTCACATAGAATCATATAATATGTAATTTAAATTTGCTTTAAGAAAGTTTGCTATAATGATCTGTACTTATTCTAATTCAATTTTTTGTTTTGTTTTTCTAATTTTATTTAGGGAAACAGATCTTCAAACTCGTTTTGGTGACCATGAGGTATCAACTGTACGAGTGAACATGGAGACTTTGGCACCAAGTTTGTGGATAGATGACAAAGTTGTTTACTGTTGGGGAGCAATATTGAATTATGAAGAATCTGTTAAAAAGTATCCATCGCCCAAAAGGCATTTTTTTCCAACTGGTTGAATTGTAAGTGTTTTAATTTTTATTGATAATATGTTTACTTTTATTATTAAGTGTATTTATTTTTACACTTCTTGTTGAATACAGACAGATGCTATGGTTGAAGGAACTATTGGTAAAAATGAGCAGTGGGATGTATTTTCAGCAAAGATTACGGCTCATTTTAAAAATGTCAATGCCTCTAAGTTTCTTGCAGAAATTGAATTGGTAATTTCTCATTTCATTTACATATATAATTTTTGGAAGTCTTAATTGGTTTTTTAAGTTTCCTTTTTTTGTTTTTATAGGCGTTCTTCCTAATTCAAGTCTCCAATCATTTTTATGTTGTTGTTATAAACATTAAGAATAGTGTGATATCAATGATCATCCTTGATAATTCTCCACAGATGTATATCTCAAAGTACAAGGGTGCGTGTGAAATTCTGGTAAGTATTTTATTATACGGAGCTCATGAATAATGTTCTTATGATTATGCTTGTGATCTTCTAAAATTATATATGATTTTCTGATTATTTTTTGTTTCTACTACAATCATATATGATTTTACTAGAATCATATATGATTTTGCTAAAATCATATATGATTTTGCTAAAATCATATATGATTTTCCTAGAATCATAGTATATGATTTTACAAAATTGACAGATAGATACTAGGTTTATTAACGTATTTTTTGTTTTTCTTTTTTGTAGAAAGACTTTTTTCTAGGTTTCTGCTACAACATCAACATCCAAAAACTGATAATGTTGCAAATGTTAGACCACGGGTTCTTCAGTTGAAATGGAAGACTAAATACAACCATGTTGACTGTGGAGTTTTTGCAATGATTCATATGGAGTCCTATGTTGGTGAAACTGCCTTAAAATGGGATGTTGGGTTGTGTTCAGAATCAGAGAAGCAGGTTTCGTTGTTGAGGCGAATGAGGTTCAAAATTGCTACCAAGATTCTCTTGCATAAGTTGAATTTGCATTCGCAAAAGATGTATGATTTGGGTTTCAAGTTCTAGTCCGAGATAGATGAACAAGCAAGGATCTCGACTATTGTGAAGGCAATCAAGAACAGGGCTGATCGTGATCCAGGAAAAGACGTTCATAAAGAAAATGTTCTTAAGATTGATGTGGATAAATATATGTCGTTAAGTGATTGTGTACTAATGGTAGTTTTTGGGTAAACTGATGTTGATAAATAGATGGGTCCCTCTGAAGTCGTTAACTGATGTATTTAGTATTGAAAACTGATGGTAGTATATGAAAACTGAGCTATTTGTATATTTTGAAAACTGATGGTAGTATTGAAAACTGATGGTAGTATATGAAATGGTAAACTGATGCTATTTTGATGTTTTAAATTTTTTGATGGTATTTTGGTGCATCTCTTATTTTGAATAACATATATTCTCCACAATCATATATGATTCTCCAGAATCATATATGATTCTGCAGAATCATATATGATTCTGGAGAATCATATATAATTCTGAAAAACAAAGTTGTTAACAGAAAAGATGTGTTTAATTGTCCTTGTCTCAAATTCTCAAAACCTGACCCAAATCTCAAATTCTCGGGTGACTTGTATTGGAAACTGATGTATTTTGGTAAAATCTCATAGTAGTATAACTATATTTTGAAAACTGATGGTAGTATTAAACAAGTTCTGATGCGTAGTATATGAAATGGTAAACTGATGCTATTTTGATGTTTTAAATTTTCTGATGGTATTTTGGTGTATCTTTTATTTTGAATCATATATGATTCTCCAGAATCATATATGATTCCCCAGAATCATATATGATTCCCGAGAATCATATATGATTCTGGACCAAAGTTGTCCTTGTCTCAAATTCTAAAAAACTAAAACCAAATTTAAAGTGTTTCATATATGATGTAAAGTACAATAAACAAATTTTTCCAACAGTGCCATAATAATAAACAAAGTTAAAGAAATTGTTATTCAAGAAGCGTTAAGTCGCTTTTTCAGCTGCGACATTTCTTGTTTGTTGTACACCTTCATCAGTTCCAGCCTTTTGTGCAGCAGCAACTCTCGTAAGTTTTGCAATATACTTTGGATTTTCTGGACATGTCGACTTGGTGTGCTTGTTAGTATTCTCACCACAGAATCCACATTTCCTTTTCCGCTTAGATGTTTCTTCAAGTTCTATTTCTCTTGCACTCTTTCTACATTCTTCTTTAGACCAACCTTTGGTTTTAGCTATGGATGGATTGTTAACCACTTGTTTGTCAGGTTTCTTACCTGCATATACATCCTCAAGCACATTCTCAATTTCTTTTTTCCGTGAAGGAGGTTTAGGCGCTTCATCCTCAATTCCTTTCTTGATTGATTACAATTGTTCCACAAACTTTCCTAACTTTCCTTCATCTTTACCTAACAAATATACACACTCGTCTACCACGAAAGTAGCCTCATTTGTTAATTTCTCAACTGGTACATTCTTTTCACCATACCTATTTGTCATTCTTCTCAATGCAGGTGGTATTATGTCCCTCATCTAATGCCTCAAAATGTACTTTTCCGGGATCATTTGAACATCACGGTTCTTCAAAGCACAGAATGCATGTCTACATAAAAATCTAAATCAAAGAAAATGCCTACAAGTACATTCCACTGACCCGTCTTCAAGAGAACGTATAACCTTATTACAGAAAAGAAAGGGAAGAAAATTAGAACCTATATTATTCATTAACTACAAGTATATTATTCTTTATAAAGTGTTCAGAATCATATATGATTCTAATGTGAACCATATATGATTCTAATGTGAATCTGTTAGCCTTGCTATTTTATAAAAGATAACGTCACACATAAAGAAATGGACTAGATATCATACAAATAGTACTTTAGGGACTATTATTGTAATATAGGCAAACATGTGATGTAATGATCCTATAAATACCCCTCATGACTCTCCATGAGGGGTGTGGGAAAGTGTGTGTGTTGTTTTATTTATTCCTTTTCAATATAAACCCTTTTCTCCACCTTTCTCTCTCTAGAACAATGTTGTATTTCGATCAACCTCGACCTCCGGAAGGTGTTTCTTGGTCATTACAAGTGGCATCAGAGCTAACCGGGGGCGAATCGTGGTGATTTTGGGTGAAAAATCGTGTTTTTTGGTGTTTTTTCTCGGAAAACTTACGATCTTATCGAGTTAGGATTTTTTCTTATCGAGTTAGAAAATTTTATCGAGTTAGAAAAATTCTAGTGAGTTAGAAAATTCTTGCGAGTTTGAGAAAAATTCTAGCGAGTTTGCAAAAGTTCTAGCGAGTTTGAAAATATCTAGCGAGTTAGAATTTTTGAAAGTTTGTGAGTTAGGGTTCTGAGTTTCAAGGGTTACCGAGTTTGGTCAAATTTTACCGAGTTTGGTCAATTTTACCGAGTTAGATGCGAATTACTGAGTTTGGTCAGATCTTACCGAGTATGGACAGCTTTACCGAGTTAGGTGGTATTACCGAGTTAGGTGGTATTACCGAGTTCGGTCAGCCATACCGAGTTTGGTTGATTTTTCGTGCAACGGTTTCATGAGTTGAGTATGCTTCATATAGTTTGCCGAGTTAGGCTGGTCCAACCTTATCGTTTATCGAGTAAGGATTTCTTTTGGACTAATCTAAACGAAACTCTGCCGAAATTGACTTAGGATATCGATTAACGAGATGGGATTTTGAGTAAGGAAATATCAAAAGATTATTACATAAACAAAACACTAACCTCATCAATAACCTAATGTCTAAATACCCTAAACCCTTACCTTCACCAAAAACACACATGATATTATTGGTAAACATTTTATAGAACATGATTCATTTTATTGTTTCATTATCTAAATACCAATATATCACTCACCAAAAACACACCACGAATTGCTTAAACGATCCTGATCAAGAATCACAATCAAATGACAATGGCTAGTATCGGATTTTGTGATTATGGTAATGATTCTTTATCACTTTTCTGGGTTTAAAGGTCATTTCAAGGGCATGTGTACTTATTTATCTAAAAGTCTAGGGGTGGATGGATGCATGACTTTCGAAGATACTTGTTTGGGCAAACACTAAAGATAGTGATTAAGACTTGGATTATCTAGTTATACCCGATGTAAGGAGTTACATTGTAGTGATCACGGGCTATAGCTATCACTTTAAGGATGTTGGGAATAAAATGCACAAGCAAAGAGTCTGTCAGAAGAGCCTGCTAGTTGATAGTTAAGCCTGCCTCTTCAGTTTTGCTGATAATGAAGATATTCTAACAGTACCTGATGAGGCGAAAAATGATCCATTTTTAGGGGGTCATTTAAGCCCGAATCCGAATTTATTTGATCAAATATTGCCCTAAATCGTTCCTTTTGTGATTTTAGGTGTTCGGAGAGTGAATTCTGGAAAAGAGGCTATTTTGGACGTTTTTGGAGCATAAAGTGAAGAAAACGACAAAGTACCAAAAATCCAAGCTGGAAATACAAGGTGACGGCGTCAAGGGTTTGCTCTTGACGGCGTCAGACATGAAGAATAATTTACCGTAGCTGGTGACGGCGTCAGATGGAGTTATGACGGCGTCAAAGTGACCAAGATTAATTTACCGTGGGTGGTGACGGCGTCACATAGGCCGTCACGATTGGATCTAGGGCGTCCGAGGAAGTGTATGGCGGCGAGTTGACGGCGTCAGATTTAACTCTTGACGCCGTCAGGATGATTTTCCTATATATAGTTTTCTAGTTTTTTCATTAAAAGGAGAGAAGTAGAGGGAGAAGTTTTGGTGAAACCCTAAAGACGATTTTGGTGCCTCTTTTACAGGTTTTTCAAGGGTTCCAAACCCTTGAGACCTTGCATTGTAATTGAGATAAGTATACTCTTAATTCAATCAATATGTCTATGTGTTGGTTGTTTATCTTTTGTTCTTATCTTAATTCTACTATGCTAGGCTAGATCTCTCTTGTGTTTGCTTAGATCTAATGAAACCTAGATGTTGATTATGTGTTGATTACTTGTCTATTCTTGTTTTGAATGAATGATTTTATATGTTAGGCTTAAGAAAACTGGCAGATCTCCAAATGGTAACATGCTTGAACGTCTTAAGAAACATGAACCGAGGCGTACTAGGTCTTTATTGGTTGTATTTAATGCATGAGCCACTGTTTACAATCCCTATAGTTGTGCTGGGTCATGGTGTAGGAGGAGATAAGAGCTCATAGAGTTGGGGAGTTATGTATGCCACTCCACGAATGGTATTAAGGAATACAACCCGTCATTCATACAAGTGTAACAAGTAATTAACATGTAAAAGATATCTAGGGAGTAATGAAGTCTAAGTAAACACAATTTCTCCAATTACTGCTCACAACCTTAGTTTAATATTAGTTTAATTTTATTTTCATTAGTTTAATTAGTTACAAAGTAGTTTTTGGGTTAGTTGAATAACAACTAATTCCGCCCACTCTTTCAAAACCCAAGATTTTAATTGCTTTCATAAAATATAAAAACACAAAAATAATCATCTTTCATCTCTAGAACTATTAATTAGGTTTTCTAATCCTAGCGACACTATTCCTAAGCTGAACGATCAATCCCCCGGTACTTGTCACTATACTATACTACAACGATCAGGTACACTGCCTGGTGGGGGTTGTAAGCCTCGCGAGATCCCTCGAGAGGTAAAGCAAGGTGCGATTCCCACGCATCAAGTTTTTGGCGCCGCAGCCTGGGGAATAGTTATTGTCTAGGTTAGAATTTCTTTTTATTAGGTCTACTTGCTAGATTCCTTTCTAGTAAGATTTTTATTTTTATTTTTAGGTCTTCTTTAGTCTATCTTATTTCTTTGTGCCTTTGTTAGTAAATTAAACTCATTGACTATTCCGTTAACCATTATGAAAAACGCGAATCCACCCCTTTCCCCTAGTGAAGTAGCTGTGTTACGTGAACAAATTGAGAGTGAGATTAGGGAGCTTAGAGAGCTTAATAGGTTGATCAAGATTGAACTCGAACATACGTTTAGCGACCTAGCAACCGTCTTGTATTCAAATAAGGACCTAGGGCCTGATGATTTTGTGAGTGTCATTAAGAGACCAGAAGAGGAAATGGATCCGAGACTTAACGACCACTTTAACCTATACCCCACTAAGGAGGAGATTGCATACTATAATAACCTTATTGATAACCCGCGATCTCCCTTCACCATAATTGAACCTAAGATCAAGAGAGGCGATCCTAAGAGCGCTAAGATACCATGTATGATTGGATATAAGCACATTAGCAATGCTTACATTGACTTTAAATCTCCAATCAACATTATGTCCTCAACGGTTTATAATGATATAGTGAACATAAGACTTGAATCTAGAAGGGATCCCAAGTACCCCGGTGGAGTTTGTAACTTTGTCGGGAGAGTCAAAGGTTTATGTGTCTTTGTTGGTAATTTCACTTTTGTCACCGACTTTATGATTGTGGAGGATCTTGCTAATGTTATTGATTGTCGATTATCCAATGTTGTGTTTGGCAAACCATTTGTTGAGGAGTCTAAGTTAGAATATGATGAGGTAGAGGGCACGATTCGATTTGCAAGCAACACCGATAGTATCACTTATAGGATGCCCAATAAGATGAAAGAATTCCGCTTTATATCTCGTTTTGATCAGGATAATGTTGGTGCTTTTGAGGATATTGATAAGGAGGATAAGAAAAAGGGCATGGACTATGTATGGGAAAAAAGGAGTCTTTACTACAAAAATTGCTTGGCCCTTGGACCAAGGTATAAAGTTGATGAAGAGTTTGCCCGAGCAATGATGGGGGCGATAGAGAAAAAGGTGATTGGTTTCTACAAGGAATATTTACAATCGGAGAATGAAACCAATGATGAAATCACGTAGTAACCCACGACTTTGAGTCTAGCTACAAGACTTGTAAATAAAGAAAAGCGCTTCTTGGGAGGCAACCCATGTTTTGTGTGATTTTTAATTGTTTGATTGTTATTTGCTTCCGTATGCATGTTTTATTTTTATTGTTGGTTGATCATGTTTCTCAATTAAAATGTGAAATACTTTATTATGTTGTTTAGACTAGTCTTAACTTCAACCTAAAGGTATTTTTGCAAAAGATAAGTGTAAGGGGAAACCCCAAATATGTTTTTAAGAAACAAACCGATCATGATTATCCACAATATTTAATGAACATGTATATTCGTATTTGTTAGAGTCAAATGCTTGTATTGAGTCATAATGAAGTTTTGCAGGATTTTCCAGGAAGTAGGACGAAGTTTTTCCAGAAATTTTCCGGAAACTTAACATAAAGATTTCTGCAGGTCCATTCTGACGGCGTCAGGCAATTGCTCTTGACGGCGTCAGGAGTTAAAAATCTGGAAATTTTACCAGTTTTGTTTTTCTAACGGAGTCTTATAGTTTTTGTGAATTATCAAGTTTTATAATCTCCAGGAAATCTGCAAACTTCATTCCACAAGCATTATATCTTATTTTGTTTTCTAGGATTTAGTAACTTATATAGGATGCCGCCGATTTTACGCGAGGTTGCCTTGTCTACTTTTGTCAGGATTTACAGGTTATTTGGGACAAGAAGATGATTTATATTCTGGAAGGGAAGCTTTGATTGTTCATTTTCTTGGAGGAAGATTTAACCTGGTCAACCTAAAATCCATACCGAGCGAATCAGGGGAGTATTTGATTTCATTCTCTTTACTTTTTAACTTTTACATTCTTTACTTGAACATTGGGGACAATGTTCATCTTAAGTGTAAGGGGAGGGTAAAAAGATGATACCTTACATATGCACTTTCGCTTGAGTTTGTTTTGTTTGATAGTAGATGAGTAATAAAACTATGAGAAATACTTGTTAGTGTAATTTTAGCGCCAAATTTAAAATTTTTTACAACATTTAGGAGTGAAACTTTAGCCATTGCAAGCGTCTCATGGATAGGAGGTTGTATGACTAGCACATAACCGTATATTCAGAAAAATTTTCCACCCAAAAATGTGAGGTTCGCCTTTAGTTTTGATAGGAAAAGCATTTATTATTAGTGCTTATGAGTGTACCGGTAGCATTTAGATTCTAGAACTTGCGTTAGTGATGCATCCCGAGACCGCTAGTGAGACTACATTCGTGTGGTAGGATTTACTACATGATAAGAGGCATTAGGATCACCCTTGTGTTAAACCCGTATTATAATTACTTGACCATTTAAGTCATATTACTTGGCTAGTTAAGTCAACTAATTTTTCCCACACCCTTAGCGTTGTACTCATTTTTAGTACACGATACCCCTAGTACACCCCTCCGAGCCTATCTTTTCGTTTCTAACTTTAAGCATTTTACTTAAAGGAATAATTTGTTACACCCCACTTAAATGTACACCCAAATCGCTTTAGCCTTCCGTGCATGCGCTCATTTTTAGTGCATTATTGTTATTTGTTAAACCCTAAGTTAACTTTCTAATTAATTACATGGTTGCTAAGTCGAGTCATATCCTTGTACATATTGTTTTGGGACGATTGGGACTCATGGGTAAGTACTTATTTTATGGAGTAATGGGGAAGAACATAATATTATTACCCCCATATGTACGTTAATCTTAAAAGTGCTCCAAGTGTTTTGATTTTCTTAATTCGAGTCATTAGAATAGTTTAATGTAAAGTATGTAAAGATTCAAGTGTAAGGGGAGTGCTCAAACCCCTATGATGTATTATTTTGGATGGTAGGGTAAGAGTGTATGCAAAAAAAAAAAAAAAAAAAAAAAAAAAAAAAAAAAAAAAAAAAAATCGAAAAAAAATAGAAAAATCAAGAAAAAAAGAAAAAAAAATAGAAAAAGAAAAGAAAAGAAAAAAAAAACATACGGACTACCATCCTGTTTTCATTCTATGTTTATTTTATGTTTTTGTTATTTTTCATTTATTAGCTTAAGTCGAGTCTAGTCTTGGCTTAGCAACGCCATCTTGTACATGTAATTTACTAAGATTGTTAACTCGCCACCAGTAAAATTCCCTTTATCCAACAAAACCGTGTAATTCATATCCCTACACCTAACGTTATAACCCTTTAAAAGACCTCTTTGATAGTTTATCCTAGGTGCTTACGCCATGTGGTGGAGGTTTGATCCTTTCCCAAGCCTATGGTAATCTATTTTGTTATGACAGGTAGTGAGAGATATCTTCCATTTCCATAATGTTATATTACTTTATTACACCCGAGAGATGTGAGTATCTAAACACTATTTGTGAGGTGCTTGTGTATGACCTCCGTGCTTGTCTATTGGTCTTTAGTGGAACGATTATTTGTTGTAATTACTTTTATATTAGTGTTAAATGACCCCTAACTTGTCTTTTGAGTAGAATAAAAGCTCATTTGCTTGAGGACAAGCAAATCTCAAGTGTAAGGGTATATGATGAGGCGAAAAATGATCCGTTTTTAGGGGGTCATTTAAGCCCGAATCCGAATTTATTTGATCAAATATTGCCCTAAATCGTTCCTTTTGTGATTTTAGGTGTTCGGAGAGTGAATTCTGGAAAAGAGGCTATTTTGGACGTTTTTGGAGCATAAAGTGAAGAAAACGACAAAGTACCAAAAATCCAAGCTGGAAATACAAGGTGACGGCGTCAAGGGTTTGCTCTTGACGGCGTCAGACATGAAGAATAATTTACCGTAGCTGGTGACGGCGTCAGATGGAGTTATGACGGCGTCAAAGTGACCAAGATTAATTTACCGTGGGTGGTGACGACGTCACATAGGCCGTCACGATTGGATCTAGGGCGTCCGAGGAAGTGTATGGCGGCGAGTTGACGGCGTCAGATTTAACTCTTGACGCCGTCAGGACGATTTTCCTATATATAGTTTTCTAGTTTTTTCATTAAAAGGAGAGAAGTAGAGGGAGAAGTTTTGGTGAAACCCTAAAGACGATTTTGGTGCCTCTTTTACAGGTTTTTCAAGGGTTCCAAACCCTTGAGACCTTGCATTGTAATTGAGATAAGTATACTCTTAATTCAATCAATATGTCTATGTGTTGCTTGTTTATCTTTTGTTCTTATCTTAATTCTACTATGCTAGGCTAGATCTCTCTTGTGTTTGCTTAGATCTAATGAAACCTAGATGTTGATTATGTGTTGATTACTTGTCTATTCTTGTTTTGAATGAATGATTTTATATGTTAGGCTTAAGAAAACTGGCAGATCTCCAAATGGTAACATGCTTGAACGTCTTAAGAAACATGAACCGAGGCGTACTAGGTCTTTATTGGTTGTATTTAATGCATGAGCCACTGTTTACAATCCCTATAGTTGTGCTGGGTCATGGTGTAGGAGGAGATAAGAGCTCATAGAGTTGGGGAGTTATGTATGCCACTCCACGAATGGTATTAAGGAATACAACCCGTCATTCATACAAGTGTAACAAGTAATTAACATGTAAAAGATATCTAGGGAGTAATGAAGTCTAAGTAAACACAATTTCTCCAATTACTGCTCACAACCTTAGTTTAATATTAGTTTAATTTTATTTTCATTAGTTTAATTAGTTACAAAGTAGTTTTTGGGTTAGTTGAATAACAACTAATTCCGCCCACTCTTTCAAAACCCGAGATTTTAATTGCTTTCATAAAATATAAAAACACAAAAATAATCATCTTTCATCTCTAGAACTATTAATTAGGTTTTCTAATCCTAGCGACACTATTCCTAAGCTGAACGATCAATCCCCCGGTACTTGTCACTATACTATACTACAACGATCAGGTACACTACCTGGTGGGGGTTGTAAGCCTCGCGAGATCCCTCGAGAGGTAAAGCAAGGTGCGATTCCCACGCATCAAGTTTTTGGCGCCGCAGCCTGGGGAATAGTTATTGTCTAGGTTAGAATTTCTTTTTATTAGGTCTACTTGCTAGATTCCTTTCTAGTAAGATTTTTATTTTTATTTTTAGGTCTTCTTTAGTCTATCTTATTTCTTTGTGCCTTTGTTAGTAAATTAAACTCATTGACTATTCCGTTAACCATTATGGAAAACGCGAATCCACCCCTTTCCCCTAGTGAAGTAGCTGTGTTACGTGAACAAATTGAGAGTGAGATTAGGGAGCTTAGAGAGCTTAATAGGTTGATCAAGATTGAACTCGAACATACGTTTAGCGACCTAGCAACCGTCTTGTATTCAAATAAGGACCTAAGGCCTGATGATTTTGTGAGTGTCATTAAGAGACCAGAAGAGGAAATGGATCCGAGACTTAACGACCACTTTAACCTATACCCCACTAAGGAGGAGATTGCATACTATAATAACCTTATTGATAACCCGCGATCTCCCTTCACCATAATTGAACCTAAGATCAAGAGAGGCGATCCTAAGAGCGCTAAGATACCATGTATGATTGGATATAAGCACATTAGCAATGCTTACATTGACTTTAAATCTCCAATCAACATTATGTCCTCAACGGTTTATAATGATATAGTGAACATAAGACTTGAATCTAGAAGGGATCCCAAGTACCCCGGTGGAGTTTGTAACTTTGTCGGGAGAGTCAAAGGTTTATGTGTCTTTGTTGGTAATTTCACTTTTGTCACCGACTTTATGATTGTGGAGGATCTTGCTAATGTTATTGATTGTCGATTATCCAATGTTGTGTTTGGCAAATCATTTGTTGAGGAGTCTAAGTTAGAATATGATGAGGTAGAGGGCACGATTCGATTTGCAAGCAACACCGATAGTATCACTTATAGGATGCCCAATAAGATGAAAGAATTCCACTTTATATCTCGTTTTGATCAGGATAATGTTGGTGCTTTTGAGGATATTGATAAGGAGGATAAGAAAAAGGGCATGGACTATGTATGGGAAAAAAGGAGTCTTTACTACAAAAATTGCTTGGCCCTTGGACCAAGGTATAAAGTTGATGAAGAGTTTGCCCGAGCAATGATGGGGGCGATAGTGAAAAAGGTGATTGGTTTCTACAAGGAATATTTACAATCGGAGAATGAAACCAATGATGAAATCACGTAGTAACCCACGACTTTGAGTCTAGCTACAAGACTCGTAAATAAAGAAAAGCGCTTCTTGGGAGGCAACCCATGTTTTGTGTGATTTTTAATTGTTTGATTGTTATTTGCTTCCGTATGCATGTTTTATTTTTATTGTTGGTTGATCATGTTTCTCAATTAAAATGTGAAATACTTTATTATGTTGTTTAGACTAGTCTTAACTTCAACCTAAAGGTATTTTTGCAAAAGATAAGTGTAAGGGGAAACCCCAAATATGTTTTTAAGAAACAAACCGATCATGATTATCCACAATATTTAATGAACATGTATATTCGTATTTGTTAGAGTCAAATGCTTGTATTGAGTCATAATGAAGTTTTGCAGGATTTTCCAGGAAGTAGGACGAAGTTTTTCCAGAAATTTTCCGGAAACTTAACATAAAGATTTCTGCAGGTCCATTCTGACGGCGTCAGGCAATTGCTCTTGACGGCGTCAGGAGTTAAAAATCTGGAAATTTTACCAGTTTTGTTTTTCTAACGGAGTCTTATAGTTTTTGTGAATTATCAAGTTTTATAATCTCCAGGAAATCTGCAAACTTCATTCCACAAGCATTATATCTTATTTTGTTTTCTAGGATTTAGTAACTTATATAGGATGCCGCCGATTTTACGCGAGGTTGCCTTGTCTACTTTTGTCAGGATTTACAGGTTATTTGGGACAAGAAGATGATTTATATTCTGGAAGGGAAGCTTTGATTGTTCATTTTCTTGGAGGAAGATTTAACCTGGTCAACCTAAAATCCATACCGAGCGAATCAGGGGAGTATTTGATTTCATTCTCTTTACTTTTTAACTTTTACATTCTTTACTTGAACATTGGGGACAATGTTCATCTTAAGTGTAAGGGGAGGGTAAAAAGATGATACCTTACATATGCACTTTCGCTTGAGTTTGTTTTGTTTGATAGTAGATGAGTAATAAAACTATGAGAAATACTTGTTAGTGTAATTTTAGCGCCAAATTTAAATTTTTTTACAACATTTAGGAGTGAAACTTTAGCCATAGCAAGCGTCTCATGGATAGGAGGTTGTATGACTAGCACATAACCGTATATTCAGAAAAATTTTCCACCAAAAAATGTGAGGTTCGCCTTTAGTTTTGATAGGAAAAGTATTTATTATTAGTGCTTATGAGTGTACCGGTAGCATTTAGATTCTAGAACTTGCGTTAGTGATGCATCCCGAGACCGCTAGTGAGACTACATTCGTGTGGTAGGATTTACTACATGATAAGAGGCATTAGGATCACCCTTGTGTTAAACCCGTATTATAATTACTTGACCATTTAAGTCATATTACTTGGCTAGTTAAGTCAACTAATTTTTCCCACACCCTTAGCGTTGTACTCATTTTTAGTACACGATACCCCTAGTACACCCCTCCGAGCCTATCTTTTCGTTTCTAACTTTAAGCATTTTACTTAAAGGAATAATTTGTTACACCCCACTTAAATGTACACCCAAATCGCTTTAGCCTTCCGTGCATGCGCTCATTTTTAGTGCATTATTGTTATTTGTTAAACCCTAAGTTAACTTTCTAATTAATTACATGGTTGCTAAGTCGAGTCATATCCTTGTACATATTGTTTTGGGACGATTGGGACTCATGGGTAAGTACTTATTTTATGGAGTAATGGGGAAGAACATAATATTATTACCCCCATATGTACGTTAATCTTAAAAGTGCTCCAAGTGTTTTGATTTTCTTAATTCGAGTCATTAGAATAGTTTAATGTAAAGTATGTAAAGATTCAAGTGTAAGGGGAGTGCTCAAACCCCTATGATGTATTATTTTGGATGGTAGGGTAAGAGTGTATGCAAAAAAAAAAAAAAAAAAAAAAAAAAAAAAAAAAAAAAAAATCGAAAAAAAATAGAAAAATCAAGAAAAAAAGAAAAAAAAATAGAAAAAGAAAAGAAAAGAAAAAAAAAACATACGGACTACCATCCTATTTTCATTCTATGTTTATTTTATGTTTTTGTTATTTTTCATTTATTAGCTTAAGTCGAGTCTAGTCTTGGCTTAGCAACGCCATCTTGTACATGTAATTTACTAAGATTGTTAACTCGCCACCAGTAAAATTCCCTTTATCCAACAAAACCGTGTAATTCATATCCCTACACCTAACGTTATAACCCTTTAAAAGACCTCTTTGATAGTTTATCCTAGGTGCTTACGCCATGTGGTGGAGGTTTGATCCTTTCCCAAGCCTATGGTAATCTATTTTGTTATGACAGGTAGTAAGAGATATCTTCCATTTCCATAATGTTATATTACTTTATTACACCCGAGAGATGTGAGTATCTAAACACTATTTGTGAGGTGCTTGTGTATGACCTCCGTGCTTGTCTATTGGTCTTTAGTGGAACGATTATTTGTTGTAATTACTTTTATATTAGTGTTAAATGACCCCTAACTTGTCTTTTGAGTAGAATAAAAGCTCATTTGCTTGAGGACAAGCAAATCTCAAGTGTAAGGGTATATGATGAGGCGAAAAATGATCCGTTTTTAGGGGGTCATTTAAGCCCGAATCCAAATTTATTTGATCAAATATTGCCCTAAATCGTTCCTTTTGTGATTTTAGGTGTTCGGAGAGTGAATTCTGGAAAAGAGGCTATTTTGGACGTTTTTGGAGCATAAAGTGAAGAAAACGACAAAGTACCAAAAATCCAAGCTGGAAATACAAGGTGACGGCGTCAAGGGTTTGCTCTTGACGGCGTCAGACATGAAGAATAATTTACCGTAGCTGGTGACGGCGTCAGATGGAGTTATGACGGCGTCAAAGTGACCAAGATTAATTTACCGTGGGTGGTGACGGCGTCACATAGGCCGTCACGATTGGATCTAGGGCGTCCGAGGAAGTGTATGGCGGCGAGTTGACGGCGTCAGATTTAACTCTTGACGCCGTCAGGACGATTTTCATATATATAGTTTTCTAGTTTTTTCATTAAAAGGAGAGAAGTAGAGGGAGAAGTTTTGGTGAAACCCTAAAGACGATTTTGGTGCCTCTTTTACAGGTTTTTCAAGGGTTCCAAACCCTTGAGACCTTGCATTGTAATTGAGATAAGTATACTCTTAATTCAATCAATATGTCTATGTGTTGGTTGTTTATCTTTTGTTCTTATCTTAATTCTACTATGCTAGGCTAGATCTCTCTTGTGTTTGCTTAGATCTAGTGAAACCTAGATGTTGATTATGTGTTGATTACTTGTCTATTCTTGTTTTGAATGAATGATTTTATATGTTAGGCTTAAGAAAACTGGCAGATCTCCAAATGGTAACATGCTTGAACGTCTTAAGAAACATGAACCGAGGCATACTAGGTCTTTATTGATTGTATTTAATGCATGAGCCACTGTTTACAATCCCTATAGTTGTGCTGGGTCATGGTGTAGGAGGAGATAAGAGCTCATAGAGTTGGGGAGTTATGTATGCCACTCCACGAATGGTATTAAGGAATACAACCCATCATTCATACAAGTGTAACAAGTAATTAACATGTAAAAGATATCTAGGGAGTAATGAAGTCTAAGTAAACACAATTTCTCCAATTACTGCTCACAACCTTAGTTTAATATTAGTTTAATTTTATTTTCATTAGTTTAATTAGTTACAAAGTAGTTTTTGGGTTAGTTGAATAACAACTAATTCCGCCCACTCTTTCAAAACCCGAGATTTTAATTGCTTTCATAAAATATAAAAACACAAAAATAATCATCTTTCATCTCTAGAACTATTAATTAGGTTTTCTAATCCTAGCGACACTATTCCTAAGCTGAACGATCAATCCCCCGGTACTTGTCACTATACTATACTACAACGATCAGGTACACTGCCTGGTGGGGGTTGTAAGCCTCGCGAGATCCCTCGAGAGGTAAAGCAAGGTGCGATTCCCACGCATCAGTACCTTCTGGGTAAGAAGGTACTGCTAGTTAAAGAAGGTCCTGCCAGTATTCACGACAAGTTGTTATATTTTATTTAGAGATATTTAGTTGTATTATTAGTCTTTGTACAAAGTTATACGTTAAGTAGAAGTGGTACAGAAGTCTCAGTAGATATAATGGAGTGTTTTACCTTGAAAGGTGTAATATTAGGATAAGATAAGCTTCTATTATATTATATTAGCAACTTGACATCTTGTAATAAGGGGTCCTTATGCTATAAAAGGAACCCTTAAGTCACCTTCTTAGATATCTTTCATATAACCTTCTCATAGTATTTCATACATAACTCCCATCTTTAGAACCCTTTTCACGTATTAAAGATTCAAGTTTACACTTGTAATCCTGGTGATAGCTTAGATCACCCGTATTATTTCATCAATAATATTGAATCGTTTTGTGTTATTCATTTTGTGTTCATTCTCATTCATTTATTCACCACCTTTGTTCCTTTAGTGTGTTTTAGTAAATTCCGCGTGCTAACTCACATTCATTCATAAATATCCCAAACACATTACTAAGATTAACATCCCAAGTGTTTGAACGAATCCCTTCCCACAAGTGGTATCAGAGCAAGGCTGATATTTACGACATAAAAGAACAAAGCAAAAATGGATGTTGAGCACATTCAAACTAATGTGGCTGCAAAACTTCCATTACTCAAACAGAATGAGTTTGAGATGTGGAGACTGAGGGTTGAACAATACTTCCAAGTGCACGACTATGCACTTTGGGAGATTATTGAAGAAAGAAACTAATTTAAACCAGTAACCACCACCTCCACAGTAAATGATGCACTTGTCACAACTGTGAGAGTAAACCCAATAACAGCAGAAGAAAGAATTCAAAAGAGAAATGATCTTAAAGCCAGGAGTATGCTTCTCATGTCTATTCCAAATGACCAGCTTTTAATCTTTAACAAGTACAAGTGTGCTAAAACCCTTTTTCAAGCTATTGTGGCTAGATTTGGTGGAAATGATGCCACCAAGAAAACCCAGAAAACACTTTTAAAACAACAGTTTGAAAACTTTTCAGCCACACCAAATGAGTCTTTAGACAGCATGTTCAATAGACTACAAAAGCTTTCTAGTCAGTTAGCCATTCATGAAGTGATAATATCTCAAGAAGACTTAAACTCCAAATTTCTTAGAAGTCTACCCTCTGAATGGGCCATGCATGTCATTGTCTGGAAAAACAAACCAGATATTGATTCCATGAGTCTCAATGATCTTTACAGCAACTTCAAAATAGTAGAGCATGAACTAAAGAAGTCTACTGGTTCAAACTCAGGAAATATGGCATTTTTGTCATCTCATGGTACCTCTAAGAAAGTTGTTGAAGAAAAAGATGGTAGAGAAGAAGGTACTGCCAACACATATTTTGGTACTGCCAGCAGTACCAAAACCATTTTAGATGAAACAATTGGTTGTGTTTTTCTAACATCACAACACAATGGTTCCACATTGACCTTTGAAGATCTTCAAGAGATCAGCAATGATGATCTTGAAGAAATGGACATAAAATGGCAGCTTTCACTTCTTAGCATGAGGGCTAAGAAATATTTGATGAGGACTGGAAAGAAGATTGTCATCAATGGCAATGAACCTGCTGGGTATGACAAGTCTAAAGTGGAGTGTTACAACTGCCACATGAAGGGTCACTACTCAAGAGAATGTAGAAGACCAAAGAAGCAGGGTGATAAGGGAAGAGGTTTTGAGAACAAGAACAGGGGAAACTATGAGAATAAGAGCAAGGAAGTGGAAACCACTGAAACAAAAGCTATGGTAGCTATTGATGGGCTGGGTTTTGATTGGAGCTTTATGGGTGAAGAAGAGTCATCCTCAAATGAAATGGCTTTAATGGCTCTCTCCAATCCTGAGGTACAAATTACTAAATGTTCTGCTACTTGTGAAGTTTTTAAAGAATTAGAAATCTTAAGAAAACTTTATGATGAACTGAAAGTAGAAGAAAGAAAAACTCATCAAGATCTAGTTAATCATAAGTGTGGTATGTCCATACTTGAAAAGCAGATAATTCACTTTAGAGAAAATGAACTCACCTTTTCTGACACAAAAGTTATTCTTAATAGAGACATATTTCTTAAAGATGCTGAAATAAACCTGTTAAGAACTGAGTTTGCTAAAGTGAAACAAGCAAAAGATAATATTCAACTAACTGTTACAACATTAGAAAATGCTTCTACATGTACTAAAAGTATAGTTGAAAATCAAATGAACAAGAAAATCAAATCTGGGATTGGATACAACAGATGTCCACCTCCTTATAGAGGAATTCCCTGTCCCCTAGGTTTAGATCTTGCTGAATCAGGTTTACATGAGCTCACAAATAAACCACTAGAAAAAGTAAAACCTGTAGAAAATAGTGAACCTTTTGAGAGTACAAGTGATACTTCACTCTCCAAAGAAAAGGTGCTCACTGATAAGAGCTCAGATGTTACATCTAATGAAGGTTGCACATCTGATGAAAATGGAAAAGAGACTGTTTCTAAGAATGGAAACAAAGTAGGACCAACCTGTCCTAAAAGTGTAGAAAGTATCACAAAGACCAAAGTTGTTCTAAAAACAGTTGAATGTTGTGCTAAATGTAATAGCAAACCTAGAGGTAGTCAGAGAAATTGGAACAATCTTAAGTCACATAAATTTGGTGATAACTTTGTTTTGTACAATAAAGCATGCTATTACTGTGGTAGTTTTAATCATACTCTTGCTTATTGTAACAATTGGGTCTCTGGGAGTACATCAAGGTCTAAAACAAATAAAACAGACCCCAGAAAAGGTTTTGTGAAATCTAACACACCAAAAGTCAATCATAATGTTAGACCAAATGAGCCTGTTTACCCAAGATTAACTACTAAGGGTGCAAGAAATACTTTCAAACATACACCAAAAGTTGTGAAAAGTCATATTGAAAGGAATTTTGTGGTTAAAACACAAGATTGGAGACCAAAACCAAAAGGTCCTGCTAGACCATATGGTCCTGCTAGACCAAATGGTACTGCCAAATTTGGTACTGTCAGACCAAAAACCACAAAATGTGTTAAAAATGACAATGCTGTTAAGTCCTCAGCATGTTGGATTTGGAGACCACTTCAATCAAATGGTGCATCAACAGTCCTAAAAAGATTTGATTACATTGATGCACGAGGCAAACCCAAGTCAGTCATGGCTTGGGTACCCCAAGGAAACTAATATGTGTATACATGTGCAGGAACATTCAAATGATATTGCAGATCAAGGATATGTAGATAGTGGATGTTCAAGGCACATGACAGGCAACATGTCTTACCTCACAGACTTCAAATCATTTGATGGAGGATATGTTACCTTTGGGGGAGGAATCATAGGAAAGATTACTGGTAAAGGTACAATTAAAACCAGTAAATTAGATTTTGAAAATGTGTATTTTGTGAAAGAACTACAGTTTAATCTCTTGAGTGTCTCACAAATGTGTGACACAAAGAACAATGTTCTTTTTACTGACACTGAATGCATTGTACTTTCTTCTGATTTTAAAATTCCTGATGAAAGTCAGATTCTTCTTAAAATCCCTAGAAAGAACAATATGTACATGGTTGATTTAAAGAACATTGTTCCTAAAGAGAGTTTAACCTGTCTAGTAGCAAAAGCCTCATTGGATGAATCTATGCTTTGGCATAGAAGACTTGGTCATTTAAACTTTAAAACAATCAATACAATTGCAAAATATGATTTAGTCAGAGGTTTACCCAAAAAGATTTTTTAAAATGACCAAACCTGTGTTGATTGTCTAAAAGGCAAACAACATAGAGCTTCTTGTAAGCCCAAGACCCATAACTGAATTTCTCAAGCTTTATACATGCTTCATATGGATCTCTTTGGTCCTACATCTGTGAATAGCTTGAATGGTTAAAGATATTGTCTTGTAGTTACTGATGATTACATCAGATTCTCTTGGGTTTTCTTTTTAAAAACTAAGGATGAAACAAGTGAGATCCTTAAGTCCTACATAACAGGGATAGAAAACCAAATTGATAAGAAAGTAAAAGTAATTAGATGTGATAATGGGACAGAATTCAAGAATAGAGTTATGGATGACTTTTGCAAAGAAAAAGGAATAAAAAGAGAATATAGTGTAGCTAGAACCCCACAGCAAAATGGAGTAGCAGAAAGGAAAAATAGAACTCTTATAGAGGCTGCTAGAACAATGCTAGTAGATTCTAAGTTGCCTGTTTCATTTTGGGCTGAAGCAGTAGGTACTGCTTGTTATGTACAGAATAGGGTTCTTGTGATTAAACCTCATAGAAAGACTCCTTATGAACTTTTGTTTGGTAGAACACCATCTCTAAGTTTTATGAGACCTTTTGGATGTCATGTCACTATTCTCAATACCAAAGATCATCTAGGAAAGTTTGAAGGAAAAGCTGATGAAGGCTACATGATAGGGTATTCTTTGCAAAGTAAGGCCTATAGGGTGTATAATAAATGCACTAGGCTAGTGGAAGAAAACCTGCATATAGAGTTTCAAGAGAAACTACCAAATGTTGCAGGCATTGGACCAGATTGGTGTTTTGACATTGATAAGCTTTCAGAATCTATGAATTATGTGTCTGTCACATGTACAAATACTAATGATCATGCAGGTTTTGAAGATAATGATGAAACAACTGAGGATCAAGATTACATCTTGATGCCAATTTGGACAGAATTGGATTCATCTTCAAGTCATCAAGAGCCTTCAAATACAACAAATGAAGGTGTTGAAGATGATCATGGAACTCAAGATCAAGGGAATCAAGAAAATTCTGAAAATGAAAATGGTACTGTCAATCCACAAGATAGTACTGCCAGTTCAACAGATGGTACTGCCAGTTCACAAATTCATCCTGCTGAACCATTAAATGTTCTATCAGATGATTCCTTACCAGAAGATATAGGAATTGGAAACCTTCCAATTTCCTATGATGTTCCTACAACACACAACCCAAGAATTCTCAAAGATCACTCCATTGAAAATGTGATAGGCAGCATTGATTCTGGTGTTAAAACAAGAACTCAAGTCTTATATTCAGACAAAGATGGGTTTGTCCTAGATGTGTATGAAGAAAAGAACCATGAAGTTGCCCACATATGTCTGTTTTCATTCTTTCTCTCACAAGTAGAACCCAAAAACATTATAAAAGCCTTAGATGATTCAAGCTGGGTTGAAGCAATTCAAGAAGAGTTACTTCAATTCAAATTGCAGAAGGTTTGGGTACTAGTTGATTTGCCCAAAGGTTACAGGGCAATTGGAACCAAATGGGTTTTCAGAAATAAGAAAGATGAAAGGGGAATAGTGATCAAAAACAAAGCCAGATTGGTGGCCCAAGGGTATACTCAAGAAGAAGGAGTGGATTATGAAGAAGTTTTTGCTCCAGTTGCAAGAATTGAGGCAATTAGGCTATTCTTGGCCTATGCTTCTTTCATAGGATTCACTGTCTACCAAATGGATGTCAAAAGTGCCTTTTTATATGGTACTATTGAAGAAGAGGTGTATGTTTCTCAACCTCCAGGCTTCATTGATGCAGAATATCCAGACAAGGTGTACAAGGTTACTAAAGCTTTTTATGGTCTACACCAAGCTCCAAGAGCATGGTATGAAACATTGGCTTTCTATTTATTGGAAAATGGATTTCAAAGAGGCAAGATTGATCCAACTTTGTTCATCAAAAGAACCAAGAAAGACATCTTGCTGGTGCAGATTTATGTTGATGACATTATCTTTGGATCCACAAATCAGGAATTGTGTGTAGAGTTTGAAAAACTTATGCATAGTAAGTTTGAAATGAGTTCCATGGGGGAACTTACATTCTTTTTGGATCTCCAAGTGAAACAATCAAATGAAGGCATATTTATCAGCCAAGATAAGTATGTAGCAGAGATCCTAAGGAAATTTGGGTTTGCAGATTCAAAGGTTGCAAGTACTCCAATGGATCTAGAAAAAGGGTTACTCAAAGATGCTGAGGGTGAAGATGTTGATGTGCACAACTACAGATCAATGATTGGGTCCTTAATGTACCTTACATCATCAAGACCAGACATCATGTTCTCAGTATGTGTATGTGCAAGGTTTCAAGTAAATCCAAAAGTTTCTCATCTCACAGCAGTCAAAAGAATCTTCAGATACCTCAAGGGTCAGCCTAGGTTGGGTCTATGGTATCCAAGGGAATCATCTTTTGATTTGGTAGCTTATTCAAATAGTGACTATGCTGGTGCAACCCTAGACAGAAAATCCACAACTGGTGGATGTCAATTTCTTGGCTGCAGACTCATATCATGGCAATGCAAGAAGCAAACAATGGTGGCCAACTCTACAACTGAAGCAGAATATGTTGCAAGTGCAAGTTGTTGTGGTCAAGTTCTTTGGATCCAGAATCAATTGCTTGACTATGGGTACAATTTTCTTAACACCATTATTTACATTGACAATAGCAGTACTATTTGTATCATTAAAAATCCAGTTCAACACTCAAAAACAAAACACATTGAAATCAGACACCATTTCATAAGAGATTGCAATGAGAAAAGGTTAATTCAAGTTGTCAAAATTGATTCTGAAAATAATTTTGCAGACCTTCTGACCAAAGCTTTTGATTTAGGTAGGTTTAAATACCTAGTAGCAGGTATTGGTATGACAAATCTTTGAAAAACATGTGTTTTTTGTATATAAATAAATAAGTTCTGGCATCTAAATATGGTACTGCTAGTTAGTCATAAGGTACTGTCAGTACATATTGGTACTGCTAGTTCAAAGTTTGCTCTGTTTTTGCTCATCTTGATGTTTAAATGTTAACAATGCTATACAACAAGTGCTTTGCACTCTGTTCTTTTGGTTTACAACTAACCATTTCAGGTTACTCAAGCTTGCTAACACAATCAGGATATGGAAATGGTAATCAGTTCACCAAGTTTTTCAAAAACTTTAAGAGCTAGCTAGTCCAAAAGCAAACGGCTCTTGGTAAAGACTTCTCAAATCCGTTGATAGCTGATAGTTTGCTAAAAACTATAAGGTAATCAGTTCACCCAGTTTCAAAAACTTAAACGAACTGACTAGTCCAAAGCAAACGGCTCTTGGTAAAGACTTATCAAATCCGTTGATAGCTGATAGTTTGCTAAAAACTATAAGGGATATTTTCTAAAATTTCAAAGAGACTGCCAAGTTTTATTTCAAAACAAGGTACTGGTAGTTCAAATTTTAGTACTGGTAGAGTAAAATGGTACTGCTACATAGCCGTTGAGTCTGTCAGGTTAAAATATAGTCGTTGTTATTAAAAGGGTATTTTTGTGAATTATTCATGTTTTCCTAGAATTAAGGATATAGTTATTATAATAAAAGATCTTTTTGACCGCCTCTTCAATTACTTATCCATATCTTTTATAGTCGGTCAAAAGTCATTTTTCTCATAATCAATCCTTATCACAATTCACACTCACCTTTCATCTTCTACCAGTACAACAATAAAATCCCACCATCCAAATCAAAATTTTCATCAAACCATTCACCATGGCTCGTCTAAGTTTTGTCAAACGTCACAATCAATTGGCATTTTTGGAAAAGTCGGATGATAATGAAACCTTTCATCAAGCAGTGGATTTTCTAAACAATTCTTATGTCAGGTTTGCTTTACTCATGAATCCCACTATTTATGAATCTCAAATTTTACAATTTTGGCAAACTGCTAGAGTTAACACTTTTAGGAATGGGATTCAAGAGATAGAGGTCAAAGTAGATGGTAGAACCTTAACTTTTACCGAGTCATCCATTAGAAGACATCTTCATTTGGATGATTCATCTGGCATTAGTCAACTACCTGATACTAAAATATTTGAAAATTTGACAAAAATGGGGTATAATGTAACTTCAACAAAGCTTACATTTCTTAAAAAGCATTTTACCCCTCAATGGAGATTTTTGATTCATACCATCCTTCATTGTTTAAGCCAAAAGAAAACCTCATGGGAGCAATTCAGTGGCAACATGGCTGCAGCTCTCATTTGCCTGGCAACAAACAAGAAATTCAACTTTTCAAAATATATTTTTGAAGGATTGGTTAAAAATGTGGACAGTGAAACAAAATTTTTGATGTACCCAAGGTTCATTCAGTGCCTCATCAACAAATCCAAACATTTGTTACTTCCCCCAAACACACCTTTTAAGACTCCAAAACTTACACACAAGGTGTTTTCAAACATGAAAATTGGTTTTCAAGGAGAAGAAGTACCACTTTATGAGGAAATGTTATCACAACAGTCTGAAGAACCATCCACATCATCTGATCATTCATCACCAGTACCATCCCACTCAGTAACAGTACCATCAGTCACACCACCATCATCAGTACCATTACCATCTCACCAACCAACACAAACACCATATGCAACATCACCATCATTGTCACATCATAACTCACCACCACAATCTCCTCCACAACAAAGTGTAGATGCTCAGACTATCAGGGAATTAAAGGAGCAAGTGCAGCACTTGCAAACTACTCTTGAAAGTCAGAACAAACATTTTACAGAGATCAACACCAAGTTAGTAAAGAGGGTTGAGAAACTAGAGTTAAAAGTGAAGTTGTTGAAAGGTAAAAAGTCTACTCAGTTGGTTGTTTCTAGTTCATCAAGTTCAGATGCAGAGGGTTTGGGTCTCTCTTCCAAAAAGGGGAGGATGAGTAGTTCTAAGGATAAAGAAGAAATTCAATTTCAGGTTCATGAGGGAACACAAGTGTTTGATGAAGAGCCTGCTACTCAAGAAAACGAGCCTGTTAGTGAAAAAGAGCCTGTTGGTGCAAAGTCTGTTATTACAAAAGATACTGCTGAAGCAGAGCAAGAGCCTGCTGGGATTCAGAGGCTATTAGCTATGAATTTAAAAGGTTCTGATCAAGTGTCTTACAAAAGAAAGAGGGGATCACAGCCTCAGGGGAGGTTTCTTGTTCCTGATGAACAATCTGCTGCTCCAAGTCCAGTATCATCACCAAAAGACAAGGGCAAGAAAATTGTGATTGAAGATGAACCAAAGCCTAAAAAGATGAAGCAGAAAGAACAAGCACAATTGGCTGTAGATGAAAAGTTGCCCAAATAGCTTCATGAAGAAGAAGTTTTAGGGGCTGAGGAAGAATCAAGAATGCTGCAAGAAAAGTTTGATGCTCAGCTGCAATACATCATTTCCATTGATCCAATTGTAAGAGGTGAAGCTTACACTCTGGTGTGTGATGAGTCTCTCAGCTCAGATGAAATGACAATCAAACTCAATGATTTCATCACCAAAAATACAATCAAGAGGCATTGGATGATGTCTATCAGCAGATTCAGAAGAATCAGAAGAAAGTATTTAAAATGCCACATTCTGAAGCTGATCAGAAGAAGTTCTTCAAGATATATCTGAAAAGAGAAGTGAACATGAAAGAACATCAACTCAAAGGTAAATCATTTGATGAATTGAAGCTTCTATACTTAGAGGCTTACAGAAGAAACAAAACCAGCTTTCTCATGGATACACAAGAAAGACCTTCCAAAGGAAGAAAAGATGATCAGAAGGAACAAACAGCAGACTTGCCTCCTGTTCAATCAAGAGAAATAGTTTTCCATGTTCCAAAAGTTGTTTTTGCTGAACCCTTACATGCAAGGCATCCAGTTATAGATTGGGAAATCTTCAATGACAAGTTTGGCAAAGCATGGAAGATAACAAGAGTTGGAAACAAGGTTGAGATTTTCAAGAACTTTGAAAATCTACTTAGAGCATGTAGCAGAATGGATTTAGATGAATTATGGGTATTAGTTCAAGAGAAGCTGAAAACCAAATACAAGCCAGATGCAAAGGAGCAAGAGCTATGGGTTGAGTTCAGCAGATTATATGATCCAAATCCTACTGATACTCATTGTAAATTTCCTTACTATGATTTATCTGTTACATGGGAATACTTCAGCATGAGTCATGTTCATCATCTTTCCACTCAGAGTGGAATAGAGCTCTTTATGCTAGGAGAAAAGGAGTACCCCTTAAGCTATGAAGTGTTGTCAGTCTTGATCTCCAACAAGCTATTATGTGAAGAAGAAACTGATGCAGTTAAAAGACTGAAGGAAAGCATATGGGATCAGTATGAAAGCCTAAGGAGAAATAGATAAAGTTTTTGGAAGAGTTCCCTCAAATCCTCAAGGTATGAATTTTATTCACAAAGAAACTTGGTTATTTTTAAAGGGGAATAACAAGTTTAGGGGAGGATTGTTGGGAATAAAATGCACAAGCAAAGAGTCTGCCAGAAGAGCCTGCTAGTTGATAGTTAAGCCTGCCTCTTCAGTTTTGCTGATAATGAAGATATTCTAATAGTACCTTCTGGGTAAGAAGGTACTGCTAGTTAAAGAAGGTCCTGCCAGTATTCACGACAAGTTGTTATATTTTATTTAGAGATATTTAGTTGTATTATTAGTCTTTGTACAAAGTTATACGTTAAGTAGAAGTGGTACAGAAGTCTCAGTAGATACAATGGAGTGTTTTACCTTGAAAGGTGTAATATTAGGATAAGATAAGCTTCTATTATATTATATTAGCAACTTGACATCTTGTAATAAGGGGTCCTTATGCTATAAAAGGAACCCTTAAGTCACCTTCTTAGATATCTTTCATATGACCTTCTCATAGTATTTCATACATAACTCCCATCTTTAGAACCCTTTTCACGTATCAAAGATTCAAGGTTACACTTGTAATCCTGGTGATAGCTTAGATCACCCGTATTATTTCATCAATAATATTGAATCATTTTGTGTTATTCATATTGTGTTCATTCTCATTCATTTATTCACCACCTTTGTTCCTTTAGTGTGTTTTAGTAAATTCCGCGTGCTAACTCACATTCATTCATAAATATCCCAAACACATTACTAAGATTAACATCCCAAGTGTTTGAAAGAATCCCTTCCCACAAAGGAGTTACATTGTAGTACTCAATGTCGCACGAAGTTGTGGATAGTTCAAGAGGTGGATATCTCATATACTGTTTGTTGGTTTGGGTATATGGCACTACCTATGCTTAAAGAAGTTACGTTGTAGTGCTCAGTATAGGTTCTTAGTCACACCATCGTACAAGATTAAGTCACATATCTAAGGGATGTTTACTTCATTTTCAGATTGGTTATACTGGGTTGTTTCTATAGTCAATGGTCATTTACTAGCTGGTTGGAATTTGAAGAGGTCGCTTAAAGGTTGAAGAGAAGAGAAGAGATTGTAGAATAAAGAGAGTCATATCCTATCAGCATATTCTCACAAATTATGCTTTCATGGTCTATCTATACTGCATCAGAAGTGTAAAGTACGGGTAATTTTGGCATGTACACACAATAGTATGATGATTTCGATACATCGCAACCATCAGGAGGGAGAAGAACATGCCAAAAGAAGTAGTGTTTCATCTATAGTACGTTGGTTATTCGAGGGAATTGTGCTTACACTAGAACCGAAGAAGTACTAATGATGTGTACATCGGAGCGTATTACCAACCTTCTGTGCAATACTATGTGAGTTATGCTATGATGCTCCCAGAATGACAACCATGGTGCAAACTCATTAGTATCTACCTTATCCGCTGCGAGATGAGAAGAGAGTTGTCAGTTCAGGAGGGAGCAGAAGAAAAAGAATAAAGGTTCACTAGTTAGGAGGGAGTAATAACCTAACTAGACCATTACAGTTGAAGTTCAGAGCTACAAAGACCTTTGCCGTCAGTGTCAAAGATCATACGCCGAGATCGTCGGAAGATAACGTCAGTATCTAGACTACAGAGACTCTGTGCTTCAACAATGTCAACATAGTTTACTATTGTTGTAATTTACATGTTTATCTGTTTATAGGTCTCATTGTATCCATTCATGTGTGACGATATCTTGGAGGGATATTGTTAGCCTTGCTATTTTATAAAAGATAACGTCACACATAAAGAAATGGACTAGATATCATACAAATAGTACTTTAGGGACTATTATTGTAATATAGGCAAACATGTGATGTAATGAGCCTATAAATACCCCTCATGACTCTCCATGAGCGGTGTGGGAAAGTGTGTGTGTTGTTTTATTTATTCCTTTTCAATATAAACCCTTTTCTCCACCTTTCTCTCTCTACTTTCTCTCTCTTGAACAATGTTGTATTTCGATCAACCTCGACCTCCGGAAGGTGTTTCTTGGTCATTACAGAATAATATATGATTCTTTTGAACCATATATGATTCTTTTGAATCATATATCAGAATCACATATATTTAGAATCACATATGATTTTCAATGAGAATCACATATGATTTTCCTGAGAATCACATATGATTTTCCTGAGACATGTGATTGTCTATATACAACGATAACAGCTAAAAACCATTTAATAATATGCAAGTAAATTTACCTTGTATTCTTCTACTTTTTCACATTCCTGCACTTGTTCTTCTCCTTTTTCTTTATAAAGTGTCCTATAAACAGCCACATTTCTATCTCTAATCCTAAGCATCTCACAGCCCTCTTCCATTCTAAACTCTTCTATTGTGCAATTCCAACAAGCTTCCTTTAATTCCTTTTGAACAAGCAGGAATATTGTTCTTGTATATACTTTAGATGCATGGAGTTCCATACTCAATTATGTAGAAAGTTTTGGAGCTGAGTCATATGTGTTAAAGTCCATTTGTTCTTGTCGATACCTTTGCCTCTCCATTGCAGATTCGAAGTACATCATGAAATGAACCAATGTTGATCCGTGATTTGTGAAATTTTTGAAGAATGCGTTTTCACTCTCAGACCTTGAAGTAGTTCTCATTAATCCAAACTGTGGTGAGTCAATAAAATACGATGGTATCCATATTTCTCGAAGTCCAAACATCTTCTTCATCCATTTGTGGTCTTGCAATTCCAAATCTTCAATCAATTTTGCCCATTTTTCTTCAAACTGCAATGGTTCAATGAACATATTCAACATAATCTTGTTCAAATGCTTTTTGAAATCAGTTTCATCATAGATTTCTTTACAAATCTGTAAGAAAAAAAAATATGTTATTCATTTGATTCTTCAAGAATCACATATGATTCTTCAAGAATCACATATGATTCTATGAGAATCTTATATGATTCCCATAGAATCATATATGATTCTCATAGAATCATATATGATTCTCATAGAATCATATATGATTCTATGAGAATCATATATGATTCTTATAGAATCATATATGATTATTCATGAATCACATATGAAAAATCGTATTTTGCATTTTTAATATATAGTATATAAATTAAAATACCTTTGCCTGAATTTTTTGGGTGATATGCCACATGCATAGTCTGTGTTTAGATTCAGTAAGTACAGCTTCAATTGCTAACTTCATGGCTCCATCTTGATCCGTTACAATCATTTTTGGTTGTTTCCCATGTGCCTTCCTGAGTGATTTCAATAGCCATGTGTAAGCTTCTTCATCTTCTCTTAGAAGTATTCCCGCACCAAATGTCACACACTTTTTATGATTATTTATCCCGGTGAATGGGACAAACACCATTTCGTACCTGAATATCAACAGTTTCACAAAATAATTTCAAGAATAGAATCTAGAGTTTCAAATCTCACATAATCATATATGAAAAGTTACTTACTTGTTAGTTCTGTATGTTGCATCAAATGATACTACATCTCCAAATTCCTTATAGTTGCATTTGGCAACTTCATTCGCCCAAAAAAGTGCAACCAACTCACTTTTTTCAACCATATAATGAAATGTAAAGTTCGGCACATAATTCTGTTAGTTTTCCATTTTGTTTATCAGCATTTGCGCATCACTTTCACCTATACATACATTTATATCCCTTTGATGATTCTTGAAATCACTGCTTATGCCATGAACATATTGATAGCCACCTTTTATGCCACATAAGAAACAGTGTGCCTTTGTCGCACCAAGTTTCATATTTGAAGCTTTAACAACGAACATCTTTTCCGCTTGAGTCATCTTCCTTTGTTTCTTTGTTAGATGTTGATACTCTTTCAGAATTATTAAATGATTGTGCTTAGAATGGAAATTATGAACTACATATTTTCCAGAAACCTCATCCAAAGTTATTAATACTCGTTGTCTTGTATTTCTTACTTTCTTGTCACTGTTTTCAGGATCCAATGTGTTTATATTTATCTCTTTTGGAATCCCTTGCCTATTACACATAAGGTACTTACTTTTTACCAAACCACTTCTTGTATTTTTTTGCGCCGATTTTTTAACTTCAAATCCTGCTACTTCAGCATATTTGTTATACATTTCAACACATTCCTCTATCGTATTATACTTTTTCCCCTCAACAGGTATATAAATATCATCAACAGCTGGTTCCCAAGTAACAGATCCCCTGGGAGTTTCTTCATTTGCATATATAGTCGGCCTTGGGGTTGACACAGATGCTGAAATATAGTATTTTCATTACAATCATATATGATTTATGAAGAATCATATATGATTCTTGAAGAATCATATATGATTGTTTTCTTTTTTTAATTTACAGAAAGTATAAAACAGAATATATTATAAACAGATTCCCCAAAAGAATCATATATGATTCAACAAGAATCATATATGATTCAACAATAATCTATTAATAAGCTTAAAAAGAAAAAAAAAAAAAAAAAAGCTAAATCACATATGATTTACCTTGAATAACAGCAATATTTTCTTCTTCCACATCAGCAATATTTTCTTGTTCCACATCAACATCCACCAATATCTCAGCTTCATTCATAACCTCATCATCCACCATAACGATCTGAGATTCTGTTTTTTAAGAAAATCACATGTGATTTTGTTAATATATATATATATATATATATATATATATATATATATATATATATATATATATATATAGTATTTACATTACAACGATCAAATACTCTATTTTCTGAGTAGAATCATATATGATTCTGTTACAGATAAAACATAATCTATTAATAAGCTTAAAAAGCAAAAAAATAAGCTGGTTTACATTCCATATCTGATTCTACCATAAAAACAAAAAAACAGAAACACAGAAGCCACCATATCTGATTCTACTATAAAAAATAAGTTGATTTACATTTCATACCTTCTTCAACATCAGAATCCACCATACCTTCTTCCATATCTGATTCGACGGTTGGGGATGACGACGGTTAGGGATGACGACGTTTGGGCATGACGACAGTTGGGGATGACGTTTGGGGATGACGACAGATGGGGATGACGATTGGGGAGGTGGTGGACGGTTGGGGATGATGGTTGGAGGTGGACGGTGGAGTTGGTGGACGGTTGGAGGTGGACGGTGGAGGTGGTGGACGGTTGGAGAAGAGGGTGGAGGTGTGTTTGTGTTTTTTGCCCTAAATTAATGAGGTTATTGAAGTTTTTTTATTATGTAATTGCCTTTTTTGCCCCTAAAGTGTAAATATTAGATTTAATCTGAGCCATTGGATCAAATTATATTGTATGGTTAGGATTTCTTAATTGGATCTATGGCAAGGAGGGGTTCTTCATGGATCTCAACTCTACCCACATATTGTTTTTGTCAAAACTTCTCAACCGTTTGGAGTTAATTGTCTTCGTCGGTGCCTCTCTCTTTATTTTTCGATTATGCACAAAATCCAACCAAAATCACCACCTTTGGCCATCATATGCTCCATTTGTTAGAATTTAATTAGCATGACAATCATATAAATATAAACTATATCACGTAAACACGTATGCGGAAGCAATAGATCGTGTATAACACATAATAATTAACCAAAACATATATAGAAACGTACCGTTTTGCATTTCAACAAATCTTGAATATAATCAACAATAGATCAATGATAAACCCCTTACGGTTTTGTTTATCGATCTCTTGATAATAACTATAGTGAGTTATTACCTCGTTCTTGTACACACAAACTACTAACGAATTAAAGAGATTGCAAGATATATGTAAACACTTGTTTTGGAAAAACAAAAATCAGCAACCCTAAGGGTTTAGGGCTGATCGACCAGTTTTGCTACAGAGGAAAGAAGAGGAAAAACTTAGGGATAATTTATGTGCACAAAAGGTGTGAATGAATTACCATTAGCCTTGTATATATACTAGAGATATCTTGGAGGGCAAGTTGTAATGGGTTTGGGTTTCCCCTAGCCCTGGTCGACCGGCCATAGGAGTCCAAGAAGGATTCCGGATCCTTCTTGGCTCCTATTTACATTCTAGTTCTTTTCTTTCGTTATTAACGTTAGTTAGTCGATACGGTTAACAATTAATGACCGTTAAGTCCCTTTAGTGTTTAAATAATTACATATATACATAACATTTAATATATATAATTATTATACTTTAATTATCGTTGGTAATGTGTGCAATCCCGAGATCTCGGGTTCGATACTAGTAATACACTCATTAATATTTATACATATACTTTAACAGCTCTCACTTATATATCTATTAATGGTGTAATGACATTGGTTGGCGTCTTGCAACACTCCAATGCCCCTAGTATGACTCGAGCCTGGTTTCCTGGAAGACCTTTAATGATTCATCATTATAATTATCCTTTTGTTACTAATACTACATTAATAAAGATATGAGATTATTCTTTATTAACTTTTCGTTTCTCGTTTCTTGATGATTGAACAAAATTACAAAAACATCTGAACGTATTCCAGATAGACTTTGGGCGTGGCCACGCAAACATTTTGTCAAACCCACGAGGGGCCCTACAGTATTAAACTTCAAAACAAATTTGAAAGAACAAATTCTCTCTTGACTACAAGAATAACCCATGAACTTTGCAACACTTCTGAAAACAATCCTTATGCCTACCAGTTACGGTTAGCGGTAAATTGCTTTACAGAAATACACTACATCCATGACACTTATCTGGTATCTCAACTCTGAGGATAACTTTTAAACATGATTCACATGAATGTGAGATCATATTGTTGGGATAAGTCCTATATTCAATTCATTGAATATCATGTGAAATTGGTATGTCAACGCATCAATATACTTTCAAGTATATTCTAACCAATACTCAAATTTGTCTTAGTTTAAAGATATTCCCATATCATTAACCGACAACGGATAATTTAGAATAAGGATTTAAACATGCAAATAGATGATATTATTAAGACAATGATAAATAAACATAAACAATATTTTATTCCATTAAAATAAGAGTAAATTGCAAAAATTGTCCCTGTGGTATTATCAGATTGCAAAAAACGTCACTGTGGTTGGCAAATTGCAGGCGGCCTCCCTGTGGAGGAAACTTTTCATCATTTTGGTCCCTGGTTTTAACGGGCGTTAAATGAAGTCCGCTAGAAGTTACAAGTTTAGTCCTTGTGGCCATGACAATTGCAGCATCCATCCTTTTTTCGTCCGTTTAACGTTTTCATCCGTTTTTACGCGTTTTCGTCAGCTTTCGCGTGTTTTCGTCTAATTTTTTTACGTTTTACTCCATTTTTTATGTTTTTGTCTGTTTTTTTTACGTTTTCGTCCGTTTCTTTACATTTTCATTTGTTATTCTTACGTTTTCGTCCGATTTTTAACACTTTCATCTTTTTTTTTACGTTTTCATATGTTATTTTACGTTTCAGTCCGGTTTCTTACGTTATCGTCTATTTTTTACGTTTTCATCTGTTCTTTTAGATTTCCGTCCATTTTTTTTACGATTTCATCCGTTTTGTTTTTTTTTACATTATCGTCTGTTTACTTACGTTTTTTTTTTGTTTTTTTTGTTTTCGTCTGTTTTTTCACGTTTTCATATGCCTATTTACGTTTTTTTTACGTTTGAGTGTGCTTTCTTATGTTTTCATCTGTTATTTTACGTTTTAGTCCGGTTTCCTAAGTTTTCTTCCGTTTTTTACGATTTCATCCGTTTTTTGACTTTTTCGTCCGTTTCTTTACGTTTTGCTCCGTATTTTTATGTTTTCGTCCATTTTTTACATTTCATATTTTTTTTACGTTTCATATATTATTTTACATTTTAGTCCGGTCACTTACGTTTTCGTCCGTTTTTTTAATTTCATCAATTTTTTAACGTTTTCGTTGGATTTCTTATGTTTTTGTCTATTTTCTTATGTTTTTTTGTTTTTTCGTTTTCATCTATTTTTACGTTTTCGTTCGCTTTCTTATGTTTTCGTCAATTTCATCAACTTTTTTTTATGTTTTTTTTGTTTTTTACGTTTTAGTTCGGTCTCTTAAGTCTTCGTCCATTTTTATGTTTTCGTCTTTTTTCTAATGTTTTGTCTATTTTTTTGTTTTTTCATTTTTTCGTTCGCTTTCTAAATTTTTGAAGAAAATGTAAAAAATGGAGTAAAACGTAAAAAAATAAACGAAAACATAAGAAAGCACACTCAAACGTAAAAAAACGTAAAAAGGCATATGAAAACGTAAAAACAAAAAAAACGTAAGTAAACAGACGATAATGTAAGAAAACAAAATGGATGAAATCGTAAAAAAATGGATAGAAACGTAAAACATATACGGAAACGTAAGAAACCAGACTAAAACGTAAAATAACAGAAGAAAACGTAAAAAAACATACGAAAGTGTTAAAAAAACGGACGAAAACGTAAAAATAACAAATGAAAACGTAAAGAAAACGGACGAAAACATCAAAAAAACAAACGAAAACGTAAAAAAACAGAGTAAAACGTAGAAAAACGGACGAAAACTCGCGAAAACGGACGAAAACTCGCGAAAGCGGACGAAAACGCTTAAAAATGGATGAAAACGTCAAAACGAACGAAAAAAGGATGGACGCTGCAATGGTCATGGGCCACAAGGACTAAACTTGTAACTTCTAACGGACTTCATTTAACGCCAGTTAAAATCAGGGACAAAAATGATGAAAAGTTTCCTCCACAGGGAGGCCATCTACAATTAGTCAACCACAAGGACGTTTTTTGCAATCTGAGAAAACTACAGGAACGATTTTTGCAGTTTAATCTTAAAATAATAATTGTACATTACATCCTTTATCCAAATACTAATCACAAATGGGTATGAAACTATCAGCTAAACGAAGTCATATGCCTTCAGCAAGCTTGTAAAGCTTAGTTCCAGGTAAAGGCTTCGTAAAAGGATCTGCTAAGTTATCATCTGTGTGAACTTTGAGTAACTCGATTTCAACTATCTCGACTTGTTCTCGAACAGAGTGATATTTAATCGGGAAATGTATGGTGCCTTTCATGATTCCAGGTTCATTGGCAAATGTAATTGCAACTGAGTTGTCGCAATATATTTTTATTGGTCTTTGAATCGATGGCATAACCATAAGCCCCGAAACAGACTTCCTAATCCAAACGGCTTCCATTGCAGCTTCTGAAGCACCTATGTACTCACTTTCTTTTGCAGACATTGCTAGTGTACTCTGCTTCTTGCTCCTCCAATCCACAGCTCCTCCGTTAATGACAATGACATAACCCGTCTGACACTTCGTATCATCTTTATCACACTTCCAGGATGCATCGCAGTAACCTGTAACATCAAGTTCTGTAGTTGGATTACCCCCATAAACTAAGAACATCTCTTTAGTAGCCCTAAGGTACTTAAGAATATTTTTAACAGCAGCCAGTGAGCTTCACCTGGATTCTGCTGATATCGATTGGTTAAGTTATGAGCAAATGCCACATCAGGCCTTGTGCTTTTCACCGCATACATAATAGATCCCACAGTCGAAGCATAAGGGACTCTTTTCATGCGTTGAACCTCTACAGGTGTTGAAGCACAAACTTTGCTACTCAAGCCATGTTGTTCTTGCATTGGCAAATATCCCTTCTTGAATTTTGCATATTGAATCTCTTCAATATTTTATCAATGTAAGCACTTTGGCTTAATCCAATTAATCGCTGAGATCTATCTATATATATCTTGATTCCCAGAATGAATGCAACTTCCCCTAAATCTTTCATAGAAAAACACTTTCCAAGATATGCCTTAACCTTTAGCAAACTTGGAATGTCTTTTTCCATGATCAATATGTCATCGACATATAAAATAAGGAAAATTATATCACTCCCACTAGCTTTGTGGTATATACATGGCTCATCAAGATTCTGAGTAAAACCAAACTTTTTGATTTCTCCATCAAATCTCTTATTCCATTGTCGTGATGCTCGCTTCAATCCATAAATGGATCTTTGAAGTTTGCATACACGATTTGGAAATTCTGGATTCACAAACCCCTCAGGCTGCGCCATATAGATATCCTCATCTAGGCGACCATTTAAGAAGGCGGTTTTGACATCCATCTGCCAAATCTCATTGTCATAGTATGCAGCTATAGCTATGAGAATCCTAATAGCCCTAATGTCAGCTATAGGAGAAACGATCTCCTCATAGTCAACACAATAAGTTTGGGCATAGCCTTTAGCCACCAAACGAGCTTTATAGGTATGTACATAGCCATCCATGTCTGTTTTCTTCTTGAAGAGCCACTTACTCCCAACTACCTTGGCATTGGGAGGAAGGTCTGCTTCAATCCAGACTTCATTGTCTATCGTGGATTGCATTTCCCCATTCATAGCAACCTACCATTTTTCCTTTTCAGGACCATTAATGGCAGCCCTATAACTAGAAGGTTCATCAAGATCCCCTAGTATAGTTTCCTCACATTCTACCTTAAGACATAGACGTTCAGGAGCTTTCACAGATCTTGATGATTTGCGAATGGGAACCACTTCAACTTTAGGTGGAGGACTTAAACTTTTAGGTTCCACAGGAAGTTGGCTCGTGTTTTCAGAAGGTAATACATCTTCATGATCGTCTTCCAAATCATATACTCTCCCACTGAATTCTTGAGATATGAGTTCCTTCTCTAAGAAGTCTCCATACCTTGCAACAAAAACTTTGTTTTCAGGTGGGTAATAAAAGTAGTAACCCATTGTTTTCTTTAGGTATCCTACGAAGATGCACTTTACAGATCTTTGTTGGAGTTTATCTGTTGAGTCACGTTTAACATACGCCTCGCAACCCTAGACCTTTAGATAAGACAAGTTAGGAGCTTTTCCAGTCCATAACTCATATGGTGTCTTATCCACCTTTTGTTGGAACCATATTTAGAATGCGAACCACAGATTCTAAGGCATATTCCAAAAATGAAAAAGGAAGAGTTGTTAGATTAAATATAGATCGTATCATGTCTTGCAATGTACGATTCCTTCTCTCAGATACACCATTTTGTTGTGGAGTATATGGAGAAGTGAGACGTTGGACAATTCCATTCTCAGCTAAGTAATCTATGAACTCTTGACTCAGGTATTCACCACCTCTATCGGATCGAAGAGCTTTAATCTTCTTTCCTAGTTGCCACTCTACTTCTGCTTTAAACACTTGGAATTTTTCAAATACCTCACGCTTATGTTTAAGTAAATAAACATAACCATAACGACTGAAATCATCCGTAAATGTTAAAAAGTAGCTAGCACCCCTCCTTTACACATGTCTAAGTGGTCCACACACATCTGTGTGAATAAGACCAAGTAGATCAGAAGCCTTTTCAATACGATTCTTAAAAGGTTTCTTTGTCATCTTCCCAGCAATACAAGATTCGCACTTATCAAATGATTCATCATTGATCTTTTCTAAAAGCCCATCATGTTGCAGCTTTTCCATGCGACCCTTGCCTATGTGAGCAAGTTGACAATGCCAAAGATAAAACAAATCCAGACCTTTCTTGATTCTCTTATTATTGATGCTATATATTGAATTATTATTACGATTATTGGATTCATTCTCATTCAAGTCAATTTCAAATATACCATTCACAGTAATAGCATTAAAATACAAAACATCATTATAAAAAACAGAAATTTCATTGCCATTAATAGTATGTTTAAAACCAAGATCCAACAAATATGAAAAGGAAACTACACCCCTAACAATTGAAGGTGCATAATGACAGTTACTTAAAAACAGTACTAAGCCCAATGGCAAGACTAATTCAAAAACTCCTATAGCTTCAACATCTGCATTTGCTCCATTACCAACATGCAGATGTTGTTGTTCATAGGCCAGCTTCCTCTCAACTCTAAACCCCTGCATAGTATTGCAAATATGAATACCACATCCCGGATCATATACCCAGGAATTTTTATGAGTTAAAGTAAATAATTCAGTCATCAAGATCTCACCTAAAGTACTGGGAGCACCAGACTCATTCTTTGATTTCTTCTGGCGCAAATCATGAATGTACAATGGACAGTTCCTCTTCTAACGATAGAGATGACAAGCCTGATCCTTCTTGTTTGGAGGATTAACCTTGTTCTGCTTAAGCTGATGTTGATTCACCTTGGGGTGTGGTTGATAGGACATGACCTACTTGCCTTTATCACCTTTCCCTTTGCCTTTGTTCACATGCGATTTCTTTTGGATTCTTCCCCCTTGAATCACCAACACTTGTGGGTAGGAGCCTTGCCGTTGGTTGGTAGACCTTTCTCATAATCAACAAGCAATGCGAGTAATTCTGAGACTGTCTTCCCCGAGCAATGCATGTTGAAGTTCTGAACAAAACCAGTAAAGTCCTTGTTAAGAGACCTGTTGATCAAGTTCACTTGCACATTCTCAGGGTAACCAAATCCGATTCTGTGAATTTGATCAAAGTAGTCTTTCATCTCATTCACATAATCTTCAACTGGTTTACCATCACCATGTCTACAGTTGTGTAGTTTGTCAAGAGACTCATACAATTCAACTGCAGGATTCTTTTCATACGACTTCTGAAGTTCTTGGAGCACATCGTATGGAAAATAGTACTCAAACTTCTTTTGTAACTTAGCATCCATACTAGTGAGCATTAAGCATGAAATTTCGTTGTACTTAGCATGCTCAAGCCTCTAAGCTGCCTTAACCTGTTCTAGTTCAGTTTCAGCAGGCTCCTCAGGCAAGGAGTATTCAAATAATTGAGCTTACCAGTCGCCCTCAAGACAATTCTGAGCGATCTGTGCCAGTTATTAAAATTCTTTCCATTCAGATTTTCCCTCTCAAGATGGCTCTTGAAAGCAGAAATCACAGTTGGGTTATCGGGTTGAGCCATATCTACAGATAAAAGTTCAAATATTAGTATTTTTGATAATTAATATTTCCAAGAAAATATAATACCCAAGGCTATATTCATATAACCAAATAATTTTCTTGAAAATCTAGGATCCAACTCTAGATAGATTCCACCACATCAGTTGATCTGCTAGTGGTGAAAGTATAAAAGATGGTAATCTGTCGAACAATAATTGGCAAACAAGTTTTCCAATTCCTAGATCATTATGGGATTTACATCAAATTGATTCATCAATTTGCAATGTAAGCATGTTTCATCCCATCTCATGCCTTAAGGTCTAGGTATCATGCACAACTTAATTAAGTCTTCTACCTTAGAAACATGTAAAATTACTATCTATGGTGTTACGCATTAACAAAATTTTACCTTGTTATTAAAATTTAGCCTAGGTCTCACATTTACTAAATTATAACTTCAAATGTTTCTTATAGATTGATGGTATGTAACTTAAATTTTAGGGTATTTAGTTTGATGTGAGAATCAAAACATGTATAAAGATTCATGCACTCATCTTTATAGCATAAGTTTTCAAAACCAATTTTATATCCAATTTTAAGAGCAAGATAAAGTCACAAGCTTTCTATAGAGGTATTGGTTTCACCAATTAAAGAAGTACCTTCAACTATCATCCACCAAAGTGGAATTGAGGTAAATCACCCTTATGATGATATTGTACATAGAATAGTGATATAGGTAAGTTTTCTTAAACATTCTCATAGGCGTGGAAACCAAGGTAGACTCTAGGCTCTTTCCAAACCTTCTTTCCACTATAATGAGTTTGTCTAAAAAACCTTACTTTTACTACAACTCTTGTACAAAAACATCAATCCATAAAAATTTTGTAACTTTAGTCTTAAAATTATGTAATAAAGTCCAAATCTTGCTAGTCTTGCCTGGGAGCAAATTACCGTGCAAAGCAAACCACTATCAGCACATAAGACTCCACAAGATCCTTACTTTATCACATTAGGTTTCACCATTATTAGTCCAATTAACTTTTCTTTATAAAAGTTACCCTTTATTGCTTACATCTTGTCACACATAACAATAAACAAGTGATCGCAAAGAAAAATAGTACACAACTAATAAAAATAACAATTAACGGTAAAACAAATAGCCACATGCATACTTTATTAGAAAAATCCTAATAGAATCAATTCTAGGTGTACTTTAATGTATATATACAACTAAGACTATCTCTTACTAGGTAAGTGAGCCACATACATCGATAAATCGATTGCATTAGTCATAGTCATATATATACCACATAAACACATAATTGATTTTATAAATTATTGAGGTCTTCCCCAATTTTAGATCTATCTAATTAAAACATGTGTAAGATCATAACAATTAAAGAAACAAATAATCCATGACTAACATGCATGTTTTGTAACAGATTCAAGCATAACACTTAGCAATTAGGTCACAAGATACGTTCAGATAACTAGTTAATGACCTAGGGTTTCTAATTAATTACAATTTAATTAATTAAACCACAAACCCTAATTAGGGTTTATGGAAAAAAAATCAACCCCCCCAAATTAGGGTTAGGGTTTAAGAAAAATTAAATAAAACCCTAGATCCATAACATGTGTATCTAAAACTATTAAAGATATGTTTTTTATTATTTTAGTAATCAATTCCATGTTATACATGGCTCATGATGCCACTGTTAGAATTTAATTAGCATGACAATCATATAAATATAAACTATATCAAGTAAACACGTATGCGGAAGCAATAGATCGTGTATAACACATAATAATTAACCAAAACATAAATAGGAACGTACCATTTTGCACTTCAACAAATCTTGAATATAATCAACAATAGATCAATGATAAACCCCTTACCGTTTTGTTTATCGATCTCTTGATAATAACTATAGTGAATTATTACCTCGTTCTTGTACACACAAACTACTAACGAATTAAAGAGATTGCAAGATCTATGTAAACACTTGTTTTGGAAAAACAAAAATCGACAACCCTAAGGCACTGGTACAAAAATTTTTATTGATCACGCCAAAAATGTGTGATGATATGCATATAGTCACACACGTTTTTTTCGTTGTGTGTCACCATAGGTCCCGCCACCATAGGTGGCATATGGTCACATTGTTGAGTTCGTGGCCTTTTCCATAGAAAAAGAGTGACCAAAACCCTGAATATGTGTGACAAATTAGGCACAAGTTTTGTTGGATTAGTCATTATCAGTGACCGTAAACACTTTATAGTCACGCGAATGTTTTTTGAGAGTAACTATTTTTCAACCTTTGGCCACATAAATATATAATATATGTGACATTTGAGATGATATATTCAAGTAAATGTATATTTTATGTGACTATTTCCCGTCCTGTGACCACATGAATATACAATAAATGTGACGTTTGTGATGATTTAGTCACACAATGAGTGTTGTTTTTTTAGAGTTAGTCACATACAATTTAACACAAAGTGGCCAAAAGTGTTAATAAGTGTGACCATATGCTGTTTAAAGTGAAGAAATGTGTATTTTGTGTGACTATTGATCATCCAATGGTCACATGAAGTTTACGTTTGCGTGGCATTTTGTAATATTTAGTTACTCAAAGCATGTTTGTTTTGGGTATTTAGTTACATACCATTAAGCAAACAGTGGCCAAAAGAGTTAATAAGTGTGACCATATGCTGTTTAAATTGAAGAACTGTGTATTTTGTGTGACTATTTATCATCCAATGGCCACATGAAGTTTATGTTTGCGTGGCCTTTTGTAATATTTAGTCACACAAAGCATATTTCTTTTGGGTATTTAGTCGCACACAATTAAGCAAACAGTGGCCAAAATCATTAATAAGTGTGACCATATGCTGTTTAAAATGAAGAAATATGCATTTTGTGTGACTATTGATCATCCATTGGCCACATGAAGTTTATGTTTGTGTGGCCTTTTGTAATATTGAGTCACACAAAGCATATTTGTTTTGGGTATTTAGTCACATACAATTACGCAAACAGTGGCCAAAAGTGGTAATAGGTGTGACCATATGCTGTTTAAAGTGAACAAATGTGTATTTTATGTGACTGTTGATCATCCAATGGCCACATGAATTTTATGTTTGTGTGGCCTTTTGTAATATTTAGTCACACAACGAATTAAGTAAACAGTGACCAAAAGTGTGACTATATGCATCTTTTAGTCACATTTAAAAGATCAATATATATCAAAACAAATTCAAATACAATAAAATTGGAATGTATATAACTGAACCAAATATAAAGTTGGCCATCCTTTTATACACCAAGGAGTCCTAGTCGGCTTACAATAGTTTCTTAATTAAGTATCTATAATCTTTTCAAGAAGCAACTAGCTAGCAACTTCGAGCGGTGTTGATCTCTGAGCAGTACCAACTGTCACTAGCAGTAGTAACTTTTGTACTAGCAGTAGTAAATACTTGGCACATTTTCTTTGAAGTTCATGAGCAGCACTAAATCCATCTAAGCAATATTAACACAAACATGAGCAACAGTAATTCAAACAACATCATGAAAACTTTTAATCCAAAACAATGAACATAATAATAAAATTTGCAGTTAAACTTACAAGTTTTTCTCCCATTGATCTAATCTCATCATCTAGATATAAAAGCCTTGAAAATGTAGGCTGCTGCATATCAACAATAACCACATCAGGATGAGAGCAGAACTAGAACATGTCAAAGCACACAACATGACAGAACTAGATGAGCATACCGGAATAAAGTTCTTGATTAGATGCTAGAAAACCTTCCTCTCTAAAAAGTATGTGGTTATATATATTGTTGACGGGTGCATCTATTTCTTGACATTTGACATAGAGACACTATTGCCTTGTCTTTTGTCATGTGCATCTAGTTTGTTAGGCGTCACTAGTTCAACTATATGTTGTTTTAGTGGTTTTGAGTCGCTTGATTTGCCACTTATTCAACTATCTGCTTTGGTGGTTTTGAGTCACTTGATGCGCCACTGGTTCAAGTATCTGCACAAACAAGGTCTGTGGTATTTTCCTCGAATAAAGTGAAAGTAAAAGAGGGCAAAACGCATAAAAAAGATCAATTACCTGTGCTCTTACTTTTTCCAGATCCAATGTATTTTCATCTGAGGTAGATTTTATATGGTATAAAACTTACTATATCTAATGTATATTTAAAGAGTTGTATATATTTGACATTAACTATTTAAAAACAAAATCACAAAGTTCGGAGTCTTTGGACGTATAAGTGTATCACCATTGGGCTAATCCAACCTGACTCCCACCCTACCAAAATTTGAAGTTTTGAACTATTACCTAACCTGCCTAGCTATTTTGCCACCTCTAACTAGTAGCATATGAAACAAAATCGTACGGTGCTGTAAAGAATGCAGATGAATTAAGAGTGGAAAAGATAAGTTGAAAAAATCAAATAGACCAACGTGACTACTTGATTAGAAACAGGAACCCAAGCATATAATCACCGATGTACCCAGGGACCCAGGAACCCAAGCATATAAATTATACTGACCCGGGCGGACCTTCTTGATCTCAAAGTAACCTTTATTGTCGTTTTGAGTCCAAAACTGATAGCCTTGATTAAGTAAAATAAGGTGTACATTAAACTTCAGGAATGGTTTACAAAGGTACAAGTAACTTTGTCCCAGCCACCCAACTAAAAATGGAAAAGATAAGCTGAAAAAATCAAATAGACCAACGTGATTTTTGGCTTTCTTACAATCGATTATGCACCTTTTATTTATAATAGTGAGCTGAATACCGCCACCGCCGTATATTATCAGTCGCAACCATCACCGCCATTGTAATTGAGACCCCAAATCCAGGAATCGAAACATTTATGCTACATGAGAGAATTAAAAAGACATGGTAAGATTTTAGACATGAAATATCATAATTTTACATTTAAAACCTTACCAGGTGACCCTGTAAATCTCTCGTATTGTTCCTACGCCTGTCCTATCACCACTAGACTTGTGCACACTGTGTGTGTGTGTGTTTTTTGAGAGAGACTGATGTTCTGGAAGATGCTATGTCGGTACTTATCACCGAGAAAAAAAAGTAAAATTTACCGATCGAGCCGGACTGGACCGCCAAACATGTCATTGGATCGGGCCTTAGCGGTGGTCTTGGTGCGAGTGTTGTGGTGGTGCGAGCGGTGGCGTTGGTGAGGAGAGTGTTGAGGAGATAGAAGAAGACCAGATCTAGTTTTGGTGGATATATATTTGGGATGGAGTATTGAAAAACAATGGCGGGTTCAATGAAATTAAGTGGAGGGGCAATTTAAATTTGGGGAAAAAATTTAGGCGGGCTCTTTGGAAAAGTTAAAAGGGAAATTTTATTTTAGGCAATTAAGTGAGGGGATATGTAAAATATTACATATAAATTTAACACGTGAAGTATCATAATTTTTTGCTTTTATAAGAGGCGGAAATGAGCCGAGCCACTCGTGAAAAGCTCAAGATCATATCAGTAAAATGATTTGAGCTTTTGTTGAGTAACTAGAGTTCGTTCGAGCTGATTCTTATCGAGCTTTGAGCTCAAGCTCAAGCCTATCAAATGAAGTTAAATGTTTAATGAGTTGAGCTCAACCTTATAAAAGTTCGACTCAAGTTATTGTTGAGTTTTCGAGCTTGTAAGTGATATAGCATATGTTTTGGTTTTCTTTATATATATATATATATATATATATATATATATATATATATATATATATATATATATATATATATATATATATATTATGTAAGCGTACTAAGTGTAAATAGTTAATTATAAATGTATCGAGCATGGTTGTCAGGATCCCGATCCTGATCTTAGGATCTTACGATTTTACGATACTGCAAAGCAAAAATGATCCGGATCTTATGTAGGATCTTTGAAAGCTTAAGATCATATAGGAACCCGATCCTGACCATAGGATCTTAGGATCTAATCCGATCCGATCTTACTTTTCTCGAACTAGCAAACTAAAAAACTACAAATTTATGAATTGTGTTTTGTAAAATTGAAAAAACAACATGTTATAATCTTCTTATACATTTCATAACAATAATTTAGGACAACATTTGTATGAAACATTTATATAATTTTGTGTTTATGTATATAATAATTTATAAATTTGTATAATGTTACAAAGGATACTTAAAAAATGCATTATGGTAGGATCTTAAGATCCCGATCTGATCTTACGATCTCGATCTTGCAAAGACAAAATCAATCCTAAGTAGGATCCCGATCTTGAAAACCTTGGTATCGAGATTTTCGAGCCGAAGGTGAACCGAATTCGATATATTAGATTATATTTCAATTTTAATTTGTGTAAGACAACACACCTTTACAAATAAACCGAGCTTTTCAAGTGATCAAGCTCAAACCGAGTTCAAACTTTCTCGATCCCGGATAACATGATCGGGAGGTGTAACACCCCCAAAATACCGCAGCGGAAGACTGTGTCATAGGGATGCTACTTCAGGGCACAAAGTACAAGATATAGAAAACGAACTCTAAATGAGACGTTTTTGAAAAGTTACCATTCGAATAGATAAAAGTAATAGTTTACAAAACAAGGATCCCAAAGTAGTATGATACATAAGTTTTTAAAGTGTATCGAATGGTAAACTATAAAAGTGAAAGTCTCCAAAAGCATGCCCTAAGACTCTCAGCTCCACAAACCTGCTATCGCCTTCCTAACCTGAGATAAACATGCTTAAAAGTGTCAACACAAAGGTTGGTGAGTTCATAGAGTTTGTCTTAGTACAGATGAAAAGCCTATAAAGAATGTTCACACAGCAAAGGCATCGTAAAACCACTCAGTTGCAAGTCCCGCCATAAGAGACTCGTAACCTGTGTGTTTACAACCCACTGCTACAATATAATATGATTAAGATATGTATAAGTTCATAACAATAGTTAAGCAAATAGTAGTGAGTCTACACTTCATATCCGAAGACCTCATATTAGTATGTATGTCTCAATGGTTGTGTCCAGCAACTTAATCTGGGGCCATTGGAAGTCTGTATGTATGTATCCATGGTTGTGCCTAGCAACTTAATCTAGGGCCATTGGAAGTCTGTATGTATGTATGATTGCTAGGTGCCATTTCCCAAAGTATAATAGTAAGTATGTGTGCATGTATCAATCATGTATTTATGTAATCAAGAATAACGAAATCAAGTATAATGTAATCAAGTATAATGTTATGTGAATCCGTACAAGTAAGCAAGTAGTAGCATGTATCTCCCCCAAAGAGTTTGCAAAACAATTAAAAGAGTAGGGGCTATGACTCACCTGATGCAACAGCTACGATGACAAAAGTGTACACAGAAATGAGGTTCGATCTCTAACCGCAACCTAATATGAATGATGAACGATCTACTTTAGATCACCAAATGATGTTATGAATGTCCATGCTCATGTTTCTATACCACTCTACTCTTTGGAAAAACACTTGTGTTGTCAAAAATATATAATCCAAGAATTTGGAAAATATTGCTATTAGAAAATATAAATAGCTAGTTATAATATATATATACTTATATATATATAACGTAAGTTTCCATGTTAGCGTTGAAATACTCGGGTTGTAATCCTTGAAATGATGAAAATATACTCGTAATAACTAATACTACATTAGTTATAAAGCTCGGTACTTGATATTACTTCTAGCTCAAAAATGTACTTCGTAGTTTTTGCGCCAAATTTAATAAAAGCTGTCAAATATAAAGTGGTTTTAGCCGATATTCAAACGTGTATATCTTTGTCGTTACTTGTCCGTTTTACTTGTTCTTTATGTCCACGGTTTCGTCTTAGTATATAGTAATATATTTTGGAAAGCTCGGCTCCTCCGGGTTACGTCTAAAGTCTCTTTTTGTCCAATGAAAAACGTCCAACAGCATACATTTTCAGAAAAATACTTTTCGTCTACAATCTTGCAAAAATCATAACTCCTTCGTTATAGACTCTTTTTAATCCGTTCTTTCGCCTACGGATTCGTTTTTGAAAGTATTTTCTAAAAATTTTGCCAAAGTTTCCTTGGTGTTTACTGATTTTCCAGATTTTTACAAAACGGAACAGCATGTCTAAAATAGGTTCCAAATCAAGTTTTCAAGGTTTATAACTAATTTCTACCATCACCAAACCTCTTGTAATCACCACATAGCTAATCTAATCTTACCATACACCTTCTTAGGGTGCCATGGACTCCTAACCAAGTTATTAGAGCAAGGGGATTCATAACTAAAAAGTTAGGGTTTGTATGTTTCTTTTTAGCCAAAATAAAGTGTGGTATAGCTACTTGTACATGGTTTTTAGCATGATACTTATGTAATACATGTAAAAATAGGATGATCCATGAAAAAATAAAGATGAAAACTTACTTGACAAAATGAGATGATTATTGGATGATTATGCTTGATGTTCTTGTGTTTTTGTTGCTTGATTCTTGATTAGGCTTGTAAAATGAACAAGTTTTGTGTTTTACTTTATGGAAAATGATCACTTGATCATGGTGATGATTATGGGTCGTGGGTTTGGAGATGGAAATGGGGAAGATGAGATGAAAATGGTGCTTAGCTAAAAAGATGAATTATGATTCTTGTAAATTAGTAAAGTTATGCTTTTAGGTGTTTATTAGTAAAATACTTAGGAAGTTAATGCAATAGGTTAAAGGGTGTGTCTTGGGGCCGGTTTTCAAAGGGTAGGAGGGAGGGGTTAGGGTACTTGGGATTTAATTAGGAATCCTTGCATGAATTTGCACTAGTTTGTGTTATTCGTTAAAATCGGGTACCGGGTTTAATAGAAATAAACGTTCACAAAGTTAACCGGGATGAAATAATGTTATAATAATGATAAAAACATATTAAAAATATGTTGGGTACATTTACTGAGTGATCGGGTGATTATTGTTTAGTTTTCACGAAAACCGTCGTTATATTCGTACGCGTACGTTATTAATAAAATAAATTTCCAAAATACTGGGTAACTGAATGTTATAAGTTTCATGATGTTAAAATGGATATAAAAATATGTCGGGACCATCGTGGGAATATTTAGATATATTCGTCGTGTATAAACCGGGTGTTAACGTTTACTATAATTACTTATACGTAAAAACGTTAAATGTATCAAATGTATAAATTTGAAAATCCTGAGAGTGGTATAACATGAAAATGCTGTTATGATGATATGCAGACTATCTCCAGTCCGTATGCAGTGTTCTTAACACTAATGAAATGAATTCGCACCTAAACCAATCCGGTTACGCGAATTTGAATACCCGTAAACTAAATTTACGATGAAATGAGTAATGCAAGTGAATGGTGAAAACTTTTCCGGAAATGAATAGTGTTTAGTGAATAGTAAATTTCCCAAATGTTTCTCAGAATATCAAAATGACCTCGAAAATGATGAATAGTAAAACGATGAATAGTGTTTTGATGAATAGTGATTTATGAATAGTGTTTTTCCAAAGTTCCCGAAATGACCTGAAATGACCTGAAATGGTGAGTTGTGACAGTCTTCCCCTCTAAAAAGAACTTCGTCCCGAAGTTCAGTTGATGTTAATCAGTTAAATGTGTCAAAGCTTATGTATGTGGGTTTCTATCCAACTAAGTATGTTCTCGTGGTCAGACTTGATGAGGCAAACCTTCCCAATCCCGAGCATAGTCCTCAAAAGACCTCCTTTAGGTTAATCCTTTAGGTAACCGATTTTCACTTAATCCCACAACCCAATCAAACAAGAACAGTCATGAGATTAGGCTAAATCGGTTTGAGTGATGCCTTTAACTTTTAGCTTGATTTTCGCAACCCAATCAAACAAGAACAGTCACTAGAACCAAGCTAAAAATCAAGGTATGGATTCAACATCCTAAAAAAAAATCTTTTGAAAGATTGGCTCGACTTTGGAATTGCTTACACTAATCAAATTTCTAATGTTGGTATAACTAAGGTTAATGCTGCTAGGTCTCTGATTAGTCAGTGTTGTGTATAAGTCCTATATTAAGACTTAAGTGCTACTAAAATACGATAGTTGTTCAAGAGAATGTACCCGTTGTGCTACCGCGGATATGTTGGGTGATAGGATTTCCTAAGAAGTAAGCTCTGCCAATTGCGGGTGGAATCTCATTGGCCTCATCTCGTGGCCCTTCAATTGCTGCTGCTAAGTTTGGACGATTGCCTCCTTGGTTAAGATTTCTTTTCAACTTAGGACAGTTGTTCCGAAAGTGATCCGGGTTGTTACACTCATAGCATGTCCTTTGGTTGTTCGTCATATTGCCCACATTTGCTAGTTCTCTACACTGGTTTGTAAAATGACTAGACTGTCTGCAAAATGCACACACACGGCAGGGCGAAATCTTTTGATGATGAAAGTTACACTTCGTACATTTAGGATGCGGGCCTAAATACTCTTTCTGACCAGAATTAGTTGCCGCAAAGGTCCTTGCCCTTTTGTTGTCAGCTATTGTGCCCATCTGCTTGTTTGACTCGCTTGTTCCCTTCCTTTTATCACTGTTCCTCAAGCTTCCATTTCTAACCATTTCATCTGTCAGAGTCCCTGCTCTCAATATTGCACTCTGAATTGTAGAAGGCTCAGTTGTTTTCACAGTCCCACGAATTTCTGGGACAAGACCATATATGTACCTATCGATCCTCTTGGACTCAGGGGTAACTAGGTGTGGAACTAGTCTGGCTAATTCATGGAATCGATCTGTGTAGGCTGCATGTCCAGCCCCTATCATAGAGTGATGATAGAGTTCATCCTCCAGCTTCTGCATCTCATTATCCGGGCAGTATTCCTCTTTCAATAATGCCTTAAAATCGTCCCATGACATACCTACAGCTGCCGCTCTACCCCTAGCTTGAATCTGCGTATTCCACCATGTCAATGCCTTTCCTGATAGTAAGCACATGGAATACTTCACCATTTGATGTGCTGCACAGTTACTAATGTCAATCACTGTCTCCATCTTTTCAACCCATCGAGTATACGCCAACGCACCTCCTACACCATTGAAATCAATTGGCTTGCATGACGTAAATTCCTTATACGTACATCCAGTCCTAATGATGTTGTTGCCATTACCATTCTGGCCTATACCATTGGTGTTGTTAATTCCGCTTTCGTGATTTGCCAAGTTATTCATATGATCGCCAACTTGAGTGACAATAGTGGGGAGAAAGTTTTCAAGTTGTCGAGCGATGATGGCTTCAAAATCAGTATTTCCACCGTCGTTATTATCATTGTTTTCAACTCCGTGACCACCTCCTCTACCTCCACGTCCACCAGTTCTTCCACCATCGTTACTTGGGTTTCTAGTGTCATTAGCAGCTCCTCTACCTCCTCTACCTCCACGTCCACCAGTCCTTCCACCCCTTGGTGTTGCGCCTCCTCGAACAGAGCTACGAGTCACTCTCTTTGGTGCCATGATTTCCTGAGAGGAAGGACATTTAGTGAACGTCAGAGATGAGGGAAAACCGTTGATTAACCAAAGTCTGTACTTCACATCCTCATATATAATACCGTGCTACCAGTTGTTTCCTAAGTTGTGCCAACACCGATCTACATCTGCATAGTCATATGTCCACGTGTGTCGTGAAGCACTTATAATTATGTTGGCCACCACAATTATAAATGTTTCCTTTCACAAGTGTACATATCACCAGGCACACATATCTCAGTGGTAGACGTTGCTTAAATGGGCATCTAGGGAATGTCACGCTTAGTACAAAGGAACAAAGGATTCTCCCTTAAGTGTTAAAGTCACTGGGAAGTCTAGTTTCTAACGGTTTCTACAAAGTATCTAATAGCGTGGGTCCAAAAATAAATAAAATACCAGCAAGCGTAAGTGTATGTAAAGTGCAAGGCGATAGGGAGGAGAGTCTACATGTATGTAGTTATAGTCTAGACTCTAAAACAACCTAGTTCTCTATAACCAAGGCTCTGGTACCAATCTGTAACACCCCCAAAATACCGCAGCGGAAGACTGTGTCATAGGGATGCTACTTCAGGGCACAAAGTACAAGATATAGAAAACGAACTCTAAATGAGATGTTTTTGAAAAGTTACCATTCGAATAGATAAAAGTAATAGTTTACAAAACAAGGATCCCAAAGTAGTATGATACATAAGTTTTTAAAGTGTATCGAATGGTAAACTATAAAAGTGAAAGTCTCCAAAAGCATGCCCTAAGACTCTCAGCTCCACAAACCTGCTATCGCCTTCCTAACCTGAGATAAACATGCTTAAAAGTGTCAACACAAAGGTTGGTGAGTTCATAGAGTTTGTCTTAGTACAGATGAAAAGCCTATAAAGAATGTTCACACAGCAAAGGCATCGTAAAACCACTCAGTTGCAAGTCCCGCCATAAGAGACTCGTAACCTGTGTGTTTACAACCCACTGCTACAATATAATATGATTAAGATATGTATAAGTTCATAACAATAGTTAAGCAAATAGTAGTGAGTCTACACTTCATATCCGAAGACCTCATATTAGTATGTATGTCTCAATGGTTGTGTCCAGCAACTTAATCTGGGGCCATTGGAAGTCTGTATGTATGTATCCATGGTTGTGCCTAGCAACTTAATCTAGGGCCATTGGAAGTCTGTATGTATGTATGATTGCTAGGTGCCATTTCCCAAAGTATAATAGTAAGTATGTGTGCATGTATCAATCATGTATTTATGTAATCAAGAATAACGAAATCAAGTATAATGTAATCAAGTATAATGTTATGTGAATCCGTACAAGTAAGCAAGTAGTAGCATGTATCTCCCCCAAAGAGTTTGCAAAACAATTAAAAGAGTAGGGGCTATGACTCACCTGATGCAACAGCTACGATGACAAAAGTGTACACAGAAATGAGGTTCGATCTCTAACCGCAACCTAATATGAATGATGAACGATCTACTTTAGATCACCAAATGATGTTATGAATGTCCATGCTCATGTTTCTATACCACTCTACTCTTTGGAAAAACACTTGTGTTGTCAAAAATATATAATCCAAGAATTTGGAAAATATTGCTATTAGAAAATATAAATAGCTAGTTATAATATATATATACTTATATATATATATATATATAACGTAAGTTTCCATGTTAGCGTTGAAATACTCGGGTTGTAATCCTTGAAATGATGAAAATATACTCGTAATAACTAATACTACATTAGTTATAAAGCTCGGTACTTGATATTACTTCTAGCTCAAAAATGTACTTCGTAGTTTTTGCGCCAAATTTAATAAAAGCTGTCAAATATAAAGTGGTTTTAGCCGATATTCAAACGTGTATATCTTTGTCGTTACTTGTCCGTTTTACTTGTTCTTTATGTCCACGGTTTCGTCTTAGTATATAGTAATATATTTTGGAAAGCTCGGCTCCTCCGGGTTACGTCTAAAGTCTCTTTTTGTCCAATGAAAAACGTCCAACAGCATACATTTTCAGAAAAATACTTTTCGTCTACAATCTTGCAAAAATCATAACTCCTTCGTTATAGACTCTTTTTAATCCGTTCTTTCGCCTACGGATTCGTTTTTGAAAGTATTTTCTAAAAATTTTGCCAAAGTTTCCTTGGTGTTTACTGATTTTCCAGATTTTTACAAAACGGAACAGCATGTCTAAAATAGGTTCCAAATCAAGTTTTCAAGGTTTATAACTAATTTCTACCATCACCAAACCTTTTGTAATCACCACATAGCTAATCTAATCTTACCATACACCTTCTTAGGGTGCCATGGACTCCTAACCAAGTTATTAGAGCAAGGGGATTCATAACTAAAAAGTTAGGGTTTGTATGTTTCTTTTTAGCCAAAATAAAGTGTGGTATAGCTACTTGTACATGGTTTTTAGCATGATACTTATGTAATACATGTAAAAATAGGATGATCCATGAAAAAATAAAGATGAAAACTTACTTGACAAAATGAGATGATTATTGGATGATTATGCTTGATGTTCTTGTGTTTTTGTTGCTTGATTCTTGATTAGGCTTGTAAAATGAACAAGTTTTGTGTTTTACTTTATGGAAAATGATCACTTGATCATGGTGATGATTATGGGTCGTGGGTTTGGAGATGGAAATGGGGAAGATGAGATGAAAATGGTGCTTAGCTAAAAAGATGAATTATGATTCTTGTAAATTAGTAAAGTTATGCTTTTAGGTGTTTATTAGTAAAATACTTAGGAAGTTAATGCAATAGGTTAAAGGGTGTGTCTTGGGGCCGGTTTTCAAAGGGTAGGAGGGAGGGGTTAGGGTACTTGGGATTTAATTAGGAATCCTTGCATGAATTTGCACTAGTTTGTGTTATTCGTTAAAATCGGGTATCGGGTTTAATAGAAATAAACGTTCACAAAGTTAACCGGGATGAAATAATGTTATAATAATGATAAAAACATATTAAAAATATGTTGGGTACATTTACTGAGTGATCGGGTGATTATTGTTTAGTTTTCACGAAAACCGTCGTTATATTCGTACGCGTACGTTATTAATAAAATAAATTTCCAAAATACTGGGTAACTGAATGTTATAAGTTTTATGATGTTAAAATGGATATAAAAATATGTCGGGACCATCGTGGGAATATTTAGATATATTCGTCGTGTATAAACCGGGTGTTAACGTTTACTATAATTACTTATACGTAAAAACGTTAAATGTATCAAATGTATAAATTTGAAAATCCTGAGAGTGGTATAACATGAAAATGCTGTTATGATGATATGCAGACTATCTCCAGTCCGTATGCAGTGTTCTTAACACTAATGAAATGAATTCGCACCTAAACCAATCCGGTTACGCGAATTTGAATACCCGTAAACTAAATTTACGATGAAATGAGTAATGCAAGTGAATGGTGAAAACTTTTCCGGAAATGAATAGTGTTTAGTGAATAGTAAATTTCCCAAATGTTTCTCAGAATATCAAAATGACATCGAAAATGATGAATAGTAAAACGATGAATAGTGTTTTGATGAATAGTGATTTATGAATAGTGTTTTTCCAAAGTTCCTGAAATGACCTGAAATGGTGAGTTGTGACAGGAGGTCCTTGTATACTTGCTTCTTATTAGTGTCTGTGACAAACGGTATACACCTACCAAGCCGGTGTAACCTATGCATGAACGCCTTTAATAACTTCAAATACAATTCATATAACATTCAATTCACACTATATATAACTATACTATACACCTACCAAGCCGGTGCAACTCATGCATGACCGGTGATAATGGCTAATTCACATGGGTCATGGGTCATATGCATTAGGTTATCACTGGTCACATTCAATAATGGGTATTTGACATCATATGGGTCATATGCATTAGGTTATCACTGGTCACATCCATGACTGTTGATCATTGGGTAATTAACATGGGTAATGGGTCATGTGCATTAATAATGGGTTGTAGTGACATGTCATATATGTTATCGACCAATACATGATTGTTGATTGATAATGGGTAATTAACATGGGTCATGGGTCATGAGCATTGGATTTTGTAAACTAAGACAAATACTATACAACATTTTATACGTTCTGTATTTTTTTTACGTTTTCATCCGTTTGTAACGTTTTTCGTCCCTTTTTGACCGTTTTCAATCGATTTTGATCGATGTCGCTAGTTTTCGACCAACGTTGACAATTTTCGACAGATTTCGACGGATTTAGACCGTTTTAGACCGACTACGACCGATTGCGACCCTTTTCGACCGATTTCATCCATTTTGAATGTTTTCGGCAATTTTCACTCGTTTTCATATGTTCTAAGCTTTTCTGAATGTTTTCCTCTGTATTAAAACATTATGAAATGTTTATTACATTTTCATACATTTTTGTATGATTTTTTCATTTCCGTACGTCCTTCTCCTTTTTATTCTGGTGATTCGGGTCAACCGAGTAACCCAAATACTAAATAGGGTCCCGTATCGGGTTGAAAATATTTGACTAACTCGGGTACGGGGTAGGCCCGATTGACCCGAATAAGGATTAATGGCCGTCAATTTTTGATCTTCTGTTATACATACGGCTAATGATTTGCACACTCAAAAAAGTTATTTGCACACTCAATGTACAAGCGGTTGAAGCAAAGTGTTTAATACTGTACAAGTATTTAATGCACAGATGGAGTGTCCCAATCAATTTATAAAGTGTGAGAATCAATCCCTTTCACATAAACCCTAATTTAACATACTCTAAAAAATTATAACAAATCCCAAATCAAAATCAAACTAACTCATGTCGTCTTATCTTTGTGATGATTACTGCAAATGTGACAGGCTAGCAATGGTGATAACATCTTGGACACCATCCAACCCTGCTCGACGTTTCATTTGCTGCCAAAATCGATGGGTAAGTTATCAGATACGTTTAGTTTAAAGATTATTAAGTTTAATGTTTAATATACTACATTTTTTTATTTTAGAAATCGGGTACGAAGAAATGTGAAAAATTTGATTGGTATGATCCAGAGGTGGAATGTGATTGGTACAAGATGCATTTGTTTGAGATGTATAGCAAACTGAATCCCAATCAAAGGCGTGAGGTTCAAATTGAAGTTAATCGTCAAAGAAGGATTGAAGAATTGGAGGCAAAGTTGACAAATGCCTTAAAGAAAGTCAGTGTTTGGAAGTCAACACTTTGTGTTTTGCAGTTGTGGTTTCTTTGGTACTTGCACTGAAGTAGTATAGTGTTTATGGCTAGATTGTGTGGTTTTGTAGTGGATCATGTACCCCATCTTTATGGTGAATGGTTAAGTGTTTGCTTGTAAATTTAACTGATCTTGATCTTTTGGCTACTCGATATCTTTTGGCAGTAATTACCCAAAATGGCACAATTTGACTATCCTGTTTAACCTTATGCAAATGAATGTACAGGCACAAAACTACCAAAAATTACCCAAAGTGACAATCATGATTGGCTATTAGTTATCTTTGACTTTTACAAATGACAATCAAGTTTGACAATCTTTGTTTGACTTTTAACAAAGCATCATAACATAGTCAAAAAAGCAACATAACATAATTAATCAACAAAAAGATAACTTGATCATATAGTAATCGATAACTTGATTTACAAAGAAACATAACGTAAGTTTTCTTTGAACACAAAAACATTAAACTTCAAAGAAACATAACATAAGTTTTCTTCGAGTCATGGTCAAACATTTATTCCCTCTGGTCAAAACCCGATCCCAAATCATTGTTGGAAATATTGAGTTTGGAAGTTTATTATTCATAAAGCATGAGATACAAGTAGTTATTGTATCAACTCATTGTACTTGGTAAAAAGAAAGTGGAGACTTTTGCGTACCACACTCAATTCCTTATCTTTAGGAATAGTTTTAAAATATCTTCAATTCACAGTATGATTTAGGCGCCTTTGGTCGATCCCTTTTCCCGCCAAAAGTCTTGGGAACCGTTCATATACCTCTCCAGCCTATTTATACCTCTATATTGTATATATACCAAATAACACACACAAATACATATATCACTTTCAAAGAAAACTTCAACAATGGCAGCAAATGGTAACTTTCAAAATGATGTAGAAGAGTACGAGTGGGTATTAAACAACAATTTGCTATGGGACGCAGTGTTTAATCATTTCAGGTATGATCCCATTTACGAATATGGGTCGTATATGAAGGTAGATACGTGGATGAGGTCAATAATTTTGAAATGGCTGCATAGACAAGACTTTTACTGGGATGAGCATTGGGGACTGAATGATGTGGAGGTGGAGGAAGAAGATGAAGAGGATGAGGAGGATCAACAAGATGTGCAGCAAAATGTGGTGGAGCAGCAAAATGAAGAGGATGCGCAGCAAAATGTGGTGCAGCAGTAAAATGAAGAGGATCAGCAGCAAAATGTGATGGAGCATTAAAATGTGGTGGAGCATCAAAACCAAGGGGGTCAACAAGATGGGTTTGCATTTGCAGACCCGTTAAATCTGGAAAACAGGATTACCGATCTTGAAATTAAGTTTCAATATCTCCTACAAAGGAAAAGGATGCAACGCAGGGAGTAGAGCGCTCTGGTTTTAACAAGTTGGTGTGAAATGGAGTGAAGCAGTTTTTAATGATGATGTTTTTAGGTTTTTAGTATCTTTAGTAATTAGGTAGGATAATTAATTATATTTATGTTTGCAGCTTTTATAAATGGTTGTATCTTTTAAAAAATATCAATGAAAATTTTGAAACCTTGTATGGTTGCTTGTGATGTCAAACTGTCAAAGGTGTGTTTGGTTTCTTGGATAAAACCAGTATGTCAAATTGTTAAAATCCAGAAATGATGTGTTAATGTTGCTAGTTATAAATAGTATTGCTAAGTGTAATTGATGATGTGATTATTGTGATTCAGGTAATGAGTTAGGTTTTGTGTTTTTGGGACTAATATTTTGCAGGATAAGCTAAGAAAAGTGTTGGAGTCCTAAAAAATAAGCCGTTTCGAGTGGAAACTGACTTAGTCTTGTTAGGCATATTTTAGTGCTGCTAAGCCTAACTTAGTCCGGCTAAGGGTTGTTCTGCTATTTTTGAGAGTGCAGGGTCCTGTATTATAAATATGAACGGTAAAGGGTTTGTACACTTCAATCATTCACAATTTCACACAAATGTTTTTATCCGATCAAAACTCTATCAAACATAAAACCATTACTTGATTTTATCAATTAATTGCAATTCCCAGCAAAACCCTACACAAATTTTCAAATTTCACAATGTCGACTCTGTCTTTTGCCAACCAGCATAACATGATTGCATTCTTGCAAAAGCCCACCATGGAGAATGAAGAGTTCACTGAAGTTGTTGATTTTCTCAATGCTACTCATATTATGTATGCATTAACAGTTAACCCTACTGTATATGTTTCCAACATCAAACAGTTTTGGGCTACTGCAAAGGTCAAAACTATTGATGAGGAAGTACAAATTCATGCCCGTGTGGATGCGCAGAAGATTATTGTTACAGAGGCATCTGTTAGAGAAGTTCTTCATCTAGGAGATGTTAATGGAATTGAGAATCTTTCAGACTCCATAATTTTTGAAAACCTTCAAGAGATGGGGTATGTATGAAAAAATGATTCTTTGAAATTTAATAAAGGTGGCTTTCCCCCACAGTGGAAATTCTTAATTCACACTTTGTTACAGTGTCTTAGCCCAAAGACTACTGGTTGGAATGAGTTTAGTAGTAACATGGCTTCTGCCCTTATATGTTTGGCAAAAAATAAAGAAAAATTCAATTTTTCATAATTAATTTTTGATCATGTGGTTAAAGCCTTGGATAATTCTTCAAACCAACATTACTTATATCCAAGATTTTTGCAACTTCTTATGGACAAACAGTTTACAGATAAGAAAGTTCTCGACAAGGTTTATCGTGTTCACTCTTATATTAAAAAGGTCTTTTCTAACATGAAGAGAAAGATGCTACAACACAGGTTTGTACATGTTTGTTATGTAGCATTATGATCAAACCCCTTGACCAACCATTTAGAATGTTTAAAATACTTTTAGAGTCTTTAAGTATTTTAGGTGTCAAAGTACACCTTAGGTGTTAAATAGAATAAGTGCCACATTAGGTGTCTTGATAATATTAGTTAGTTTACAATCTATAAAAATGTGTCTTATAACAACATAATTACATAAAACATTTTTAGTAACTTACTAAATATCATATAGCAAGTTAATACATGTTCTAGTAACTTTACAAGTTTACTTTCATATACATTTTAATCAAAAATGAAATATACGTGTCTGGTCTTGTCAACATTGACTTTGGAAGATCTTGTATAGATTGTCATTTGCATCATGCACATGGCTTGTCAAAGTTGACTCTTGCATATAAATAGTAGCCCATGGTTTATGTCTTTGTTAGTTTTGGAAAGTGGTGTTGGAAAACTACTTTACTTGTTTGCCTATAAATAGTAGTCCATGGTTTACTCATTAGATTGATGAACTTTAACATACATTCACTCTATCATTTAACACACAATTAAATCATTAGGTAACAATGTAATAACATATATAGATTACCCTCATCACATGATCATAATGCTTCTAACATTCATCTTAGTTGTAAGCATATCATACTTTTTGATCCACGAGAGAAAGCTTGGAGATCTTGCCATCATCATCCACCAAAGCATATCAACATATGAAGATTCAAGGGCAGTTGATATCCTCAATGATTGAAGACTTCCGATCAATGGAAGTTCATATATAGATTAGGCATTTATATACATTGGTCATTTATGTCATGGATCATTGTAAACATCATTGCATAACAATCTATTCATCTAACTAGAATAGATGGTTTACGTGTTTGTGCCATAAAACACAAGGTTTCTATGTTGGGCCACAAAGCATAGCGGGAGTGGTTGTACCCTTGGAAAAGAACTCGAAATCTAGTTTAGTGTCGGAAATATTGTATAGGCGATGTTAGGAGTGGTTGTACCTTTGTAAAAGAAACCGGTATTTAGCTTTGTACCGAAAAAGTGTAAGCAACGATTGGAAGGTTTTCTCTGCCGAGAAGGGAGCTTGTTGCTATAGTGAAGTAACTCTCAAGTTGGGTACTCAAGGAGTGGATTAGGGCGAAAAGGAGATCCGTGTCCGAACCACTATAAATCCTCGTGTTTGGTTTGAGCTTTCTTTTACTTATTGGTTTGCTTTTATGCTTGCTTTATATCATTGCGTGTCGTGTGACTTGATGGTTATACTTGTGTAACAATTTGCTATATGCTTTATATTAGTAATAAGACTATTATTAGCATTTTACATATTATGGCAAGCTTGATTGGAAATTTGATACAACAAGTTTGAAGTTTTTAAACGGTAACGTATTCACCCCCCCCCCCCTCTAAGTTTTTACAATTGATTTCACAATTGGCATCAGAGCTTCGTAGCTCTTATTTTCAAAACAAATGGTTTTTAAAATGGAGCACGATCCATTTATCAAATTACCATTGAAGCAGAATATAATATGAAAAATGTTTCGCTAAGTATACTTAGAAATTTTGTTGTTAAAATGTTACTTTGTATACAAGCTTGAAGGTTTCCTTGAAACATAAAAGAAAATATTTCTTAAAAGAATTTGTAAGTTTCTAATTATGTGCTAAGAGCTAATTTACGAAAAATACGTTTTTAAAAGAAACGTTTGGGATAACTAAAAATTTAGTTGAATAATCACCTCCGTAAATGATTAGATAAGTTACATCAGTAGAAATTAAGTAAAATAAGTGTATTATATGTTTGTTATCAAATCTACTAAGTCCGTCAGTTCAGTATACAGTTTTTGTCCAACTTCAAAAATTCATAACTAATTAACCGTAAGTCCGTAGGAGTCGCGCCACTTATCAATTTGAAGGGAATTGTATCTACTTTTTTTAAATAATGTTATGGCCTAAATCTAATCTGAAGTCAAAAGAATAAACCAAATACTATAGTGTGTCCAAAATTTTAAGTTTCATTTTGACGTAGAAACTCAAACTTTTGAGTTAGGGAATTTAAGTTAGGATCCTTTGAACATTGATATAATTTCTTTTGAAACTAAAGAATTTGGTGATATTTATATATATAAAGGAAACTAATCAAGCTTGGCATACATCATCATATTTAAGTGCAAATTGACGAAAAGTATATTTCTCTTTATGATATGTTAAATGACTACTTGTTTTAGTTGTATGCATATATGTTATTTGCTTATTGAAAGTTGTGATTGCATTTTTTTATTTGTGATACATGAGTGTCAATCTTGTCAGGATATTCATTTGCTTGTTTGTCAATTTCATGTTTATACACAATAGGATATTTACTAGATTTTGTGTAATAAGTTGAAAATTTGTGTTTGTACTGCTTATTGATTTATATATTCTTCTTTTCATATGTTATGTGATTATTTTGTATAATTCACTTAGGAATGAGAATTAAGTAATACTAATTAAGTATCTTGAAATATGGTCAATCGTCCAAATGAATCACTACATTTTTAAACATGTAGTATTCTTGTAAAAAGGTGGTTGGTATATATGCTTCTACAATGATGTTTAATGTATGTGTCTTTCTATAAGATAGAAACTTAACTTTAATTGATCATGTAAACTACCCGTATCATGTTCGGACGATAACACTTGGATGTTATCAATTTTCAGTGTTTGGCTTAACTTACATTTATGGTAAGTTCAGAATCCTCGGCTTGATCTATATGCTAACATGTGTTAGAATATGTGTTTTTGGTTTTAATCTATCACATCTAATTAGGTGCATATGTTCCAAGTATAATTAGGAAATTTGAACAGGTTTCGGGAGTCGAAAAATGTCCAATGTTAAGGAGTGTTTGGCACAACTTGAAATTTCAACAATTTGGTAGTTAAACAATCTGTTTCATGGATATATTTACCTGTAGGATTATTTGGTTACTTTAGACGATATTATGTACTAACCAGATATGCATGTGGAGAACATTTGAGATGTGGTCATATTTTCAAGTATTTGATTAATTTCAGTAAGTATAGTGAAAATCGCTAGTCCCCTGTCAAAGTCTATCGGTAAGAGTGTTTCTATCTTCATTTTTGTCATTCCCTAATCAGATATAGCTGATGAGGCGAAAAATGAACCACTTTTAAGGGGTCATTTAAGCCCGAATTCGAATTTATTTGATCAAATATTGCCCTAAATCGTTTCTTTTGTCATTTTAGGTACTTTTGGAGTGAAATCTGGAAAAAGAAGCATTTTTGACGTTTTTGGAGCATAAAAGTGAAGAAAACGGAAAAGTCTCAATTTTCCTTGCTAGGAACAGTACCTGACGGCGTCAAGAGTCTCCAAGTGACGGCGTCAAGAGTTACAAAAGAGGTGGAAGTGGAAGATACACGTGACGGTCCAGAGTGTTTTCAAGCATAGGAGATGACGGCGTAACCTAGGCTGTCATGGTCCATTTGTTAGTGACGGCCCAGAAGAAATTCCTACATGACGGCGTCAAAATCAGATCTAGGCAATACGATTTCATTATAGGCGGCGAGTTGACGGCGTCACAAATTCCTTCTTGACGCCGTCACCCTGTAAAATCTATATATAGTTTTCCAAATTTCATTCATTAGTGTGCAACTTTGAGGGAAAAACCCTAGGCCGATTTTTACAGCTTTTTCAAGGGTTTCAACCCTTTGAAACTTTCATGTTCAATTTGAGATAAGTACTCTTTCAATTCAATCAATATGTCTATGTGTTGTTTGAATATATCTTACGCTTGTCTTCAATTTAACATGCTAGGCTAGATTTCTTTTGTGTTTGCTTAGATGTAGTGAAACCTAGATGTTAATTATGGGTTTATTGTTTGTTTATAGTTGTTAAGGATGATTGTATTCGATGTTAGGCTTAAGAAAACTGGCAGACTTCCATTGGTAACTTGCTTGAACGTCTTAAGAAACATGATCGGAGGTGTACTATGATATTTGGTTGTATTTAATGCGTAGGAGAATTCTAATGATCCCATGTTAGGAGCTTCTAACGGCTCGACATAGGAGTGAAGTAGGATCCTATAGAGTTAGGGAATATTGTACACGGCCCTACGACTAGTATTAAGGAATATGACCCGTCATCCATGCAATTGTAACAAACTATCAACCTGTAAAAGATATCTAGGGAGTAATGAAACCTAAGTAAACACAACTTTCCCCATCATTGTTTACACCACTAGTATAATTAGCTTTATTTTCATTTTTGTAATTTTATTTTGATTGCATCTTTAGTTATTTGGGTTAGTTGGTTAGCAACTAATTCCGCCCACTCTTCTAAAACCCGAGATTTTAATCGCTTTTATAAAATATAAAAATACAAAAAGAATCATCCCTCACCTCTAGACTTAGTTTAGGAGACTTTCTAATCCTAGCGACACTATTCCTGAGTTGAACGATCAATCCCCTGGTACTTGTCATTATACTATACTACAACGATCAGGTACACTGCCTGGTGGGGGTTGTAAGCTTCTCGAGATCCCTCGAGAGGTAAAGCCTGGTGCGATTCTTACGTATCAAGCTTTTGGCACCGCAGCCCGGGGAATAGTTATTGTCTAGGTTAGGATTTCTTTTTATTAGGTCTACTTGCTAGATTCCTTTCTAGTAAGATTTTATTTTTATTTTTTAGGTTTTCTTTAGTCTATCTTATTTCTTCGTGTCTTTGTTCGTAACCTTTACCATCCAACATCATGGAAGGTGGTAACATCTTTGAACCCATCAATCCACCAAAACAAAACCACACACAAAACCCACCACCACCAAACCCACCTCCTAGGCCCCGAACTTTCGGAGAGTATTCTCGTCCTAGCCACCAAGGCTATCGAAACACTATTGAGCTCACTCAAGGAGCCAATGTATCCCCCTTGCGATCCGACACCATCCGGTTGGTGCAAAGCGGATGTGCATTCCATGGACTTCATTCCGAAGATCCTAATCAACATCTCAAGGATTTCCTTAAAATTGTAGATTCCATACACCTTGATGTTGTAACAAGAGAGTCGACCCGATTACGCCTATTTCAATTCTCTCTACGTGATCAAGCTAGTCAATGGCTTGAACGTTTTCCCGCGGGATCCATCACCTCTTGGGATGATCTCACATCTCGTTTCCTTGCTCAATTTTTCCCACCGGGTAAAACTGCGATGCTTAGGAATGATATCTTGATGTTCCAACAACGTAAAGGTGAAACCTTCTATGTATCATGGACTCGTTTCAAGGACTTACTCCAAAAAGTCCCTCATCATGGTATAAACCTCTGGCTATTAGTTCAAATCTTCTATGACCATGTCGATTTTCACACTAAACGTACCATTGATCGAGCCGCCAGAGGCAGGTTGCGTGATAGAAACGCCGAGGAATCTTGGGAGATTATTGATGAGCTTGCCTTCGACAATCAAGAGTTATGGGAAGTTACTCATGTTATAAACTCGGCTACCAACGCAATCTCGACGCCCGGGGAAACCAATCAAATCTCCGAAGAACTCCTGTGCAAACTTGAGACAAAGGTTGACTATCTCATGGAAAAACAAAAGAGACCTTTAAGTCCTAGACGGGCAACAGTCAATTCGGTCTCAAATACGATTTCGACACCGTTGTCTGAGTCACCTTCTAGAGAGAATGTCGAGACCTTTCAAAATTATACTCCACCTTATTCTCCTCCTCAAAGCCTTAGCCCAGAATTCGAAGCTCGAATGAGAGAGTACATGGCAACCCATTCTGAGCGACTTGCTAAATTCGAGGAAGCTGTTTATAAACAAAAGGAGGAGATGCAAGAGAAAATGAATGAGATGATGAGCCAAGTGGAGGAATACGCAAACCAAAAGACCCCTGAAATGATGTTACTAAGAAAAGAAAGCGCTACCCCCACTACCCAATTTGTTAATTCTATCACAATTCTCCATGAGGATAATGAGGAAAAAGAGACCCCTAGTGAACAAACCATTGAGGAACCGCCAAAATCCCAATCACTAGGTTACTACCTAAAACATGATATAAACGAGAACACCATAACAAATTGGATAAAGGGTGACGGGCGCAACCAATCCTCCAAACAAGTTTCAAAGAAGGAGAAAGAGGGGGATGATGAGTATGATACATTACATGGGGGACCGGTATTCGAGAAACTACTTGTACAAAAAGTAGCTACTAAGCAGATGGCTTGTGGGAACTTTGAAATACCAGCTAGCATAGGGAGTTTGCAATATCTGGATGCTTTTGCCGATCAAGGATTGGAAGTAAATCTTATGCCCCTAACTATTTACACCCAACTAACCTCAGAAATGCCAGCCACCACCCGTGTTAGGCTATCCTTCGCTGGTCACTCTTATGTTTACCCTTTGGGAATTGCAGAGGATGTGCTGGTCAATGTTGCAGGATTCATGTATCCCGTTGATTTCATGATCATCGATGATAAAGGAGGTGGATGTATGCCAATAATCCTTGGAGCACCATTCCTCACCATCGCGAGAGCTGTCATTAGGTATGAAAAAAGGGAAATTGAACTTAAGTCAGGAAAAAGAAAGATTAGCTTTCCTATGACCCCACGATGTGTACAAGAAAGCTTGATGAAAAGAAAGCTAAAAAACAACATTGACACATCGCCTAATATTGTTCAAGAAAAATCCTTTCATGGGAAACAAGAATCAAAAGCTACAAAGAAACTAAGCCTGAGAGAGGCAAAAGCCGCAACAAAGTTCATGTCAAGTTTGAATATAGTCAACCAACAGAGAATCAGGTACCATTTGCAGAAGGAGACTTGGTACTCTTAAGGCATTCAGAGATAAAAGTACTTCCCGACAAGCCTAGTCCCTGGTGGTATGGACCATTTACAATTGTAAGCATACGCCAAGATGGGATAGCTACCTTGAGCAGTAAAGGAGGAAGGGAGGTGACTGTGAGTGTCGATCGATTGAAACACCACCACCATGATAGTGAGGATCATAATTATATGGGATACGTCATCTCGAGAGATGAGGTCACGTAATTGCCCATGACCTTGAGTCTAGATACAAGACTCGTAAATAAAGAAAAGCGCTTCTTGGGAGGCAACCCAGGTTTTGTATGATTTTTAATTGTTTGATTGTTATTTGCTTGCGTATGCATGCTTTATTTTTATTGTTTGTAGATCATGTTTCATACTCAAATTGTGAAAATGCTTTATTTTGTTGTTTAACTTCGTCTTAACTTCATATAAAGGTATTTTGCAAAAGCTAAGTGTAAGGGGAAACCCCAAATTTGTTTTTAAGAACGAAATTGATCTTGATTCTCCAAAATATTAAATGAACATGTGTATTGGTATTTGTTACAGTCAAATGCTTGTATCGAGTCATAATGATGTTTTGCAGGATTTTCCAGGAAGTAGGACATAAGTTTTTCCAGAAATTTTCCGGAAACTTAACGTAAAGATTTCAGCAGGTCACTTCCGACGGCGTCAGGAGTTAATTCCTGGCGGCATCATGTGTAAAATTCTGGAAATTTTACGAGTTTTGTTTTTCTAATGGAGTCTTAAAGTTTTTGTTAATTCTTTAGTTTTATAAACTCTAGGAAATCTGCAAACATTCATTCCACAAGCATTATATCTTAATTTGTTTTCTAGGATTTGTTAGTATATATAGATTGCCGCCAATTTTATGCGAGGTTGCCTTGTTTGTTTTCTCAGGTTTAACAGGTTATGTATGACAAGAAGATGATTTATTTTTCTGGAAGGGAAGCTTTGAACGTCCATTTTCTTGGAGGAAGATCTAACCTTGTTACCACACTATCCACACCGAACGAATCAGGGGAGTATTTGCTTTCATTCTTTTACCTATTTCACTTGTACATTCTTTAATTGCACATTGTGGACAATGTTCCTCCTAAGTGTAAGGGGAGGGTAAATGATTAAAACAAAGAGAAATACTTGTTAGTGTAATTTTAGCGCCAAATTTAAATTTTTTTACAACATTTAGGAGTGAAACTTTAGCCTTAGCAAGCGTCTCATGGATAGGAGGTGTATGACTAGCACAAAACTGTACCATTCAGAAAATTTTTCCACCCAAATATGTGAGGTTCGCCTTTAGGTTTGATAGGAAAAGCATTCATTATTAGTGCTTATGAGTGTACCGGTAGCATTTAGATTCTAGAACTTGCGTTAGTGATGCATCCCGAGACCGCTAGTGAGACTACATTCGTGTGGTAGGATTTACTACCTGATAAGAGGCATTAGGATCACCCTTGTGTTAAACCCGTATCATAATTACTTGACCATTTAAGTCATATTACTTGGCTAGTAAAGTCAATTAATTTTTCCCACACCCTAGCATTGTACTCATTTTTAGTACACGAAACCCCTAGTACACCCCTCCGATCCTATCATTTCATTTCTAACTTTAAGCTTTTTACTTAAGGGAAGAATTTTTTACAACCCAACCAAATGTGCAACCAAATCGCCTTAGCTTTCCGTGTATGCACTCATCTTTAGTGCATTATTGTTATATGTTTTAACCCTTAGTTAATTATCTAATTGATTACATGGTTGCTAAGTCGAGTCATATCTTGTACATATTGTTTTGGGACGATTGTGACTCATGGGTAAAGTACTTGTGTTATGGAGTAATGGGGAAGAACATCATATATTACCCCCATATGTGCGTTAAACTTAAAAGTACTCCAAGTGTTTTGATTATCTTGATTCGAGTCATTAGATTAGTTTATTTTAAAGTATGTAAAAATTCAAGTGTAAGGGGAATATACATTCCCTATGATGTATTATTTTGGATGGTAGGGTAAGAGTGTATGAAAAAAAAAAAATCGAAAAAATAAAGAAAAAGAAAAAAAAAATAGAAAAAGAAAAGAGAAAAACATACGGACTACCATCCCGTTTCATTCTATGTTTGTTTTAAGTTTTTGTTATTTTTTTATTTATTAGCTTAAGTCGAGTCTAGTCTTGAATTAGCAACGCCATATTGTACATGTAATTAACCAAGATGATTAACTCGCCACCAGTAAATATTCTCTTTATCCAACAAAACCGTTTATTCCATATCCCTACACCAAACGTTATAACCCTTTAAAAGACCTCTTTGATAGTTTAACCTAGGTGCTTACGCCAAGTGGTGGAGGTTTGATCCTTTCCCAAGCCTATGGTAATCTATTTGCTATGACAGGTAGTGAGAGATGTTTTCCATTTCCTTATTGTGATATATACTTTATTACACCCGAGAGATGTGAGTATCTAAACACTATTTGCGAGGTGCCAGTGTATGACCTCCGTGCTTGTCTTTGGTTTTTAGTGGAACGATTATTTGTCGTAATTACTTTTATATTAGTGTTAAATGACCCCTAACTTCTATTTTGATTAGAATAAAATCGCATTTGCTTGAGGACAAGCAAATCTCAAGTGTAAGGGTATTTGATTAGGCGAAAAATGAACCACTTTTAAGGGGTCATTTAAGCCCGAATTCGAATTTATTTGATCAAATATTGCCCTAAATCGTTCCTTTTGTCATTTTAGGTACTTTTGGAGTGAAATCTGGAAAAGGAAGCATTTTGGACGTTTTTGGAGCATAAAAGTAAAGAAAACGGCAAAGTCTCAATTTTCCTTGCTGGGAACAGTACCTGACGGCGTCAAGAGTCTCCAAGTGACGGCGTCAAGAGTTACAAAAGAGATGGAAGTGGAAGCTACACGTGACGGTCCAGAGTGTTTTCAAGCATAGGAGATGACGGCGTCACCTAGGCCGTCATGGTCCATTTGTTAGTGACGGCCCAGAAGAAATTCCTACATGACGGCGTCAAAATCAGATCTAGGCAATACGATTTCATTATAGGCGGCGAGTTGACGGCGTCACAAATTCCTTCTTGACGCCATCACCTTGTAAAATCTATATATACTTTTCCAAATTTCATTCATTAGTGTGCAACTTTGAGAGAAAAACCCTAGGCCAATTTTTACAGCTTTTTCAAGGGTTTCAACCCTTTGAAACTTTCATGTTCAATTTGAGATAAGTACTCTTTTAATTCAATCAATATGTCTATGTGTTTTTTGAATATATCTTACGCTTGTCTTTAATTTAACATGCTAGGCTAGATTTCTTTTGTGTTTGCTTAGATGTAGTGAAATCTAGATGTTAATTATGGGTTGATTGTTTGTTTATAGTTGTTAAGGATGATTGTATTCGATGTTAGGCTTAAGAAAACTGGCAGACTTCCATTGGTAAATTGCTTGAACGTCTTAAGAAACATGATCGGAGGTGTACTATGATATTTGGTTGTATTTAATGCGTAGGAGAATTCTAATGATCCCATGTTAGGAGCTTCTAACGTCTCTACATAGGAGTGAAGTAGGATCCTATAGAGTTAGGGAATATTGTACACGGCCCTACGACTAGTATTAAGGAATATGACCCATCATCCATGCAATTGTAACAAACTATCAACCTGTAAAAGATATCTAGGGAGTAATGAAACCTAAGTAAATACAACTTTCCCCATCATTGTTTACACCACTAGTATAATTAGCTTTATTTTCATTTTTGTTATTTTATTTTGATTGCATCTTTAGTTATTCGGGTTAGTTTGTTAGCAACTAATTCCGCCCACTCTTCCAAAACCCGAGATTTTAATTGCTTTTATAAAATATAAAAATACAAAAAGAATCATCCCTCACCTCTAGACTTAGTTTAGGAGACTTTCTAATCCTAGCGACACTATTCCTGAGTTGAACGATCAATCCCCTGGTACTTGTCATTATACTATACTACAACGATCAGGTACACTGCCTGGTGGGGGTTGTAAGCTTCTCGAGATCCCTCGAGAGGTAAAGCCTGGTCCGATTCCCACGTATCAATTGCACTAAGTTTAGGTTTTAGGAGTTTTTCGAAAATTTGAAAAATGTTACGCCCGCTAAATTACTATTCTGTAAATTATACAGGTTTGGCGGATCTGGCGGAACCATATTTAGGTGTAACAACCGTGGTTTTAGCAGGTTAGTTAGATTAACAGTCTTGATTTATCTAACTTTGTTTGGTGTGATTTGGGTGGATATGTGAGTATATGTGTGTTATTGCGTGTTATTGTGTAATTAATACTTGAGTTAGCACTAAATCCCTTTGCGTTAATGGTTGTCATTGTGATTTTTGGAAAGTTCATTTTGATCGCCTTTGTTATGTAGAAATGACTTATGTATATTTGGTGTTTTGTGGTTTTGCGTAACGAGTCTTCGTTCAAGTATTTGAGCGTTAGTAAGTTACGAGAAGGTTGTTTTCATGGGATACGTTTATAGAGTGTGTGATATTCTATTTTTGGAAACTTTATTTTGAAAATGATTATTTCCCGGTTTTTCGTAAAATTATGGTTTATCGCGAAAGACGTTAGGTTTCGTTATAGAATACATAAAATATGAAAAGTATGAGGTTTTGAGTGTAATAAATAAATTTAATAAATATATATATATATATATATATATATATATATATATATATATATATATATATATATATATATATATATATATATATATATATATATATATATATAAAGGGGCGGCCAGGGGATTTAGGGGGATAAAGGAAACCAAATTTGATACTAAATACAACTCTAAGCCTTAAGGGTTATCCAAAATAATTATAAATACAAAATTAAAACTCCCCTACCTTTTTCTTTTGTTTGTACGGTTGACCAAGAGGAGGAGCAAGAGAGAAAAATTTAGGGTTTTGTTTTTGAAGCTAAAATCAAGATCAAGGTATATTTTTAATACTAGTTTTCATGTAATTAATTAGTTATTGTTATAATTCATGTAATATTGATTATGATAGAATCTAGGGTTTATATACTTCTGTAAATTAATAAAGTAAAACATGTTAGGATCATTAGTTGATAATAATAATATGGTAATTGGTTAAGGGAATTGAGTGTAAAATGCGTTAGATTATGCGTTAGGGTTTGGACAGAAAACTAAGGGTGTAAAGATATGAGTGTAATTAACAGATGGTGAGGAGTTAGGTCACGAATTTTTGGTCTAAATTGAAGTTTAATGAAAGAGCTTTCCAAAAAGACCGGCCACGGTTGATTTCAAGTCGGGAAGTTAGTCTTTTGATTTTTCTTTGATAAGGTGTCAAAGCTGTTAAACCGGGACAGAATTTGGGTAAAAGTTTGATAGTGAATTGTGGGTGAAAAAGTGGTATTAAGGTTAGCCCTTCTGGAATAGTTGAGTTTTAGGTTATCTTAGACTACCACGAAAAGGATTCGCGATAAAAAGTTGTAGAAGTATTTTATTCTAATTAAAACTTTTTGGTGTGCGTTCAGATCCGAATTTGGATAGTTAACAAGTTTGATTTTTTTGTGAGTACTTGTGTGTGTTATTAGTCCATGGCCTTCTGTGATTAGCTTGTATGCTTATGAGAGACCATGTTGAATTTTTTGTGTGAGTTGTTGAGCTTTAATTATTATGACTTCATGTGGGCGAATGTACCCAAAAATTCTGCTTTTTCTGATTTTAAAAGTGCAAGGGATTTAGTGAGTGTTAGGTTATGGTGATGGTTAGTATGGGGTCTAGGAGATCCATGGTGGGTCATATGAGTCTTAGACATCCATCATATGTGTATTACATGTGTTATAGCTTTTAGCTTGACCATGTATAATGTGGATTTATTTTTGTGTGTTATTGATTGTGATTTGTTTTTGTGGAAGCTGCAAGGTTTGAGGTGAGTTCATAGTCCCATATTTTTACCTTGTTTTAAACTTGGGATGGGAATGATGCTTGTCTTAAATGGTTTGAATTACTGTGATTATGTGTATGTGTCAAAGAGCTTGGACTTATAATGTTATCATATGTATGCTATATGTAAATGATAATGCTATGTGGTTAATGTTATGTGTGATGCTGTGTGGTCCAATTGGGAGGGTTCTTACCCTGTTGCTCGTGCATACGACCTAATTGGAGAGTAGTACTCCTACTCACTATTTTTCTGTATGGTCCGATCGGAGGGTATTAATTACCTATATTTGGAGCGGGGGTCACGTTCCGGCCCGGATGTTGTGAATTTGGATCGGTGGGCATGTTCCGCCCGATGGTTGCCTTTTGTGTGATGGTTGGTTTATGAACATATGTAGCTTATATGATAACTATAATTATTTGTACAGCTATACTTTATAATCACAGTGATTTTGGTTGCCTAGTGTGTGTGAGTCTTAAACCTATGAATCTCACTAACGTTATGTTGACATTTTAAGCATCATTTTCAGGTGAGTATTCTAAGGCCAAAGTTGAGGGCAGCAATTAGGCGAGACTTAGTTGCATATGGAGACTTTATTTATGTTGGGATTTGACTTTATTTGATTTTGATTGTGATACGTTTATGTTTTTCGTTTCGTACTTTCATATCTATTGAAGATACCTTTGGATTTTTGTTTTGGTTATTTTATTTATTTTGGGGTATTTTTACAACACTTTGTGTTGGTACATTGCTCTATTTATGTGCATGTAGTTCTTGTTGGATCGATGTACTCTGACCAAACTACTTTGTAGCTTGTAAGGTTTTAACAATATTGAATAAACTCAACACTATTAATATTGAAACACTGTTTTGACCTTGTAAAGTATGCGGAATCTACTAACACAAAGCTTAAGAAGAACTTTTATATTAAACCAAACTTGAACCTGCTTTGTTACACAGATTCACTAACAATCCCTAACTTAACTAATATCGACTTGTAAAGCTCTAAGACTCTTAGAGACTTCGACTAAAACTTATATCCCTAATACCATCATAAGGCTCCTTATATAGATAACCTTAAGTCGGTTTACATTATCTACTTGAACGACAAGTAATTATCCTTAACTAATTCTAGAATATTCATACAATATTACATATTAATCCTTTAATCAATATTGCACTTAAGTCCTTATTCTCTTCGAAGTACTTTGAATAATCTTCAATATATAGCAGTACTTTGACCATGTTTGACTTTGATCTTCAAGCAGCACTTTGACACAGCAGTACTTTGAAATACAGAAGTACCTTGATCTTTATATCGCAACAATCCTCCCCTAACTTGAACTTCACTTGCTTGATTTCAAGTTTCTTTGTTATCTTTGATCTTCAATATCTTAATCATTTAGAAAGATTGTTCCTTTTTTCTCTTTATCTTTTATCTATCTTGTGTGTCAAAGTACCCTTTATCAGCAACAGATGATATCTTCTCAGCAATAAACCTTCACAGCTACTCAGCAACATTTTGGCAAAATATTCTTCAAATCTTTTAAAGTTTCATACTATTCTCATCACTTCCACGTATGTAAACTCCTATGAGAGGTGAATCATTGAAAATTAATGGATTTTGATGTCTCTTTACCAAAGACACTAACTCTGGAGTAGCCAATGTTTAGGTTAGAACAACCATGGTACATTGATAACCATATGATTTTTAGCAAATCATCAGCTATCAACGGATTTGAATAGTCTTTACCAAGAGCCGTTTGCTTTTGGACTAGTTAGTTCTTTGATCGCAACCATGGTGAACTAATTACCATAAATGGATTTTCCACAGCCTTTACCACAAGCCATTTTCTTGTGGGCTAGCCAACTCTTCACTTTTACAGATATGGTGAGTTGAAGACCATAAAATTTTTAGTAAATTGTAGACTAAAAACGGATTTGATTATCACATCAGAGTCGTACCCTCATGATGAGTCAAACTCTTTCTTGTTTGTTAAACATGGTGAGTTGATTACCATTTTCTGTGCAGTATTAATACTAACACCATGTGTTTCTCTTCAAATCCTTTTATTTACTTCACTTTAAACATCAAAAACTTTTTATTTTATTTTACAAAGGACTTATACTAGTTTTATGCAGCAAGCAGTACTTTGATAAAGTACTGTTTGTCTTGCAGTACTTTGAAAAAATACTTATTATACAAAACAAATCATACCAGTACTTTGCAATATTTTTCTTCAGATTTAGTCCACCTGATAAATAGCTTAATCACATCCAAAGCTACATCAGATTCATCTTCAAGCTCCATTCCATGATCCAACATCCTGAGCATAATTTCTCTTATCAATGGATATCTTCTCTCAGCAAGCATGTGAATCATGGTACCATCTTCCATCTCAAGTGAATGAACTCCTGATGACTCAAAAAATCTCCATCTTGTAATTTCCCAGTTTTCTTCATCATTCCACAGTGTATCAACACTGTTTCTTCTGTTTCCCAGATGGTTATCAAATCTCCAAGCAAGATTAATCCCACTCCTGTTGCTTCAATATCCTCATAATATATCTGTACTTGCAAGTATAAATCGTATAGATCTTCTCTGGTAATAAAATGCAGAACGTCCCATAACATATTAAATACTTTGAAGCTTCCATCTTCTCTGTTGAACATAAGATAATTCCCTTCTTTTGATTCAACCACAAAGAATGAGATAATCTTTGATTTCTTTCTAGAGTCTTCTGTTTTCTTATTCTCAAAATCAAGCACTCTGAAATAATTCCTTAGTTCATCAATTGTATCTTCATGAATCATTTTGAGTCTCTTTGACAATTGATCATTTTGAACTGCTTTCTTCCTCTTCAATTTTCTTTGCTCAACTTGTTCTTTCCTTATATCTTCTAACTTCTTCTCCTTATCAGCATCCATGGGTACAAAACTTTCTAACTCTTTCTTAATAGACTCTTGTACTTCATCCCATAGAGTAAATTCTTGTATCCTCTTCCTTTCAAGAAACTAATCATCCAGTTTCTTTCTTGAGCAATTGTCAATGGCTTTCTTGTAATTGGCTTACTTATCTCTTCCAAATACTCTGCATCATACTCAGCTTGTTACTTTCTAGCAATCTCTGCATCCTCTGCTATCTTTATTTCTCTAAACTGTGCAAGAGTAAATTTCTTCTTTTTCTTCTTAATATTCTTTTGCTTCATGATCCCTTTCCCTTTGTCTTTAGGATCTAATTCTTCAGATTCAGAAGAAGATTCAGAAACTTGTTGTGCAGGCTCAAAAATATGTATACCTCCTGAAGGTCTATCCAAATTAAGCATAATCTGAGCTATATTTCATCATCACTTGTTGTATGCACCTTGACTTCTTCTTGCTGTAAAGGATTGGAAGGACCATCTTCATCTTCAAAATTCTTTGTTAATCCAGCTGTACAAGTTCCAATTTCATCAATATTCATAGCAGGAGTACCTTGCTCATCAGTACCTTGCAGACCAGTACTTTCATCAACAGTACTTTGAACATCAGTGCTTTGATTGTGAGTGCTTTGAATATTTTGTGCTTCAGCATCTTGCTCAATAACTTCTTCTTGTGCAATATTTACATCTTCTTCAACCTTTTTCTCTGGCACAAAACTCTTTGGATCTTCTAGATAGTGCCAAAGGTGAGCATCTTCTGAATATTGAATCTCAGTATCATCTTTATTCAAATTATCATCTTGATTCCTCCCCAATTTGATAGATGATGACTTCTTATGCTTCTTCTTGGATTTAGAAGCTTTCTTGGAAGATTTAGACTTTTGCTTTTGAGATTGTTTCTTTTCCTTCACATAAAGCCTAAAATTCTGTACAAGAGGCCGCACAAACATCTTTAACCTTTTGAACTTCTTTCTTAAACTCTTGATGTCTGCAGTCTGATCAGCCATAGCTTTCTTCATCCTCTCCAACTCTCTAGTCAAAGCATAATTATTCAAAGGACCTTCAAATCCCTCATCTCCTCCAGGTGTTTGAAACCCACCTGTGGGAGTATAATCATTGGGAGAAGGTACTGGAGTATGCTCTGAAGCAGTACCTTGTAAAGAAGTACTTTGTGGAGAAGTACCTCCAGCAGAAATAGGTTTTTCCATAGAAGCAGAAACTGAGGGAGTTATTTCATTTAAGTCATCAGGCTGAGGAGAAACAATAGGTGGTGTAGGTGTATGTACTGATGCAGAATGCTTAGAATGATCAGATTGACCAGCATCATCAGACTTAGCAGAACCACTAGCATTATCAACATCATCCCTAACAGCATGTGCTACCTCTAACATGTAAGCATTGAGAGGTGTATTGTTACCAGAAAATTTAACTCCCTTGTGAGACATAAAGGTAAACACCTTAGGTGGCATCGTAATAGTAGGTACATAATCCTGAGGTTTTTGGAGCTCATCAAGTGGATTCTCTAAGATAAGTTGAACAAATCTAGGAAACATCAGAAAAGGTGATCCAGCCTTAATATGTGTGATCATACCATCAAGGATCCTGTAGGAAAAGTTGAAGGATTGATTGGTAATTAGGCCAACTAATGCAGAAGCTATGGCATGTCCAAATTGATCCCAAGCAGTACTTTTTGGACTTAAGCAATGAAGTAAAACATGAATAAGATACTTCCAATGGGGACTTACCATTGCTTTCTGAAAAGTAAGCTTGTCCAAAGGTCCTTCATACCCAATATCTCTCAGTGCATCCCAAATATCTTGTTTAGCAAACAAAACAGAGCCTCCTTCATCTTCCGACAACAAAACCTCCCTGATTGTCGCTTCAGTAACACGAATAGCTCTCCCAGCAACTGTAGCATGAATAACATCCTCTCCATCTTCAATCTCAGCCTTTGCCGTAGCCCAAAACGCCTGTATCCAAGATCCAATAATCTCTAGGTTTACTAAGAGTGAGTAATTGATGGTGGTTCCAGTGAGAAAATCAATAATACCATGAAAGTAAATATACCTCTGCGTTTTCTCAAGATTTGCAATCATGTTGTGTTTGTTGATGGTTGGTCGGTGTGCCATTGTGATAAGGATTTGAGAAAAGAGTAGTAATCGTTGATAATATTGGTGGGTTTGATGAATGAGAATGGCGAATGAATACGGGTGTTTAAATAAGAAAAAGATATGAGTTATAAAGGGATAATATATAAAAAATCACGGTTAATTAATTATTTTACCGTTATTTTTGGAAGTTATCTTCCCCATATCTTTCGAAAGTTTGTTACCCGCATTTTTTACCATTGGAACAGTATTTTGACACGTCAGCGTACCCTTCATTTCGCCAAGCAGTACTTTCCATAGAATTTGGAGCAGTACTTTCAGTTGTAAAACCAAGTAGTACGTTGAACAAAGTACTTTCCAATCAAAATATCTTGAGTGTTGACTGTTTGACCAAAATATCTTTGAAAGTCAACCCGAGGTAATTAATACCTTCCCAAATTAATTCCCAAAGCTACCAAGGCAAGTAGAATTCAATGAACTTCATTAATTACCCTTAAACCTTTCCTTGCCAATAAAAGTAACTTTCCACCAACATACTTCTTTCATCAACACTTGCAATATACCAAAAAAAACCCTAGTGATAACCATGAGTCACTTCCCATTGGTGTACATCTCCTCTGATTCAGATGGCTCCACAGACTCAGAGATCAGCTACTATTCTGACTCTGACTTTGAGGATGCAGAATGGAATGGGTACTTTCCTCCTAATGTATCATCCTCATCAATGAGTGTAGCAACCTCTACCATTACTGATGCAGCAAGCACTACTAATCTAAAGCCCAAGAAGAAAAAGTCTGTCCCTGCTCCTGGTTCATCTCTGGCCAATGAACTTCCACATGCTTTGACCCAAGCCCTTGAATCAGCCATAAAGAATATGAAATGACCTACTCCAAGAATAGAGAGACCTCCTAAGCAAGTTATTGGCCTGGCATGCCCAAGGAAGCAAGCTTCTTTTGATGACAAAAGAAAGACTGCTCAAAAGGGAAAGCAGAGTTATGAGGGCAAAGGAAAAAGGCCAATGGAGTAGGTTGTGTTGGGTAGGATAAGTAGGTTTGGTGGAGAATGCTTGTGGTTGACTCTTTCTGTTGGAAGTATGAATATAACTCTTTGAATCATGATGAATAAAAATCTTTATCTTTTGAATGATACATGTAGCCTCACCTTAACTAATGACTAACTACTAATGCCTCCCCTCAATAACAGCTTAATTATTAATCATACCAATACTCACAACTAAAAAGGTAAATCTTGAAACATCAAAGCCCTTTGTGAGTTGGTCTGCTACATTATCATCTGTATGAACTCTAACCACATTGATAAGCCTGCGCTCATAGCAGTCTCTAATAAAATGATGTCTGATTTGAATGTGCTTTGTTTTGGAATGATAGACTAGATTCTTCACAATACAAATGGTACTCTCATTATCAATGTTGATAGGAGTATTCTTGAAGTTGAATCCATAATCCAAAAGCTGATTTTGCAACCAAAGTACTTGTGCACAACAACTTGCAGCAGCTACATACTCTGCTTCTGTGGAAGATGTTGCTATAATCTACTTCCAAGGTACTGACACCCTCCAGTTGTGGATATTCTGTCATAGTTATCTCTAGCATAATCACTATCTGAAAAGGCCTGTAGATGAAAAGGGGACTCCCTAGGATACCATAATCCTAGCTTAGGTTGTTGCCTAAGGTACTTAAAAATCCTTTTGACAACATTCAAATGTGATACCTTAGGGTGAACTTGATGTCTTGCACATAAACACACAACAAAAGTAATGTTAGGCCTAGATGCAGTTAAATACATGAGACATCCAATCATAGACCTGTATAATTTGACATCAACTTCTTCTCCTTCTTCATCTTTTCCCAAAGGTTTGTTAGTATCAACAGGTGTAGAGGATGGCTTGACGGTTGTGAAATTGAATCTCTTCAGAATATCTGTAACATACTTATCTTGACTAATAAAGATTCCACTGCTTGATTGTTGCACTTGAAGTCCCAAGAAGAATGTTAATTCTCCCATTGAACTCATCTGAAATTCTTTTTGCATAATATCTTCAAATTCCTTCACCATAGATTGCTTAGTAGCACCAAAAATAATATCATCTACATAAACTTAGACAAGCATGATATCCTTCTTATCTCTTTTGATGAACAAAGTCTTTTCAATAGCCCCTCTCCTATAACCATGTTGTAATAGGAAATTTGAGAGTCTTTCATACCATGCTCTTGGAGCTTGATGAAGGCCATACAGAGCCTTGATAACCTTGTAGACTTTGTTTGGATGTGCAGGATCTTCTAAACCAGGAGGCTGTTTGACATAAACTTCTTCTGTGATAGTGCCATATAGAAAAGCACTTTTAACATCTATTTGATATAAAGAAATTCCCATATAAGATGCAAAGACTTCATCATAGTCTACTCCTTCTTCCTGTCTATATCCTTGAGCTACTAACCTTGCTTTATTCTTAATGACATTCCCTCTTTCATCTCTTTTTACCCTGAAGACCTATTTTGTTCGAATCAGTCTCTTACCATCAGGTAAATCACATAATACCCATACTTCTTGAAGTTTAAACTGTAAGAATTCTTATATTCTTAGGTTCTTCTGGAGACAGAAAGCAAGCAAATAAACACAATTTTTGATCCTTGTGATTCACCCTGTTTTGCTTGTAAATAAAGCTAAGTAAAGAAGTATGTTGTTGAGACATATTCTTAGCTTTAGTTCGTGTGAGCACTCCTGAAGCTGAGGGTCCAATTATCTTGCTGACAGGATGATCTTTGTGAATTCTTAGAGTAGGAGTTGGTGAGACTTCAAGATTATCTTCCAAATTAGTGAAATCAGGATCTTCATTAGAATCTGAGAGAATGCCTTCTTGTTCCAATTCATCATCAGTATCTTCTAAGGCAGGCATGTTTGGATCATTCAAATCCTCAGTATCTTATAAGGCAGGCATGTTTGGATCATTCAAAGCATCAGCATTTATCCAATTTGAAGTGTCTAAAGGTTGAAAATTACTTTCAAATGGATCAGCAGTACTTTGAGGCAAGGTACTGTCTGTGCCTTTAGCCTTCTTCTTTTCTGCTTCAAAAGCTCTCCTTTGATAATCTTCATAGGACTTAGCCATTGTTTCTTGAATAAGCATCCTATTAAGTTCATCTTGGATGGCTTGGTTTTCATCAGATACTGTGATTTTTGGTGGAGCAGTATTTTGAGGATCAACAGTACTTTGAGGTTCAACAGTACTTTGAGGCTCAGCAGTACTTTTCTTCTCATCATTGACTTTATCAGTAGACTTATCTTCAGATCATAAATTAACATCATGAACAATGTACTGTGTTGCTTCTTTAGTGGTAGCAACTTGATTTTCTTCCCTAACAGGTACATAATTCATGGATGAAGCCATTAAATCAAGATCAAACATCCAATCAGGACCTTTACCTTTATGATTTTCTTGCTCTTCTAGAAATTCAATATGAAGACATTCTTGAACCTTCTTTGTAGCCCTGTTGTATGTAACAATTCGCAATTTCAGGTTAATTTTTATTTCTGGAAAATTTTACTATTCATGTTACTATTCATTTTTACTATTCATTTCTTTCTGAAATTTTCCCGAAAGTTGATTTTTATTTCATATTCTCGAGTGATAAATCATTTCCATGGCAAATTAAATGTTTGACACTCGTCAGATCATTTTCGTGAAAGTTATTAAGGAATTACACAGAATTACACGTTTTAGGGTAAAACGGCAATCAGAAATTCTACGCACAACGAAATTTGACCCCGTCAGGTGACCCCACATCAGAAAAATGTTTAACACACTCATGATTTATTTGAGAAAAAATCATGACTGAGAAAAATCATGGCCAAAATAAACTTCGGCCGTGAAAAACTGGAATTTTCAGTTTTAAGCGTTTTTACTCAGCCGTAACCCTAGCCTTTACCTGCACCGCGTTTCTAAGATGATTTGAGCTTTCAACTTATTAAAATAAGTCAACATATTATTCCCTCCTCCATTGACCAAAAATCATCCCTTGATGTTATAAGTCATTTCGTGATTTTTAGGCTTACGGTTTGATGTCTAAAAGACATTTAATACCAACCGACACTAGACTGAGCCCAGTCTAGACATTATAAATCATTTTAAATCATTTTTATCATATTAGAAAAGTAACATTTTACTTTTCTCAATTTTACGCAATATTCGTACATTTTACGTATTACGCGTTTTAGACCCGTGTTTCCAGCTTTTAGCAGGTTTTACCACCCAAATGGAACTTATCACCCATTTTATATTTTATTATGGGACATATGGACATTTCTAACAATACTTTAAAGTTTCATAATTTTACGACACCCGGTTTTACGTTTTGAGGCCTAATCATTTACGGTTGGCATTTCCCGGAGTCAAAATTCATCTAATATCTTAGGATATTATCAAGACCAAGCCAACTCACCCCTTATCCTTGGTGAACCGCCAAAGGGGGGGGAGTCACACCCTTGGGTGGCTTGATCTTGTGGCTTGTTATCTAGGATGCATACATGTGTAGTTTTTGGCAAAATATCCTAAGGAAAACTAACCTCATCATGAGAGTATATATACCCCCTCCCCTCTCTTCCTTGGCCGGCCATCACAACACACCACAACACTTCACATTTAGCTTATTTCTTTCAAAGTTCTTGCAAGGTTCAAGAGTTAGTTCAAGATAGAAACCCTAGATAGCTTATTTTTCACCAAAACTCTTCCAAACCCTAACATACTTGGTGTTTTCTCTTGAGTTTAAATCCACTCAATACACCTCAACTTTCATTACATCTCTTTCAAGAATACCAAGGGTAGAAAGGTTGCTTGAAGTGAAAAATGGTTGAAGCAAGTCTATCAAAGTCCATTTCCTTACTTGTTACTCCTTTCTTTAATTAGAAAGCCAAAAGTTGTAAGACTAAACCTAACATGCTTCTTGTTAATTTCTCATGTTCATATCATTTACATGTTATTCTTGCTATATTATATCTTGTATGAATGTCCATGGTGTATAAAAATGAATAAAACATGTTGTTGTACTTGATTGTTAAAACAAGTTACTAAAACAAGCAAACTAGTGAATTTCTTGGTAAGACCTGATCAAAATGGTAAAAATATGATGTTGGATTATTACATATTACAGTAGAGGACTTAACAAGCAAACCATAGCAATTTTAACCACCTAAAAAGAGTAAACGAGTCAAAAGTTATGGCGATTTGAAGTTACCAAAGATTTCCGGCAAAACTGCCTAAAAGTTTCTGTGACAGAACCTAAAACACGCAAAAAGAGGCCTTTCTGGTCCGATTCATGAAAAAGTTAAAACACGAAAGTTGTCCGGAATCACGTTTTCATTCAGGATGAAAGAGGATCAAGCCTTGAAAACACCTTCTGAGTGAGATATTTCTCAGTTTCTTAACAGCTATTTACATATTTTAAGTCACTATACTATTGTTATACTTTCAAAGGAACAAGAGTTATTATGACCTATAACCAAGACCACCACCATGGCTAGAGCTAAGGTTGGGTCTCATGACCTTGGAACAAGGACCAAAGGTCATGGCTAGGCCATGACGAAATGACCAAGTAAACTTACAAAGGCGTAAACATGAAACAATGAATTAGGCGATAACATGAACAAGCAATTTGGATCTACTTCACCTAAAAGGGAACCATGAGAATTTACCAAGACAAATGGTCATACAAAACTTATGAATCATACCCTAATAACAATCTTCATGTACTATAAACTTTCCTAAGTTTATCCAAATATCGGACATGTAACTTTTTCGGATCAAAACTTATATCTATATACTTTATCAACTACTACAATAGTAGGGAGCTTCATGTGAGGAGTTCATTATGTAAGCCGTCGAGATGAGTTGTGGATTTACGAGTTAAAGTGTCCTGGCTCCTCGAACACTTACTAACATGACTTCTGAAATATGTTAGCCCGAACGGTAGTAAACGATATACCAAAACATACATGTTCATAAATCTTTCTTTCAAAGACTTACAAATATACATCATACCTCATCATGGACTAAATGCAAGATATATATATATAGGCACTCCGTTATATTCTTTACACAAATCCTAAGTCGCAACATTCTATTATAGGTTGCTTGTAGAAACCTACACGATCCGACCATCACCTTCATTACTTGCTATCGTACTTAAGGTGAGTTCATAGCCCCACTTTACATTACTTCAATGTTTTATAAACCCTTGGGGGGAATACATGCTACTTTTAAACCGAACACAATGCTTTGAAACTGTATGCTGCCTGATTGTTTTATTATTACTAAGTACCTACCTTGCCAATTCTAGGCCCCATCATGAACCATTTAATCACTAGTATTAGTGAGCGCGAGTATTGTGAATAGGCCTATTGGGATTGACGAATCCCATTTGTTTGAGCAGATTAGTTCAACAAATGCACTATATTTGAAACATTAAGTATGACGGCAAAGTACTTACCGGGGCAACATAACCGCCGATTGATATTGGTACCCGTTAACGTATTGGTTGCATGAGCTTAGTATATAATAATAACTGTTTTGTTTTCTAACATGAGTATGAGTCTAATTAACTCTTACTACCAACATATTGTGTTCAACCGTTAAACAAACTCTATGAATATCACTCAACCTTTGTGTTGACCTCTTAAGCATGTATTTCAGGTCCATGATAATCAAGAATGGAGCGGGAAGGGCACGTACCGAAGGAAGAAGGCTATAAACTATTATGTCATTCAATAAAAACATCATAGACTTTATATTGATGTGTTTTGAAACAATGGATCATTTTGGGACCTTACTATGTAAACTCTGATATATTTGAATAAATATGAATGACAACGCTTTTTATTACGATTCGTTTAGAGATCGTTTTCTATTATTATGACTGTTGTGCCGTCGAGTAACACCCAAGTTGAATTCCGCTGCATCATGAATTAGGGGTGTTACAGATTGGTATCAGAGCCATGGTTATAGAGAAACGGGTCTAAGTGAGACCTAAACTATAACTACAATAACAAGCAAAAACATTTTTATAGCCTTCCGCTCTTCGTGCCTTCCATCCTCCAGAAGATTATGGACTTATTACACATGTTATTCTACATGAACATATTTGTATATTGTCATATGCACATTTCCTTAGTTTGAGCATTTTCCATAAACATTTGATTATTTTTAACATCGAAATACAAATTGTAGACATCATGTCCGCACCTCCATCTCCCGATCATCTTCCTGCTATGCCTGAATATTTACCAATTCTTCCCGGACCCGGTGATCCTTACTTTGAAGCAATTGATTATGACGATGAGGAAATACCTTATGAGGATCTAGACAATGAAATAGATTCTGACGAAGATCCTGAAATGGATATGGACATAAACATCGATGAGTACGAAGAGGATCCTGAAATGGATGTTGACATCGAAGGCATCGATGAGGAAGCGGAGGAACTATTAGTGGTGCCACATCTATCACCATTAACATCTCCACCTCCGGTTTCACCAATTTCATCCGAATCTAACCGTACCACTCCAGCTCAAGTTCCGAATTCTACTCACCAAACCGGCGGAACATCTACATCTTCACTTATGTTCGTGAACTCAGCTCAATACGAAATCTACTCTCTGATACAAGCTCTCAACCTAACCCAACTCAAAGTTCAAAGTATGGCAAGTCAAATGCACGACTACATATCCAAGGTAAATTCTGCCAGAATGGACGCCATGAATGCTCGAGACGACCTATATTGGTTTAAGCTTGACATGAGCTACGTGAAGAGTGACTCGACTCATGTTGGGGAAGTAGTCTTAAATCCTTTGACGGGCTTGGATAATGTCAAGGATAGACTCACTTTGGTTGAGAGGGCCCAAGAACAGGATGCGGATCAAATTCACAAACTACTTCACCGCCTAAATACCGCTGAAATCCGGTTAGATGTTGCAAACTTTGATAGGTATCAACTTAGGAATGATTTGTGTGGAATGCAAACTCAAATGAGTTCCATACAACAAAGGCTATACCAAAAGGATGTCAAAGAATACCGTCCAAATGAAAGTGTAGATGTGTTAGCAACACGCGGAAATAATAATCCGACCGGACCACAACAACCTCCCAACCGACGTTAGACTAGTGTTATAGTACTAGTTATCTTTAGTACAACGTTGTAATTACTAACTGAAAGTATCAGTTAGTAAGTTTTGAATGAACTTGTAATAAGTTCGATTTTGTAATCAACGTTATATTAATAAAACTCTTGTTTTATATACTATCATGTGTTATGCTTTTAAGTTTCAAACATTATCATCCTATCATTCTTATCAAACATTGTGCTCATCTCACAACTCTCTAATTACAATGTATCTTTTGAACAATAGAATCATGGCGCAAAGAAAAAGACCCCACCAACGATGACACAAGCCGCCATCCGCAAACTAGTAAAGGATAGTGTCAATGCAGCACTTATCACGGAACGAGCAGCCGTAGCTGCAGCAGCTGCAGCAGCTGCCGATGCCACCACAGCTGCTGGTGCTGCTGATGCTGCAGCCGCTGCTGATGCTGCAGCAGCCGCAGAAGCCGCCACTGCTGCGGAAGCTGCGATAGCTGCAGAGGCTGCCAGAATTGCCAGTCTTAACCTTGGAGGACCTACCCCTCCGGTGACCAATGTTACTACAGTACCAAAGGGTTGCTCGTTCATTTCCTACCTGAAATGTGAACCCATCAAATTCAAAGGTACTGAAGGGGCTGTAGGTTTGACCCGTTGGTTCGAAAAGGCGGAGTCGGTGTTCTTGGTTAGTAAATGTATCGAGGGGGATAAAGTTCAGTATGCCACAAGTACTCTGTTGAATGAGGCCTTGTCCTGGTGGAACTCAATTGCTCAACCCATGGGCATTGAGAATGCTTACAAAATTACTTGGGCTAATTTGAAACAAATGATGATCAAGGAATATTGTCCACGCAGTGAGATGCAAAAGTTGGAAGTTGAATTCTGGGATCACGCGGTTAGGGGAAATGATATCATAACCTATAACCGTAGATTCCAGGAACTAAGGATACTTTGTCCAACAATGGTTTCCACAAAGGAAAAATTGTTGGAAAGGTATATTTGGGGACTTCCCTCAAGCATACAGGGGAATGTGACTTCGGCAAATCCAAAAGAACTTGATGAGGCTATGCGGATGTCCCGTAGCCTCATGGATCAAGTGGTACGTATGTCGGAAACCCGCAAGCAAAACAACCTCAACACCAACAACAACACCAACAACACCAAGAACAGCAATGCCAACAATCCCAACAATTCCAACTACCGTAACAACAACAACAACAAAAACAACAACAACAAACGACCATATGATGGTAACCGTGGGAATAACAACAACAATCAAACCCGAAACAACAACCATCACAATCAACAGAACAAGAGACAGGAAGCCGCGACGGCTTATGTTGCTGCACCAGCTGGTGGTAGGTACGTGGGTAATCAACCACAATGTACCAAGTGCAATTACCATCACGAAGGTCCTTGCCCGGCCAAATGCCACAAGTGCCAAAAGCCCGGACATCTTGCCAAGGATTGTAGGGGCAAGGGTATAGCTACTGGGGCTAACACACAGCCCATAGTTACATGTTTCGGGTGTGGTGAAAGGGGACACTACAAAAACAACTGTCCTCAAAACCAAGGACCCCAAGGCGGAGGTGCTCGTGGTAGAGCCTATGTCATGGGAAAAGAAGAACCACACCAGGACCCGAACGTGGTTACCGGTACGTTCTTACTCAATAATATTCCTGTTAAAGTCTTATTCGATTCTGGTGCTGATATGAGCTTTATATCTACTAGAATTGCGCCTTTACTTGATATTCCATCAATTACTTTAACCACTAGTTATAATATTGAGCTAGCTACCGGTGACTTAGTAAATACCAGTACCGTAATCCCAAACTGTACCCTTAATCTCTTAGACCACCCCTTTGACATCAATCTTATGCCAATTGAACTCGAAAGTTTTGATGTAGTTATTGGCATGGATTGGTTGTCTAAACATCAAGCTAACATTATTTGTGTTGAAAGAGTTGTGCACATTCCATGTGACAATGAAACTTTGATCATTCGAGGTGATCAAAGTGGTTCTCGAATAAACATCATCTCATGTATCAAAACCATGAAGTACATTGAGAAAGGATGTTATGCTTTCTTAGCCCACGTAACAGAAAAGAAAACCGATGAAAAACGTCTCGAAGATGTTCCTATTGCCCGTGAGTTTCCTGAAGTCTTTCCAGAAGACTTACCCGGACTACCACCAAATCGTCAAATAGAGTTGAGAATTGATTTAATACCGGGAGCGGCGCCAGTTGCCCGTGCACCATACCGGCTAGCACCTTCAGAGATGCAAGAGCTATCAAATCAATTACAAGAACTTGCGGACAAGGGATTTATTCGACCCAGTTCCTCACCTTGGGGAGCTCCAGTTTTGTTCGTGAAAAAGAAAGATGGGTCATTACGAATGTGTATTGACTATCGTGAGCTAAACAAATTAACCATAAAGAACCGTTATCCACTACCAAGAATTGATGATTTATTCGATCAATTACAAGGTTCAACCTATTACTCAAAAATCGACCTACGTTCAGGTTACCACCAAGTTAGAGTTCGTGATGAAGACATTCCAAAAACAGCCTTTAGGACACGATATGGTCACCATGAATTCCAAGTGATGCCCTTTGGGTTAACTAATGCACCAGCAGTATTCATGGATCTCATGAATCGTGTGTGTAAGCCATATTTGGACAAGTTCGTGATCGTATTCATAGACGACATTCTCATATATTCCAAAAACGAAGAGGAACACAAAGAACACCTGAGAACAATTTTAGGACTACTCAAGGAAGAGAAATTGTATGCAAAGTTTTCCAAATGTGAATTTTGGATTCAATCCGTACAATTCCTTGGGCATGTGATTGACAAGACCGGTTTACATGTCGATCCCGCTAAAATTGAGGCAATCAAAAACTGGCCAACACCTACCACACCTACAGAAATTCGTCAATTTCTGGGTTTAGCCGGGTATTACCGAAGGTTTATTGAAGGATTTTCTTCAATAGCAAAATCTTTGACCAAGCTAACTCAGAAAAACAAGAAATACGTATGGGATGAAGACGAAGAAAATGCTTTCCAAACCCTTAAACAAAAACTTTGTAGTGCTCCTATCCTAGCATTGCCAGATGGGATCGAAGATTTTGTAGTCTATTGTGATGCATCGTACCAACGTTTAGGTGCCGTGTTGATGCAACGTGATAAGGTCATGGCTTATGCTTCACGACAACTCAAGGTTCATGAAGAAAATTACACCACTCATGACTTAGAGTTAGGAGCTGTGGTCTTTGCACTAAATATCTGGAGGCACTATCTATACGGTACTAGATGTACTGTGTACACCGATCATAAAAGCCTACAACACATTTTGAACCAAAAAGAACTAAACATGCGACAACGTCGTTGGTTGGAATTACTGAGTGATTATGACTGCGACATTCGTTACCACCCAGGAAAGGCAAGCGTAGTAGCCGACGCCCTGAGCCGAAAGGAACGGGTTAAACCACTACGAGTCCGAGCCTTAGTTTTAACCATAAATTCAAACTTTCCTACTTAAATCCTTCACGCTCAAGTTGAGGCGGTGAAACAAGAAGATATCCAAAAGGAAAAGTTGGATGGCATGATACAGAAGAAATTCGAAACCCGTTTAGATGGAACTCTATGCTTCCAAGGTCGAAGTTGGTTACCACTTTATGGTGGCTTACGAGACTTGATCATGCATGAATCACACAAATCTAAATACTCCATACATCCAGGATCTGATAAAATGTATCATGATCTTAAGTTACTTTATTGGTGGCCGAACATGAAAGCCGACATTGCAACATATGTTAGCAAATGTCTTACCTGCTCCAAAGTAAAAGCCGAACACCAAAAACCATCCGGTCCATTGCAACAACCAGAAATTCCTACTTGGAAATGGGAAAGAATTACTATGGACTTCATTACCAAGCTCCCAAAGACATCAAGCGGTTATGACTCCATCTGGGTCATAGTTGATCGTCTCACAAAATCCGCACACTTTATACCAATTAAAGAAACTTACAAAATGGAACAACTAACCCGACTGTACGTCAAAGAAATAGTCTCAAGACATGGTGCACCAATATCCATCATATCCGACAGAGATGGTAGATTTACTTCCAATTTCTGGCAGTCACTCCAAGACGCCTTTGGAACAAATCTAGACATGAGTACAGCATATCACCCTCAGACCGATGGTCAGAGTGAACGAACCATCCAAACACTTGAAGACATGCTTCGAGCTTGTATAATAGACTTTGGAAAAGGATGGGATACTCATTTACCATTAGTCGAATTTTCCTACAACAACAGCTATCATACAAGTATTAAAGCTGCTCCATTTGAAGCACTTTACGGTCGAAAGTGTCGTTCACCTACTTGTTGGGCTGAAGTGGGAGAAGTTCAACTCACTGGACCAGAACTCATCCGTGAAACAACAGATAAGATTGTACAAATCAGAAATCGATTACAAGCCGCAAGAGATCGACAGAAAAGTTATGCCGACACACGACGCAGACCCCTAGAATTCCAAGTCGGAGATAGGGTTATGCTAAAGGTATCGCCTTGGAAAGGCTTGATACGATTCGGTAAACGAGGAAAACTAAACCCAAGATACATCGGACCATTCAAAATCCTAGCCAGGGTTGGCCCTGTGGCGTACAGACTTGAGCTTCCATCAGAACTCAGTAGTGTACACCCCACTTTCCATGTATCTAACCTGAAGAAATGCTTATCGGATGAATCACTTGTGATTCCACTCGATGAAATTCAACTCAATGACGATATTCAATTTGTTGAGGAACCCGTAGAAATCATGGACCGAGAGGTCAAACAACTCAAGCAAAGCCGTATTCCAATTGTTAAAATTCGTTGGAACTCACGACGTGGTCCTGAATACACATGGGAACGAGAGGACCAGATACGTAAGAAATACCCACATCTTTTTACCAACGAAGCTTCTACTTCCAACATAAATTGATCTCCGGGACGGAGCTCTCATATGGGGTGGAGACTGTAACAATTCGCAATTTCAGGTTAATTTCTATTTCCGGAAAATTTTACTATTCATGTTACTATTCATTTTTACTATTCATTTCTTTCTGAAATTTTCCCGAAAGTTGATTTTTATTTCATATTCTTGAGTGATAAATCATTTCCATGGCAAATTAAATGTTTGACACTCGTCAGATCATTTTTGTGAAAGTTATTAAGGAATTACACAGAATTACATGTTTTAGGGTAAAACGGCAATCAGAAATTCTACGCACAACGAAATTTGACCCCGTCAGGATACCCCACATCAGAAAAATGTTTAGCACACTCATGATTTATTTGAGAATAAATCATGACTGAGAAAAATCATGGCCAAAATAAACTTCGGCCGTGAAAAACTAGAATTTTCAGTTTTAAGCGTTTTTACTCAGCCGTAACCCTAGCCTTTACCTGCACCGCATTTCTAAGATGATTTGAGCTTTCAACTTATTAAAATAATTCAACATATTATTCCCTCCTCCATTGACCAAAAATCATCCCTTGATGTTATAAGTCATTTCGTGATTTTTAGGCTTACGGTTTGATGTCTAAAAGACATTTAATACCAACCGACACTAGACTGAGCCCAGTCTAGACATTATAAATCATTTTAAATCATTTTTATCATATTATAAAAGTAACATTTTACTTTTCTCAATTTTACGCAATATTCGTACATTTTACGTATTACGCGTTTTAGACCCGTGTTTCCAGCTTTTAGCAGGTTTTACCACCCAAATGGAACTTATCACCCATTTTATATTTTATTATGGGACATATGGACATTTCTAACAATACTTTAAAGTTTCATAATTTTACGACACCCGGTTTTACGTTTTGAGGCCTAATCATTTACGGTTGGCATTTCCCGGAGTCAAAATTCATCTAATATCTTAGGATATTATCAAGACCAAGCCAACTCACCCCTTATCCTTGGTGAACCGCCAAAGGGGGGGGGGGAGTCACACCCTTGGGTGGCTTGATCTTGTGGCTTGTTATCTAGGATGCATACATGTGTAGTTTTTGGCAAAATATCCTAAGGAAAACTAACCTCCTCGTGAGAGTATATATACCCCCTCCCCTCTCTTCCTTGGCCGGCCATCACAACACACCACAACACTTCACATTTAGCTTATTTCTTTCAAAGTTCTTGCAAGGTTCAAGAGTTAGTTCAAGATAGAAACCCTAGATAGCTTATTTTTCACCAAAACTCTTCCAAACCCTAACATACTTGGTGTTTTCTCTTGAGTTTAAATCCACTCAATACACCTCAACTTTCATTACATCTCTTTCAAGAATACCAAGGGTAGAAAGGTTGCTTGAAGTGAAAAAGGGTTGAAGCAAGTCTATCAAAGTCCATTTCCTTACTTGTTACTCCTTTCTTTAATTAGAAAGCCAAAAGTTGTAAGACTAAACCTAACATGCTTCTTGTTAATTTCTCATGTTCATATCATTTACATGTTATTCTTGCTATATTATATCTTGTATGAATGTCCATGGTGTATAAAAATGAATAAAACATGTTGTTGTACTTGATTGTTAAAACAAGTTACTAAAACAAGCAAACTAGTGAATTTCTTGGTAAGACCTGATCAAAATGGTAAAAATATGATGTTGGATTATTACATATTACAGTAGAGGACTTAACAAGCAAACCATAGCAATTTGAACCACCTAAAAAGAGTAAACGAGTCAAAAGTTATGGCGATTTGAAGTTACCAAAGATTTCCGGCAAAACTGCCTAAAAGTTTCTGTGACAGAACCTAAAACACGCAAAAATAGGCCTTTCTGGTCCGATTCATGAAAAAGTTAAAACACGAAATTTGTCCAGAATCACGTTTTCATTCAGGAACAAAGAGGATCGAGCCTTGAAAACACCTTCTGAGTGAGATATTTCTCAGTTTCTTAACAGCTATTTACATATTTTAAGTCACTATACTATTGTTATACTTTCAAAGGAACAAGAGTTATTATGACCTATAACCAAGACCACCACCACGGCTAGAGCTAAGGTTGGGTCTCATGACCTTGGAACAAGGACCAAAGGTCATGGCTAGGCCATGACGAAATGACCAAGTAAACTTACAAAGGCGTAAACATGAAACAATGAATTAGGCGATAACATGAACAAGCAATTTGGATCTACTTCACCTAAAAGGGAACCATGAGAATTTACCAAGACAAATGGTCATACAAAACTTATGAATCATACCCTAATAACAATCTTCATGTACTATAAACTTTCCTAAGTTTATCCAAATATCGGACATGTAACTTTTTCGGATCAAAACTTATATCTATATACTTTATCAACTACTACAATAGTAGGGAGCTTCATGTGAGGAGTTCATTATGTAAGCCGTCGAGATGAGTTGTGGATTTACGAGTTAAAGTGTCCTGGCTCCTCGAACGCTTACTAACATGACTTCTGAAATATGTTAGCCCGAACGGTAGTAAACGATATACCAAAACATACATGTTCATAAATCTTTCTTTCAAAGACTTACAAATATACATCATACCTCATCATGGACTAAATGCAAGATATATATATAGGCACTCCGTTATATTCTTTACACAAATCCTAAGTCGCAACATTCTATTATAGGTTGCTCGTAGAAACCTACACGATCCGACCATCACCTTCATTACTTGCTATCGTACTTAAGGTGAGTTCATAGCCCCACTTTACATTACTTCAATGTTTTATAAACCCTTGGGGGGAATACATGCTACTTTTAAACCGAACACAATGCTTTGAAACTGTATGCTGCCTGATTGTTTTATTATTACTAAGTACCTACCTTGCCAATCCTAGGCCCCATCATGAACCATTTAATCACTAGTATTAGTGAGCGCGAGTATTGTGAATAGGCCTATTGGGATTGACGAATCCCATTTGTTTGAGCAGATTAGTTCAACAAATGCACTATATTTGAAACATTAAGTATGACGGCAAAGTACTTACCGGGGCAACATAACCGCCGATTGATATTGGTACCCGTTAACGTATTGGTTGCATAAGCTTAGTATATAATAATAACTGTTTTGTTTTCTAACATGAGTATGAGTCTAATTAACTCTTACTACCAACATATTGTGTTCAACCGTTAAACAAACTCTATGAATATCACTCAACCTTTGTGTTGACCTCTTAAGCATGTATTTCAGGTCCATGATAATCAAGAATGGAGCGGGAAGGGCACGTACCGAAGGAAGAAGGCTATAAACTATTATGTCATTCAATAAAAACATCATAGACTTTATATTGATGTGTTTTGAAACAATGGATCATTTTGGGACCTTACTATGTAAACTCTGATATATTTGAATAAATATGAATGACAACTCTTTTTATTACGATTCGTTTAGAGATCGTTTTCTATTATTATGACTGTTGTGCCGTCGAGTAACACCCAAGTTGAATTCCGCTGCATCATGAATTGGGGGTGTTACATTGTACACTTTGAATCCTTTGCTATTGGTACAATATCCCAATAAGTATCCTTCATCTGACTTCCCATCAAATTTTCCCAAATTATCAGCAGTGTTCAAAATAGTAAGGGGACATCCAAAAGGTTTCATAAACTTGATGCTAGGTTTCTTTCCCATGAGTAACTCATAAGGTGTCTTCATTTGAGGTTTTGTCACTGATACTCTGTTCAACACATAACAAGCAGCACTTACAGCTTCAGCCCAGAATGGAACAGGTAATTGGGAGTCTGCAAGCATTGTCCTTGCTGCTTCTATCAAAGTTCTATTCTTTCTTTCTGCAACTCCATTTTGCTGAGGAGTTCTGGCAATACTGAATTCTCTTTTAATTCCTTTCTTGGCACAAAAGTCATCCATTAGATGATTCTTGAACTCAGTCCCATTATCACATCTAATGCCTCTAACCTTAAGTCTTAACTGATTTTCAAGTGCTATTATAAGATCATGAATAGCATCAAAAGTTTCATCTTTGAAACATAAGAAAAAGACCCAACTAAATCTGCTACAGTCATCTGTCACAACCAAACAGTAGTTCTTCTTGTTCAAACTAACAACTGAAACAGGTCTAAACAAATCCATATGCAGTAATTCCAAAGGCTCTCTAATGGTTTTCTCTTCAATCTTCTTACAGGAAGCCTTGTGTTGTTTACCCTTTTTGCAAGCAAGACATGAGTGATCATTCTTGAATGTTTTAGAAGGTAAACCTATAACTAAATTTCCTTTGACCAACTTGTTTATGTTCTTGAAATTCACATGTCCTAATCTTCTGTGCCATTGATGTGTTTCCTACATTGTTGCCCTTGCAATCAAGCATGTTGCTCTTTCAGCAGAATTGACGTTCTTCAAGTCTATGCTATACACATCATTAATTCTTGGTGCTCTCAGCATCACCAAGTTTCTATCTTCTAACTTAAACTCAGGAGAGTGTATAAGACATTCTGTGTCAAAGAATAACACATGATACTTCTTATCACAAATCTGAGAAACTGACAAAAGATTGAATTTAAGCTCCTTCGCATATCTAACATTCTCAAAATCGATGTTTTCATCCTTGATAGTTCCTTTGCCAGTGATTCTACCTCCATCAGGATCATTCCCAATTGCAACTTTTCCTTCAAAATAAGCTTTAAAATCTGACAAGAGCTCCTTTTCTCCTGTCATACTCCCAAAGCAACCACTATCAACAATAACATGATCTTTAAGCTCCTCTTCTGGGTTGCTCTGCATAGACATGAAAAAAGTTAGTTTCTTTTAGGAACCCAAGCCATTACTGACTTGTGTTCCCCTTTTGGAGTGACATACTCAAATTCATTGAGTATGTAGTCACCACTTTCTTTAAAAACATGATCAAGAATTAATGTTTTTGTTTCCAAAACTTTTGGTTGATTCTTATCAATTTTCCCTTTTTCACCCTTATCCTTTGAAAGTACTGGTTCTTCCCCAGCAGTACTTTCTTTCTTAACCCATTTAGTTGTAACTTTTGGAGTTGGGTTCTGTGTTCTAGCATCTTTTATTGTGTTGTAAGGCCTTCTAGGTTTGTAGTAATTGAATCTCCTAGGTCTTACACTTGAGTTTTTGCTATCAGCACCTTGGTTAGGGGACTTTCTATCAGTACTTTGAGAAGGTACTGTGGGCTTGGAGAATGGTCTTTTCTGATGAGGGTACCTATAGTCTTTTGAGAAATTACTATGGTTAACCCTATTTGTGTGATTCCAAACTGGTTTGTTATCCCTAGGCTTATTCTCTATGTGACTTTGATTTGCAAATCTGGTCTTTGGGTATTTGCTTAAGTATTTTGAGTGATAATCACAGTCCTTAATCAAATGGTGAGGACTATAACATACATAACAGACCTTTGGACCAATATTTCCAAATCCTTTTCCAAAAGGTTATCTAAAGTTAGTAGTATTTTGAAAATATTTTCTTGGAGGCACTGCTGAGTGATCAGCAGTACTTTGAGAAGTGTTTGAAGGTACTGCGTGTTTTGAAAACTTTTTCTCATCAACCCTAGGTGCTTCAACAGATTCTCCTAGAGTCTCAGGATTTGATTGACCTTTAAGCTTTTTCCTAAACTCTAGGTTATCTACCCCATAACAAGAGACATCTTTCCTAGGTGGTTGAAAACTACCTGGGGGATTAGGAACTGCATTGTATCCCTTGTCATTCTTATATTCAGGAGGTGTTGGACTAGGGGATTCCTCATCAATAGAAGTGTTTTCCTCCAAACTTATGAATTCTTCATCAATAGTTTAGGTATCTACTATAAGATTTAGTTCCTTACTTTTAAAGGGAATGCCTTCTGTGCTATCATTATCATAACCTAGGCCAGTTTTAATTTCTGATGTTCTTTGTTTTTCAACAAATTGAACATGTGACAGACCTAATTCATTCCAAACAGCAAGTTTTTCTAACAACTTATTCCTCTCATTAGTAACTTTCTCTAGTTCAGACACCTTACATCCTAATTTCCATTCACTTAACATTACTTGGTATTCTTGTTGCTTATATCTTTCAGCCCATGCTACTTCATTGTTTTCATGAGTTATTATTTTGGCTTCCATTGACTCTAAAGTCAATTGGTAGCCAGCTATCTCAGACCTAGCCCTTTGAAATTTATCTCTTTCAGTTACATATTCACTAAGTTACTTTTGATACATATCATTACATTTAGAGCATACCTCAGAGATAGTGGATGAACTTGGTGCAGTAGCTACCATAGCAAGCTGAACAGGATCTTCTTCAAATTCCATGCTCCAATCAAAGCTTCCTATACCATCTCTTGACTCCCAAGCAGCATATTCAGGTTCGTCATCAATAGCAGTGCTCCAATCTTCCAATGCAACCATTGAGTAGGTTACAGGTTCATCATCAAACTCATTGGACCAATCAATCTCTGATAGATTCTCTTGAGCAACCAAAGCTTTTGGTTTTGGCTCAGTAATGGGAACCTCTTTTCTTTCAGTCTTGGGCTGTTCAATCATCTTGTTTGCTTGATACTTTGCAAATTTGCATTCCCTTGCAAAGTGACCAGTCCTTTGACAATTGAAGCACTCAATTTTGGACTAATCAATTGTTATTCCCTGCTTATCTGTGAAATTAATGCCTCTTCCTGTTTTATTCATAAACTTTTTGATCCTTGCAGTGATCATGGCAACTTGCCATCTGATATCAATCTCTTCCATAGCATCATCTGAACATAGAACATCATCTGAGGTGGGGGTGTTTGATGGAGATGAAGTGGTAGTGACCATAGTTGTACATGGAAGCTGAGTTTCAGTCACAGTACTTTGAACAGGATAAGCAGTACCTTTATTGGAAGTACTGCTTCTGTTTTCAGAAGATACAAAAGCAATGTTTTGGGGTTTCTGATGTGTGCTTGAACCTGTAGTACCATTCATCTCATGTTCATACACCTTCAGATTGTTGTAGAGATCATCAAAGTCCATTGTGTCCAAACCTGGTTGTCCTCTGATCATAGTAGCAACTACATGCCATGTGGATGGTAAGCTTCTCAAGAACTTCAAGTTAGCATCTTCAACTGATGATTCAGCTCCATATAGTTCTAGCATACTCAGAAGATTTTGGAATCTTTCATAAGCAGAATCAAGACCTTCTCTTTCACCAACAGTGAAAGTTTCAAATTGTTGCTTCAACAAATTCCTGTACATCTTCTTGGAAGCATCATTACCTCCAAACTTTTTCTTAATTCCAGCCCATAATTGTTTTGCATCCTGAGCATCATGAAACTTCAATAGGTGTCCATCAGGAATAGAAGACAGTAATATGTTGAGAGCTTTTTCTTGATTTCTCTTTGTAGCAGCTGGGATGGTTGGTTTAGGTGGTTTAGGTTGTCCTGGGAGCTCTACTGGTTCATCAAGTACCATATTGCCATTGACAATCACGTCCCATAAATCATGGTCTGTGATGGCAATGTACTGCCTCATCTTCATGTCCTATAAATCATATTCTCCCTACTTGACAATAGGAATTCTAACAGCGGTGATGGATGGAGCAGGTGCAGCCTCTGTCGACATCTTGAAGGGTATGTAGTAGAATCGGTTTAAAAGATTATCTTCTTAATCAGAGTTTCCAACACAAGCTCTGATACCACTTGTTGGATCGATATACTCTGACCAAACTACTTTGTAGCTTGTAAGGTTTTAACAATATTGAATAAACTCAACACTATTAATATTGAAACACTGTTTTGACCTTGTAAAGTATAAGGAATCTACTAACACAAAGCTTAAGAAGAACTTTTATATTAAACCTAACTTGAACCTGCTTTGTTACACAGATTCACTAACAATCCCTAACTTAACTAATATCGACTTGTAAAGCTCTAAGACTCTTAAAACTTCGACTAAAACTCATATCCCTAATACCATCATAAGGCTCCTTATATGGATAACCTTAAGTCGGTTTCGTTATCTACTTGAACGACAAGTAATTATCCCTAACTAATTCTAGAATATTCATGCAATATTACATATTAATCCTTTAATCAATATTGCACTTAATTCTTATTCTCTTCGAAGTACTTTGAATAATCTTCAATATATAGCAGTACTTTGACCATGTTTGACTCTGATCTTCAAGCAGCACTTTGACACAGAAGTACTTTGAAATACAGAAGTACCTTGATCTTTATATCCCAACAGTTCTCTATTTAGACACCAGGTGTTGTGATGATATCCATGAAGTTACACCCGCGCGTTTCCGACGTGGCGGGGTGTGACAGATTGGTATCAGAGCCAGGTTATAGAGAATTAGGTGGTTGAACCTAGACTATAACTTAGCAGTCCCTCACATAGTTGCATTTAGGACCTATGTGTGATGCGTAGGAATTGCACGAGGCTTTACCTCTCGAGGGATCTCGAGAAGCTTACATCCCCCACCAGGCAGTGTACCTGATCGTTGTAGTATAGTATAGTGACAAGTACCGGGGGATTGATCGTTCAACTCAGGAATAGTGTCGTTAGGATTAAAATTAATCAAACTAGGTCTAAAGGTTAAGGATGATTCTTTTTGTATTTTTATATTTTATGAAAAGAAAGTAAAAATCTCGGGTATTGGAAGGAGGGGCGGAATTAGTTGCTAATCAACTAACCCAAAAGCTACTAATTAAACTAATGTGCAAGAAAACTAAACTAAGGTTCTACAAGATAAGTGAAGCATGTCTACCTATGATATGTTACTCCTTACTAGCTATCCAATTCTACCTATTGAATTGTCACACCTTGTTTTAATTGACGGGTTGTATTCCTTAATACCATTCGTGGGGTGGCGTACATACTTCCCCAACTCTATAAGCTCCTACTTCACTCCTATGTCGAGCCTGCAAGAAGCTCCTAACATGGGATCATTAGAATTCGCTCATGCATTAAATACAACCTTAATAACCTAGTACGCATTGGTTCATGTTTCTTAAGACGTTCAAGCATGTTACCCTATGGAAGTCTGCCAGTTTTCTTAAGCCTAACATCGAATACAATCAACCAAACAAGAGACAATAGGAATCAAGAATTATAAACCAAACCAATTAGACCTATCGAAGTGTCACACCCTAATTGATGAAGATAGACACGAACATCAACAAGGAATCAATAAGATCTAATCAATTATATACAAGTTTCAGACAATCATAAGTAGACACAAGGTGAATTAGCCAAGCATAATTAATAAAGAACAAGCAACAATAATGATAATTGAAGAAATGAATTAAGATAGAATCGTCAAACCATTGCAAGATGTTTATGGAGTGATTGAAACCCTCTAAGTTGCTGGAAAAACACCCACCTAAACCCAGGAATCGACCTTAGGGTTTAGGGCTTACAAAAAGTGAAGTTATGATGTTATATTTATAGGCTGATTTTCTTTCGGCCTGATCATGACGGCGTCAGACCAATCATGACAGTGTCATGACCAACTTTTCTTCACCAAATTGTAGATCTCTTCGTCCTCTTCACGTGGGCTTTTGAATCACCTAAATCCGAGTTCGTATGCAAAAGTTATGACCAAAACAATATCGGCTACTCCGCGCGCAAGTTTTGACAAGTTAACACGTGACGGCCTACGTGACACCTCCAGGAAATTTTCTAGGCCATCACTCTTTAATTTTACGCGTGACGGCCTTGGGTGACGCCGTCATCTCCAACGCACAAAACTTTCTGGACCGTCACGGACTTTATCCACTTCACCTCTTGTTTTACTCTTGACGCCGTCATGTAGAACTTTGTGACGCCGTCAGGTACTGTTCCCAGCAAGGAAAATTAAGACTTTGCCGTTTTCTTCACTTTTATGCTCCAAAAACGTCCAAAATGCTTCCTTTTCAAGAATTCACTCCAAAAGTACCTAAAATCACAAAAGGAACGATTAAGAGCAATATTTGATCAAATAAATTTAAATCCAGGCTTAAATGACCCCCTAAAAACGGATCATTTTTCGCCTCATCATATACCCTTACACTTGAGATTTGCTTGTCCTCAAGAAAATGCGCTTTTATTCTAATCAAAATACAAGTTAGGGGTCATTTAACACTAATATAAAAGTAATTACAACAAATAATCGTTCCACTAAAGACCAAAGACAAGCACGGAGGTCATATACTAGCACCTCACAAATAGTGTTTAGATACTCACATCCCTCGGGTGTAATAAAGTATATATTACAATATGGAAATGGGAAACATCTCTCACTACCTGTCATAGCAAAATAGATTACCATAGGCATGGGAAAGGATCAAACCTCCACCACATGGCGTAAGCACCTAGGATAAACTATCAAAGAGGTCTTTTAAAGGGTTATAACGTTAGGTGTAGGGATATGGAATACACGGTTTTGTTGGATAAAGGCAATCTTTACTGGTGGCGAGTTAATAATCTTGGTTAATTACATGTACAATATGGCGTTGCTAAGCCAAGACTAGACTCGACTTAAGCTAATAAATCAAAAATAACAAAAACATAAGATAAACATAGAATGAAACGAGATGGTAATCCGTACGTTTTTTCTCTTTTCTCTTTCTATTTTTTTTTTCTTCACTTTTTCTTGATTTTTTCGATTTTTTTTTTTTTTTTGAATTGCATACACTCTTACTCTACCATCCAAAACAATACATCATAGGGAATGAACATTCCCCTTACACTTGAACTTTTACATACTTTACAATAAATTAATCTAATTACTCGAATCAAGATAATCAAAACACTTGGAGTACTTTTAAGATTAACGCACATATGGGGGTAATAATATGATGTTCTTCCCCATTACTCCATAACATAAGTACTTTACCCATGAGTACCAATCGTCCCAAAACAATATGTACAAGGATATGACTCGACTTAGCAACCATGTAATCAATTAGATAATTAACTAAGGGTTTAAACAAATAACAATAATGCACTAAAGATGAGTGCATAAACGGAAGGCTAAGGAGATTTGGGTGTACATTTAAGTGGGGTGTAACAAATTCTTCCTTTAAGTAAGATGCTTAAAGTTAGAAATGAAAAGATAGGCTCGGAGGGGTGTACTAGGGGTTTCGTGTACTAAAAATGAGTACAACGCTAAGGGTGTGGGAAAAATTAGTTGACTTTACTAGTCAAGTAATATGACTTAAATGGTCAAGTAATTATGATACGGGTTTAACACAAGGGTGATCCTAATGCCTATTATCATGTAGTAAATCCTACTACACGAATGTAGTCTCACTAGCGGTCTCGGGATGCATCACTAACGGAAGTTCTAGAATCTAAATGCTACCGGTACACTCATAAGCACTAATAATAAATGCTTTTCCTATCAAATCTAAAGGCGAACCTCACATATTTGTGTGAAAAAAATTTCTGAATAGTACGGTTTTGTGCTAGTCATACAATCTCCTATCCATGAGACGCTTGCTAAGGCTAAAGTTTCACTCCTGAATGTTGTAAAAAAAATTAAATTTGGCGCTAAAATTACACTAACAAGTATTTCTCTTAGTTTTATTACACACCTACCATCAAACAAACAAACTCAAGCGAAAGTGTATCTTATGAGGTATCATCATTTTACCCTCCCCTTACAGTTAGGATGAACATTGTCCCCAATGTTCAATTAAAGAATGTAAAAGTGAAATAGGTAAAAGAATGAAATCAATTACTCCCCTGATTCGCTCGATGTGGATAGTGCGGTAACAAGGTTAGATCTTCCTCCAAGAAAATGAACAATCAAAGCTTCCCTTCCAGAAATATAAATCATGTTCTTGTCATACATAACCTGTTAAACCTGAGAAAACAATCACAAAAACCCAAAGCATCAATCCAAACAAAGAAAACTCATAAATAGATGTAATTCGAGACTTAGGAATAAAAACAAAACAATTAAAGATATAATGCTTGTGGAATGAATGTTTGCAGATTTCCTGAAGTTTATAAAACTAAAGAATCAACAAAAACTTTAAGACTCCATTAGAAAAACAAAACTCGCAAAATTTCTAGAATTTTACACATGACGCCGTCATGAATTAATTCCTGATGCTGTCAGAAGTGACCTGCAGAAATCTTTACCTTAAGTTTCCAGAAAATTTCTAAAAAAAACTTATGTCCTACTTCCTGGAAAATCCTGCAAAACATCATTATGACTCGATACAAGCATTTGATGCTAACAAATACTAATACACATGTTCATTTAATATTGTTGTGGATCATGCTCAATTTCGTTCTTATAAACAAATTTGGGTCTCCCCTTACACTTAGCTTTTGCAAAATACCTTTATATGTAATTAAGACGAAGTTAAAAACAAAATAAAGCATTTTCACAATTTACTTTGAAACATGAACCACAAACAATAAAAATAAAGCATGCATACGGAAAACAAATAAAATCAAACAAACAAACAAACAAACAAATAAACAAATAAAGCTTGGGTTGCCTCCCAATAAGTGCTTATTTTTGTTCGAGTCACGAGCCTGACTCTACCCTTATTTAACGGAAATAGGGGAGGTTTTCCCTACACTTTGAATTAAGTGCGGGTGGAAGTAGCGATACACACCCTTAGGTTCGAAATATGCCACGTGAGGTGAAGGGGTGAGTGAATGGCATCCTTCATCCTAAAACTACCCGGATAATATTGGTTGATGGGTGGGTCAGTTCCTCTTTTGTCTCCTAGAAATATATTTAAGGATGGAAAGGTGTGTAAAGATTGAGGTTCCGATTCATCAACACTAGGAAATTCCCTAGAACTAGGAGTAAGGTTATCACTACAAGTATTCAAACCTATATCCTCAAGTGGTGCCTGGTCCAAGGGTTCTACTTCTATTGGGGTTCCTATAGTCTCGTCTACTTCTTCTGGGTAAGTGTTGGGAATTATACTAACAGTTACCACGGCTAGTGAAGATGTTACAACTGCAGAAGATTGTACTTGCAGTGGAAACTCATTACCACTGCAAGAACAAATATTACCACTGCTTACTTGATAACTGTTAGAGAAACGCGCTTAGATAAACATAGAAAAGATCTTGTGTATATCTTATTCTATTAGCATTATACTTATCTTGTAGAAGAGGACTCCTTGCTGTATAAAAGGAGATCCTAGGTTATAGTTAGAATATATCTTTCTAATACGTTTTTCTTTAGAGCTTCAAGGTGTAACCCTAGTGATATCATAGATCACTCGTATTATTATCATTAATAATATTGGAGCTATTTGTTTGTTACATACATTGTTCTTACATACATACAACTGTTTCATTCACAATCAATCTTCTAAGTATCATTAAGTAGATTCCGTATACTTAATGGTATCACTCAAAGTATCAATATTAACACAAGTTCAAGGTGTACACGATCCAACAAGTGGTATCAGAACAAGGTTTTGATATTTTGATTTAGAAGATCCTATGGCAGACTCAAAAGAAACAATGGAGACAGAAACAAGCCAATCAAACATTGCTGCTAAGCTTCCTAAGCTTAAGATAAATGATTTTGAAATGTGGAGGCTTATGATAGAACAATTCTTTACGGTTCAAGACTACACATTATGGGAGATCATTATGTGTGGAAATTCATTCAAACCTGGTACAACTGTAGAGCAGGTTGGTGACAAGACAGTAACAAAAGTTAACACTGGTCCTGTCACTAATGAAGAAAGAAGTCAACTGAAGAATGATTTGAAGGCTAGAGGTTTGTTATTAATGGCTCTACCCAGAGAACAAGTTCTGGCTTTTAGCAAATACAAGTCTGCAAAGACTCTCTTTGATGAGATCTGTGAAGTGTTTGGTGGTAATGATTCCACCAAGAAGACTCAAAAGACTTTACTAAAGCAGACTTATGAAAACTTTGGTTCAACAAGTAATGAATCTCTTGATAGCATATTCACAAGGCTACAAAAGATTGTTACTCAACTCACTGCTTTTGGAATTGAGGTGGAAAAGGAAGACCTCAATCTTAAATTCCTATGAAGCCTACCTTCTGAGTTTGACACCAATGTTGCTATTTGGGAAGATAAGCCAGATCTAGAGACCATGAAGCTTAATGATGTGTACAATAACTTCAAAGTTATTGAACAAAGATTGAAGAAAGCTGGCAAATTAAGAACAAGTTCTGAAAGTGTAGCACTCATATCATCATCAATTAATGATAGTTCAGATGAAGAAAGTGATAGTGATGATGACAGTGGTAACATGATTGTTTCCACTGGTAATGGAAGTGTTTCCACTAAGAGCTCAAAGAAACAGATTGCAGGACTAAGTGATGCTACTTTCTATGCCTTTATATCAAGCCATGTGGGTGGTTCAATTCTCAATCATGAGGATTTGGATCAAATTGATGAAGATGATATGGAGGAGATGGACATCAAATGGCAGGTGGCATTACTAAGCTTAAGATCAAAGAAGTTCTGGAAGAAGACAGGGAGAAAGATACATATAAGTGGCAATGAGACTGTAGGTTTTGACAAAAAGAAGGTGGAGTGCTATAATTATCACAAGATAGGGCACTTTGCAAGAGAATGTAGAAAACCAAGGAAATCTGATAACAAGTCAACTTGGTATAAGAAGGATAAGAATAACGAACCTACAACAGAAGAGCCAAAGGTGCTATTGGCTATTGATGGAGTGAGCTTTGATTGGAGCTTTATGACTCAGGATGGAGAAGATGATTCAGAATCTGCAATGCTTGCTACTGAGCATGCACTCATGGCTTTCTCTGACACTGAGGTACATACTGATAATGCTTGTTCTAAAAACCATAAGGCCTTAAAAGAGTTAGAGATCTCTAAAACACAATATGATGCACTGATGCTAGATTTACATCATACAAATTATAATTTAGCAAATCATAAAAGAGGTCTAGGTGTTTTAGAAAAACAGATAGAGCATTATAGGGCAAATGAATCTAAGTTCAGTGATGACATTGCTGTTTTAAAAAGAGACTTAGATTTTTATGTTGAAGTGAATAAAGCTCTTAGGGAAGAGATTGAAAAAGTTAAAAAGGCTAGTGAGAATATTCAGATAACTAAGCAAACACTAGATCATCAATCCAAGAGTATTGACAAAATTTGGGAAGCCCAAGTTTTGAGCAAAGCTAAATCAGGTCTTGGATACAAAATTGTTCCACCACCTCTAAGAGGTGTTCCAGCACCTCCTGACATTGACCTAGCTCACACAGGTTTAGAAGAGTTTCAGGATCCACCTATGACCTATGGACCAAAATTTGTTAAACCAATTGAAACTGAAAAGGTTCAGGTTGAGGTTAAGACTTTTGATAGTGCTAGTGACTCGTCTCTTAAAGATGAATGTTTAAATGTTGAGTCTAAATCTAGTGTTCCTGAAAAAGTTAAAGTATAGGAAAGAAAAAGTATTCCTGAAGTAGTCAAAGAGAAGCCTAGGACACAGTCAAATTACACCAGGCCTACTACTAGATATGCAGAGATGTACAGAGATAGGTCTAAATCTCCTAGAGGGAACATGAGAAGTTGGAATCATGTTAAAACTAGGTAGTTTGGTAGTGATTTTGTGTTCAACAATAAGGCCTGTCATATTTGTGGTAGCTTTGATCACCTTTCCTATACTTGTAACTACCACATGGGAAGAAGGGAAGTATTTGTGAATACAAGGGTGAATGGACATAACTCTAATAAAATAACTCATCCAAACCCTCTAAGCAAGATGGTTCCCAGGTCTGTTTTGCTTACCACTGGTATTAAACCTATTTCCACTGCTAGACCAGCAGTTGCCACTGCCAGTAGTAAAAACAGAGTTTATCCTAAGTCTCCTGTCACTGCTTTTGTTAAATCTTATCAAACAGGGAAAAAGACTTATTTTGAAAAGAATAATCACAAGAATCACATGTGGAGACCTAAATTTACTAATCCAGCAGTTTCCACTGCTAGGCCTGCAGTTACCACTGCAAGACAAAATGTTTCCACTGGTGTCTATGTGAATAAGAAAAGGGTAAACATGGGAAATGTTGTTAAGGCCTCAGCTCATTGGGAATGGAAACCAAAAGGAATAACAACCTCAAACAATCCCAATGGTGTATCAATGACCTTTGATAGATATAATTATACTGATACACAAGGCAGATCTAAGTCATTTGTGGCTTGGGTCCCCAAAAGGAACTAATTTCTTTATGTTGAGTGCAGGGACAGTCAAAGACTACTAATGATTATGAATGACTTGATAATACTTTCTGAGTCTTACAGTGACTCACTTATATGTTTGCAAGTTGTTTGGTATATGTCTGTTCTGCAAAGGTTAAGAGATTGCAAGTAGTGTGTTAAAGTCACCAAGAGCTGCAGCCAAGGGAATGTGGTCAAATAAGCTGAACATAGTTTTTACTGCAAAGATAATAATGCTAAAGGTCTTACAAAATTGATTAATTAAAGAAGATCTTTTCATTCATTCAAAGACACAAGTTACAGCTTACATTCAAAGTTCCAACTGAATTACAAAGACCATTCCTAAAACATTTGGCTAATTAAGTACTACTAGCTTCTATCAATTATTACATAATACTTGAGGCTATGACAAGTACAATGAAGAAGCTGAAGATGAAAATGGAAAAAGAAGAGAAGGAAGACTGTGAAGCTGCTCAAGTACCAAAGTCAAGAAAATACTCAAGAACTTTGTTCCTTGGCAACATTCCTCAATCATCTACTTTTGCTTCTCCTTTCCCTTACGTATGATCTGAGGCTTCTTGCTCTGTCCAATATGTTCTTGATGCAGAAGACCAGGTTTTGGAGCAGGAAGATCCAACACCAAATTTGATGATGTTGGGAGAGATGGATCTCTCTTACTTGATCTTGGTTGGGATCTCTCTGGTGTGGAAGGAGGAAGAAAGGTTGGTTCTTCATTTTCTTCTTCTGAAGATTCTTCATCAGAGGTACAGATGAAGGGAGAGACAAGTTCTCTCTCAGCAGGATTAGGAACATGGCTTGATTCACCCTTCCTATGTGCATTCCATTGTCTTTCTTGTGCATCCCATCGTTTCTCCATCTCTCTCTCATAGTCAGAATCTTCAAGCCCCCATGGATATGGTGGTACATCTTCTTCTGATGTTGGAGAAGAAGAGTGTTGATCAGAGGTTTCAGGGTTTGATGACATGGTTTTGGAAGAGAGTTGGGTTGATTGGGAAATTAGGGGTTGAAAGATTATTTGGGGTAAATTGGTGACTGAGATGTGGTGTTTGGAGATGATTATATAAGCCAAAGTTAGGTGTTATGCTAATAAATGAAGGTTATTTATTTCCATCTGTTTTGGTTGGTTGGAGAAGTAACTGTTGTTTGACTTTTGAGAAGATATTTGTGTGTATAGTAACTTAGTTAAAAAGTTACTTGGGTTAACTAATATTGGTTAAGTTTGGTTCTTATTCTTTGAACACAGCCAAACCCAGTATTGCTTAAGGAGATTGGAGTTATAAGATGTGTAAACTAAGACACATAACATATGGTTATTGATTCACCATGTCTTATCCATATAAGAATCAACTAGTCCTGAGCAAACGGCTACAGGTAAAGACACATCAAATCCGTTCATGGTTGATAGTTTACCAAAAACTAGGTTATCAACTCACCATACATCCTTGTGATCAAGAGTTGGCTAGTCCATAGCAAACGGCTCATGGTAAAGACATATCAAATCCGTTGATAGCTGGTAGTTTGCTAAAAACTATGATAAGAGCAGCTAAGTTTTAAATGTTTTACTTTCCACTGCTCTTTGAAGTTTTGTTGATTTTTACCACTGCAAGTTCACCGTTTCCACTGAAAGTGTAAATTATACCACTGGTGAACTAGCCGTTACAACTGTGTGTCAGTAATCTATTTTTACTAGCCGTTGCGTATATAACTGTCTTTCCTTATTAATAGGGTAAAATTTTAGGGAATTATCTACTTACCAAACTTTATTTATTCTTTTCTAAAGATAAGTTCACCATACGCGTTTTTCTCAAAACCCTATTAGTATAAATTGATCATTATACGGCTTGCTTTTTATTCTCGATTACTAACACTTTTATCTCTCAAATCGCAAAATCATGGTGACTCTCAAGTTTGCAGATGAACACAATCAAGTGGCTTACCAACAAAAGTCAAACGACAAGAGTGGACCCGTTTTTCATCAGATTGTGGATTTCCTAAACACAACTCATATAAGGTATGCCTTAACTATGAATCCCACAATCTTTGTTTCTCAAATCAAACAGTTTTGGAACTCTGTGGAGTCCATAACACTTGAACAGGGGGACATACATGAATCTGTGGAAGCTCTTAGAGCCACAGTGGATGGGGTAATTATTGATGTTACTGAGTCATCTTTGAGGAGAGTTCTTCAATTGGATGATCTCAATGGTATCATCACATTACCTAATTCCGAAATTTTTCAACATATTGCTTCCATGGGGTATGATACATCTGATCAAAAAGTTACTTTTAGAAACGGATGTTTTTGTCCCCATTGGAGATTTTTGATACATACTCTGTTGCATTGCCTTAGTCCTAAGCAAACTTCTTATGAACAATTTCCATCTACCATGGCTTATCCTTTGGTATGTTTGGCAACTGATAGGACTTTCAATTTTTCAAAGTTTATATTTAATAACATGAAAGGCAATGTAAAGAGTCCATATAAATTTTTAATGTATCCAAGATTTGTGCAAGCAGTGTTAAATGAGTTTCAACTGCAACATCATAATAGCATTTATGAACCTTCCTGTCTTAAGCCTAAAGTTTTTCAAAACATGAGTAAGGCCTCATATCATTGGAATGGGGAGGTTCATCCACTTTTTCCTCAAATGCTTGCTAAAATTGCTCAAGTACAGGGTGAAGATGCAACAATCCCAGTTGTATCCCATCACACACCCACTATTTCTGTTCCACAAATTCAACATATCCCTGCTGTAACTCACACATATGAAAGGAGGCAAAAACAGCCAACTCCTTCCATGACAACATTGCATGTTGCTGACCCTTATGGTTTAGGCACAAGCAGTGGTGGTTCAAGGCTTCAATCTAGTCCAACTAGAGAAGAGCCTGAATCAATGCCTTATGATTCACTTCTCCCAACAGGTAACACATTTGGAAGTGTTGAGGGCAGTGTGACACTCACTGAATTGATGGAACTATGTACCAAATTAGTCAAGCAGGTTCAAACTCTGGAGAAAGATCTGGCAAAGACCAAAGAATAACATGCCACAGAGTTGAATCTATTGAAGGCTGAGATTCAAAAGTTGCAGGATGAAGTTGTGAATCTCAAGAAGAAAAGACATGTTCAAGCTGTAGTTTCTTCTCCATCATCAACACATGATGATCTTTCTGCAGGTTCTGGTTATGGTTTGGGAACGTCTTCCAAACAGGGGAGGAAAACAGATGCAGACATTAAAGGGAGGAGTACTAATTTTGATGATATGTTTGCTGAGCTCAATGATTCTGAAAATGCTCAAGCAAAAGATGATGTAGCTGAGATTGAGGGGAGGAAATTGGATTTGGAAGATATGGTTGTTGATATTGGTATTCATCCTGAAGATGTTCTTGGAACTGCTCAACAAATTTCCACTGAAGCAGACCATTTTACCACTGATCAAATAATTTCCACTGCAAGTGAAAAAGTTACCACTGTTGTTCTATTACTTACCACTGCAGAGGAAGAAGCTGCCAGAAAAAGATTAGTTAAAGGTAAAGCAATTGTGATTGGTGCAGAACAAGAGCATACAAGAAAGATTTCCAAGAAAGAACAAGCTCAAATTGATTTTGATGCAAAATTGGCAAAACAATTTGAAGCTGCAGATATTGAAAATATGAAAAAGCAAAAGGAGGATGAAGTTGCTAGTTTTATGGAAGCAAAGAGGTTAGATAAACTTGAAGCAGTAATGGCACAACCACTCTCAGTGATTCCACCAACTATCTTACATGAGAAACCTTCTATGTTCTCATATGTGCCAACAGATGAAGAGATTGAACATATGATTAAACATGATCCAGTTGTAAAGAAGAAAGCTATTGAGCTTGTTGCTAACAAAACTTTGACAGAAGAACAAAGAACAGCTCAATTGGCTGATTTCATTCAAATGAAGAATCAACAAGCACTGGATGAAGTTATTGGTAAAACCAGAAAAGGTCAAAAGAAACAGAGACAACCTACAAAGGCACAGATCATTCATGAGATGAAATTATTTTGCTGTCATGTTGGAACTTGGAAGATGGCTGATTTCAAAGGTATGTCTCATGAAAGAATTGAAGGTATCTACTACAGAGTTAAAAGGCAAGATAGTACCTTCAGACCAATTGATTTTGAAGAAGTTGAAAGATTTAAATAAAGTAAAAGGAAAGCTTCAACAGTTGAAGATCATGTCACAAAAAGAGTGAAAGTTCCTCAAGAGAAAGAATCTCAATCTGAGAAATGTGCAGAAGATCTACAAAGTGCAATTATCATTGTTGAAGAAGAAGATTTCTACCCAGATCCTTTACAAACAAAACATCCAATTATTGATTGGGAAGTGTACACAGCAAAGACTTTTGCTTCTACTTGGAAGATTATAAGATTGGGAGGAGAATCTTCATCATTCATTCAGTTTGAAGATCTTCTTAAAGCATGTGACAGAGATGATCTTGATACTCTTTGGAAGCTTGTTAATGAAAGATTCAAGGCTGATGCTCTCAAGGATAGAAAAGAAATGCAGCTCTGGGTTGATTTAAGAAGACTATATGAACCAGATCTTAATGATAAGTATTGGAGGTTTGATTCATCAGACTTGAATACTACATGGACATATTTTGATAAATGTGAGGTTCATCATGTTTCTACAACAGATAAAGTGGATGTGTTTATGTTTGCTGAGAAGGAATATCCACTAAGAGCTACAACTCTTTCTGCAATGTTGAAATCAAAGTTAAGAGTTTATGCAGATAATGAAAAGATTAGAGCTTTGATTCAGAAGATTCAAGATCAATATGCAAGAGCTGATAAAGTGTTGAGAAGAACAAGATAAGTGTTTGGAAGAATTCCCATATCCTCAGGTTTATTGTATACTTGAAGAAACTTGTTGATTTACCTATAAATCATAAGTTTAGGGGAGGATTGTTGGGAATTATACTAACAGTTACCACGGCTAGTGAAGATGTTACAACTGCAGAAGATTGTACTTGCAGTGGAAACTCATTACCACTGCAAGAATAAATATTACCACTGCTTACTTGATAACTGTTAGAGAAACGCGCTTAGATAAACATAGAAAAGATCTTGTGTATATCTTATTCTATTAGCATTATACTTATCTTGTAGAAGAGGACTCCTTGCTGTATAAAAGGAGATCCTAGGTTATAGTTAGAATATATCTTTCTAATACGTTTTTCTTTAGAGCTTCAAGGTGTAACCCTAGTGATATCATAGATCACTCGTATTATTATCATTAATAATATTGGAGCTATTTGTTTGTTACATACATTGTTCTTACATACATACAACTATTTCATTCACAATCAATCTTCTAAGTATCATTAAGTAGATTCCGCATACTTAGTGGTATCACTCAAAGTATCAATATTAACACAAGTTCAAGGTGTACACGATCCAACAGTAAGTCACGGGCGGTGTGTATGCCTCAAATGATGGTAGGACTTGTGGGGTACTTTGTAGGTTTGTGTTATTTACCTCATCCTTCCTTTTCTCAACATCACCTATATCCTCATCACGTGTTTTAGTAGAATCTAACCTAAACATGTTCCTAAGTATCTCAAATCCTTCTCTAGCCATTTCAAGTTCTAAGTCTGATTCATAAGAACCTTCCTCAATAACTTGATTACAATGTTCAATTTGCCTAAAGGATTCATCTTTTTGCTCAATATGATCATGTTCGGCTAAATCCTCCTTAATTGTTTCCTCAAGTTATGATGTATACAAACCCATCAATTCATTGAACTCATGGTTCACGGTTAGGAGGCTTTCCTCAAAAATTTTCCAAAGGGTCTTACTAAAAGGAATTGATCCTAACAATGATTGTTTAATATAGGTCACAAATGCGCATAACTCATCAAACCTATCAAACTTTACACCCATCTCCTCTTGTATATAGCTAAGATCACTTAAAAATTCATTGGAACAACAGGAAGCAAATCTAACCGAGTAAACTAATTGTTCCTCTATTGTTAATGATCTAAATGGAATCTCATCCGCCATGAAGACAAATGAAAATGGTTTTACAAACAAAGGGCACAAAGAAAAAGATAGACTAAAGGAATCCTATAAAAATAAAAATAAAAATCTCACTATAAAGGAATCAAATGAGTAGACCTAATCAAAATAAATTCCAACCTAAGCAATAACTATTCCCCGGGCAGCGGCGCCAAAAACTTGATGCGTGGGAATTGCACCAGGCTTTACCTCTCGAGGGATCTCGAGAAGCTTACAACCCCCACCAGGCAGTGTACCTGATCGTTGTAGTATAGTATAGTGACAAGTACCGGGGGATTGATCGTTCAACTCAGGAATAGTGTCGTTAGGATTAAAATTAATCTAACTAGGTCTAAAGGTGAAGGATGATTCTTTTTGTATTTTATATTTTATGAAAAGCAAGTAAAAATCTCGGGTATTAGAAGGAGGGGCGGAATTAGTTGCTAATCAACTAACCCAAAAGCTACTAATTAAAATAATGTGCAAGAAAACTAAACTAAGGTTCTACAAGATAAGTGAAGCATGTCTACCTATGATATGTTACTCCTTGCTAGCTATCCAATTCTACCTATTGAATTGTCACACTTTGTTTTAATTGACGGGTTGTATTCCTTAATACCATTCGTGGGGTGGCGTATATACTTCCCCAACTCTATAAGCTCCTACTTCACTCCTATGTCGAGCCTGCAAGAAGCTCCTAACATGGGATCATTAGAATTCGCTCATGCATTGAATACAACCTTAATAACCAAGTACGCATTGGTTCATGTTTCTTAAGACGTTCAAGCATGTTACCCTATGGAAGTCTGCCAGTTTTCTTAAGCCTAACATCGAATACAATCAACCAAACAAGAGACAATAGGAATCAAGAATTATAAACTAAACCAATTAGACCTATCGAAGTGTCACACCCTAATTGATGAAGATAGACACAAACATCAACAAGAAATCAATACGATCTAATCAATTATATGCAAGTTTCACACAATCATAAGTAGACACAAGGTGAATTAGCCAAGCATAATTAGTAAAGAACAAGCAACAATAATGATAATTGAAGACATGAATTAAGATAGAATCATCAAACCATTACAAGATGTTTATGGAGTGATTGAAACCCTCTAAGTTGCTGGAAAAACACCCACCTAAACCCAGGAATCGACCTTAGGGTTTAGGGCTTACAAAAAGTGAAGTTATGATGTTATATTTATTGGCTGATTTTCTGTCGGTCCGATCATGACGGCGTCAGACCAATCATGACGGCGTCACGACCAACTTTTCTTCACCAAATTGTAGATCTCTTCGTCCTCTTTGCGTGGGCTTTTGAATCACCTAAATCTGAGTTCGTATGCAAAAGTTATGACCAAAACAATATCAGCAACTCTGCGCGCAAGTTTTGACAAGTTAACATGTGACGGCCTACGTGACGCCTTCAAGAAATTTTCTAGGCCATCACTCTTTAATTTTATGCGTGACGGCCTTGGGTGACACCGTCATCTCCAATGCACAAACCTTTCTGGACCGTCACAAACTTTATCCACTTCACCTCTTGTTTTACTCTTGACGCCGTCATGTAGAACTTTGTGACGCCGTCAGGTACTGTTCCTAGCAAGGAAAATTAAGACTTTGCCGTTTTCTTCACTTTTATGCTCCAAAAACGTCCAAAATGCTTCCTTTTCCAGAATTCACTCCAAAAGTACCTAAAATCACAAAAGGGATGATTTAGGGCAATATTTGATCAAATAAATTCAAATCCGGGCTTAAATGACCCCCTAAAAACGGATCATTTTTTGCCTCATCAATGTGTAAGTATAATACTTTTACATGTCTATTTTCCTAACTTATGAGTTATTTTATCGAGTTTTGGACGTCTATCAAACCCTGTACTTAGTATCGTGTGTGTGTCGTTTATAGAATGGCACCTCCTACGCGAAAGACACTTCGGTGGACCACAGTAGTCGCTACCGGACGTAAAAGAGTTGGTAAGATGAAGAGAACCAACAGAAGGATGTTGGTCCGGTACCATGTGTGATTGAAGAGAAGCTGACGCTAGAGAATGTGAATGGGGAAATGGTGAATAAGTATGAGACGAAGGTAGTGTTGGACCATAATGTTATAGAAGCAAAAGTTAGGGTAGTTTAGTGTAATTTTATGTATGTATTATGTAAGTTTATATAAACCGACCCATTGTATTGGGTTGGGTCACAAGAAAGAAACAGTTATATAGTGCAGGGTTACAACGTTTAGAATAGGTATGACGGTTAGAAGGAAACGGTGTGTCTCTTGTGATGCAACGTTTCATGTAGTATAAATAGATAGGATCTATGTAAACAGAATGTAACCCATACATTTGTAAATATCAGTTATAAAAGGGTTCAACTCATTCTTTGTTTCGTTATTGATTCTTGTTTGATATATACATGATGTTGTTTGATATAATCGATCATGTAGAGACGCAAGACCTGTGTAACATTGGCATCAGAACAAGAGTTTAATCGATCCAGGGAAAGAACGAGTGCAAGTGATGATCGATTGAGAAGCAAGAATCAACAGCGAATGGTTTCTATACAACCTTGTGTATAGCGACCAGAGGAAAGAGGGAAAACGGTTACCCCAACCGGGGGTTAACCAAGAAGAAGAAGAAGAACACGGTTTTGTGTTCTTGTTGGTACGAAAGAAAGATAAACCAGTGGGTTTTTTTGGTGACCATCAATCAAGAGAAGAACTGCAACATCGATTGCAAAAATAAGGAAAAAAAAGGGTCTATCATTTGTGTTATTTCTCTGTGTCGACAACCACCATAGAAAAAAAGGGGCTCTTTTGGGCAAGATCAAGAAAGAAATTTTTGTGGAACGACATATATTTGAAGACCGACACAAAAGAAAGAGATTGAAAGATCGCTTGTGGTTCACAAAGTAAGAAAGAAACGCGTAAGTAAGCATGCGAATAAGCGTAAGTAAGCACGCTTATAAGAACGAAGGCGTAAGTAAGCACGTTTACAAGAAAGAAAGCGTAAGTAAGCACGCTTGAACGAAAAGGTACGTAAGTAAGCACGTATCAGAAAGAAAGAAAGGAGAAAAAGGACGTGGAACAAACCTTAGTGGTACAAATTCTTCGTGGAACAAACCTTCGTGGTATAGTCCTTCGTGGAACAAATCTTTGTGGTAAAACCTGTGTGGTACGATCAAGTAAGCAAAAGGAAAACCTGTGTGGTACAAGCAAGAAAGGCTAAAGGACGTCAAAGAAGAAAGAAAGAGAGAAAGGAAAAAAGCATGGCGAATGAAGTCAAGTAAAGAAGAATCGATTTGCGTCTATAACATTAGGGGGTGAATGTTGGACCATAATGTTATAGAAGCAAAAGTTAGGGTAGTTTAGTGTAATTTTATGTATGTATTCTATAAGTTTGTATAAACTGACCCATTGTATTGGGCTGGGTCACAAGAAAGAAACGGTTATATAGTGTAGGGTTACAACGTTTAGAATAGGTATGACGGTTAGAAGGAAACGGTGTGTCTCTTGTGATGCAACGTTTCATGTAGTATAAATAGATAGGATCTCTATAAGCAGAATGTAACCCATACATTTGTGAATATCAGTTATCAAAAGGGTTCATCCCATCATTCTTTTGTTTCTATTATTAATTCTTGTTTTGGTATACACATGATGTTGTTTTGTTCAAATTCGATCCTGGATATGGAGATGAAAGGACCTGTCAATAGGTAGCTGATAAAGAAGGCTTCACCACCAAGTACCCGGGTAGGTGTCCTCAGTTTTTAGAAGATAACGGGGTAGTTTGGGCTAGACCCCGAGGTTTCTATGATTTTGTGGATCGGGTAGATGAAGAATTAAGAAATCGTAGAGATAATTTTGCAAGACATCCTCTACCACATATTCAGGGAAATAGGAATGGATGGGTGAATGAAGAGGAGGAAGTAGATTCGGATTTGGAGTCCACTGTGCGTACACCGTTTTAGGTCCTAGATAGAACCCGAGCTGCGTACGACTTTGTTTTCAATGTTATGTTTTTTTTTTAATTTTTTATGGTTTTGATGAATTTTTGACGTTGATTGTATGTTGGAATGTAAATTCCTATGGATTTTGGGATTTATCCCGTGTTTTAATGATAAGGCTTGGGCAAGTTTGAGTATTTTGGTGTGTATATAATGTGTATTATGGGAGTATAATTTGGTTAGTATTGATTGTGAGTTTATTGTTGTAAGATGTTATTATTGTTAGGTGTGGCGTTGGAAGCGAGTACACATGTGGAAGGATACATCTAAAATTGTGGGTGGCCAACACAATTATAAATGTATCACAACACATGTGGACTTGTAGCCAATGTTACATTGAATCAATGGTGATATGCTCATGTGTGGTAGTATTGAGTTTATTTTTGTTATGTGTTGAGGGTGTTCCATGTGATGGGAAGTAGATGGTTAAGTATGATTACGAGAATTGTGGAATCTTGTGAACGGTCTGTAATGGTTCTATTGTCCTGTGTGTTTAGGAAATGGCGCCAAGGAAACCAAGACGACCTATCACTAAGTCACCTATGAATGGAGCTTACCGAACACCGAAGAAGTCCAAGAAGTCGACACCCATTATTGGGGATAGCAACCCTATCTTCCAACAAATGATCAATCAACAGCTAGAAGCTTTAATGCCTGAGCTTGTGACTCAATTGAGTGCGCAGATAGGCAGCGGAGCCCATCCTGATGGTGCTGGAAGTGGAGGAAGTGGAAACATTGGGTTTACTTATAAGGAGTTTATGGCTTGTAAGCCCAAGGAATATGATGGAAAGGGTGGTGCGATTGCACTCACTCGATAGATATAGAAAATGGAGTCGATGATGCATATAAGTGGATGTAGTGAAGGCCAGAAAGTTAAGTATGCGGTTAGTTCCTTGGTTAACAAGGCGTTGACTTGGTGGAATACGCAACTTCAGGCTAGAGGACGAGTTGCGGCTTTGGGTATGACTTGGGAGGACTTCAAAGCCATAATGGTGGAGGAGTTTTTTCCAAGCAATGAAATGCAAAAATTGGAAGAAGAGTTGTGGAATCATACTGTGGTTGGAGCTAATCATATGTGGTACACTGACAAGTTTCATGAGTTAGCTAGGATGGTTCCTCATCTAGTAACTCTTGAATCGAAGCGTATTGAGAGGTATATCCGTGGGTTGGTTCCACAGATTCGCTCGATGGTTAGGGCTACTGAGCCGACGACGCTTCTAAGTGCCATTCAAAAGGCTAGGGCACTGACAGATGAAGCGGTTAGGAGTGGAACACTTGCAAAGTCAGGAGAGAATAAACGAGAGGAGGTTGATACTACTAAGACAGTTGGTTTTAGTGGTGACAATAAGAAAGTGAGAAGAGGGAAGGGGTTCGTAGTAACGAATTCTGAAATGGCAGCAGGTTATGTGGGGGCAGTTTCTACGGCTATGATTGGTAATAATGAGAAGAGGGGATATGCGGGTAATGCCCTTAGATGTGGTAAGTGTGTTTACTATCATCTCGAAAACTCTCCATGTCGTGTGTGTTTCAAGTGTGGCAAACCTGGACACTTTGCTAAGGACTGTCGCGTGGTGATTACTCAAGCGACTCCAATCAACTCGGTTGGTGCAGGGGTTAATCGCAGGGCATGTTATGAGTGTGGTAGTACTGATCATCTGCGGAACTGGTGTCCTAAACTTAATAGGGTGCTTGGACAGCCGGGGAATCAGCTGGCTATTGAGGGAGGACAAGGACAAGGGTTTAATTGGAATGCAGCTAAGGGAAAGGCATTTACAATGAATGCTAATGAGGCGCACCAAGACCCGAACGTTGTTACTGGTACATTCTCTCTCAATGGTTATTATGCTACTACTTTATTTGATACGGGTGCGGATTACTGCTTTGCCACTACTGAATTTGCTAGAATATTGGGTGTTGAGTTTAGTGAACTTAGACCTAGTATTGTGATTGAAATAGCTAGTGGTAGAGAAATAGAAGTTGATAAGGTTATTCGTGAGTGTGTTATCCTGTTAGAGGGTGTTACGTTTAAGATTGACTTAATACCCTTAGGACATGGTAGTTTTGATGTGGTAATAGGGATGGATTCGTTGGCTAGGCATAAGGCTGAGGTAATATGCCATGAGAAGGTGGTTCGAATTCCATTAGAGGATGGTGGTGTGCTGCGAGTACAAGGAGAAAGTATGGAGAAGAAATCGAAATCCCTTAAGAGTGCGAAGTCTAGAGAACTCAAAGTGGGGGATATTCCAATAGTGTGCGAGTTTTCGGTCGTTTTTCCTAAGGATTTGTTCGGATTACCGCTGATACGACAGGTGAAGTTTCGTATTGAATTGATCCTGGAGTGACGCCTGTAGCGAAAGCTCCCTATCGATTGGCACCTATGGAGATGCAAGAGTTGGCTGCACAGTTGAAAGAGCTCCAAGATAAGGGGTTTATACGACCTAGTCATTCCCCGTGAGGAGCACCTGTTTTGTTCGTTAAGAAGAAGGATGGTTCGTTTAGAATGTGTATTGATTATCGAGAGTTGAACAAGTTAACGGTGAAGAATCGGTATCCTCTACCTAGAATTGATGATCTTTTCGACCAGTTGCAGGGTGTTAGATTTTTCTCAAAGATAGATCTGCGTTCTGGTTATCAACAGCTGAGGGTGTATGAGGAGGATATTCCCAAGACAGCTTTTAGAACTCGTTATAGACATTTTGAGTTTATGCTTATGCCATTTGGGTTGACTAATGCACTTGCGGTATTCATGGATTTAATGAATCACGTGTGTAGGCCCTATTTGGACAAATTCGTAATTGTGTTCATTGACGACATATTGATTTATTCCAAGATGAAGGAAGAGCATGGAAAACATTTGAGGTTGATACTTGGTTTGTTGGAGAGCGAGAGGTTATATGCTAAGTTCTCTAAATGTGAGTTTTGGCTGCAAGAAGTGCATTTTCTTGGTCATATAGTGAATAGTGAAGGCATACATGTGGATCCCAGCAAGATAAAAGCGGTCAAGAATTGGAAGGCTCCTACGATACCTTCTGAGATACGCTCTTTCTTAGGACTGGCAGGATACTACAGGAGATTTATAGCAAATTTTTCAAGGATTGCTAAGCCTCTCACTATGTTGACTCAGAAGAATAAGAAGTATGAGTGGGGAGATGAGCAAGAGGTGGCTTTTCAGATACTAAAGGATAGTTTGTGTAATGCACCTATTCTGACGTTACCTGATGGGTCAAATAATTTTGTGGTATATTGTGATGCGTCGAATCAAGGTTTTGGGTGTGTGTGAATGCAAAGAGGGAAAGTGATAGCTTATGCATCCCGACAACTCAAGATTCATGCGAATAATTATACCACTCATGATCTAGAGCTTGGTGTAGTGGTATTTGCTCTCAAGAATTGGAGACATTATTTGTATTGTACGAAGAGTACAGTTTATACCGATCATAAGAGTCTTCAGCATATTTTTACTCAGAAGGAGCTGAATATGCGCCAAAGAAGATGGATGGAGCTGTTAAGTGATTATGACTGCGACATTCGCTATCATCCTGGAAAAGCGAATGTGGTAGCTGATGCGTTGAGTAGAAAAGAAAGAATTAAGCCAAGACGTGTGCGAGCTATGAGCATAACATTGCAGTCGGGAATTAAGAGTAAGATATTGGCAGCACAAGAGGAAGCTCTCAAAGATGAGAACGCTATGGATGAAATGCTGCGTGGGTTAGATCAGCAGATGGAAAGAAAGGAAGATGGTGGACTATATTTCTTGGATCGAATATGGGTTCCACTAGTGGGGGATGTGAGAAAGTTGATCATGGATGAGGCTCATAAGACGAGATACTCGATTCATCCAGGGTCTGATAAAATGTACTATGATCTTAGAGATGCTTACTGGTGGTCGGGAATGAAGAGGGAGATAGCTGAGTATGTTAGTCAATGTTTAACTTGTTTGAAAGTTAAGGCTAAACATCATAAACCCTCTGGATTATTGCAGCAGCTGCCAATTCCTGAATGGAAGTGGGATAATATAACAATGGATTTAATTACTAAATTGCCTCGCACAAGTAATGGACATGACACGATATGGGTCATTGTGGACAGATTGACGAAGTCCACACATTTTCTGGCCATTCGTGAGGATTACAAGATGGAGAAGTTGGCAAGGATCTATATTAATGAGATTGTGGTAAGGCATGGTGTGCCTGTGTCTATCATTTCAGATCGGGATAGTAGGTTTACTTCGCGGTTCTGGCAGTCGTTGCAAAAGGCTTTGAATATACGGTTGGATATGAGTACTGCTTATCATCCACAGACCGATGGGCAGAGTGAGCGGACGATTCAGACTTTGGAGGATTTGCTTCGTGCATGTGCTATTGATTTTGGAGGAAGCTAGGATACTCATCTGCCTTTAGCTGAGTTTTCCTATAATAATAGCTATCATTCAAGCATTCGATGTGCACCGTTTGAGATGTTGTATGGAAGGAAGTGTAGATCACCTGTGTTATGGGTAGAGGTTGGGACGAGTCAGTTAATTGGACCTGAATTGGTGCAAGAGACTACGGATATTGTCTTTCGGATTAAGGAAAGACTTAAGGCTACGAGAGATCGTCAGAAGAGTTATGCGGATAACCGCCGTAAACCTTTGGATTTTAGTGTTGGGGATTTTGTGATGTTGAATGTGTTACCATGGAAGGGTGTTGTACGTTTCGGTAAGAAAGGTAAGTTAGCACCTAGATATGTTTGGCCATTTGAGATTACAGAGAGGATTGGACTTTTGGCATATCGCTTGAGATTGCTTGAGGAATTAAGTGGTATGCATGATACGTTTCATGTATCTAACTTGAAGAAATGTTTGGCGGATGCTAGTTTGCTTGTGCCACTAGATGAGATTAAGGTTAACAAAACACTTCACTTTTTGGAGGATCTTGTTGAGATTATGGACCGAGAAGTCAAGAGTATGAAGCGTAGTAAGATTGCGTTGGTAAAAGTACGATAGAATTCCAAACGTGGTCCTGAGTTTACTTGGGAGCGTGAGGATCAAATGAGAGCTAAGTATCCTAAGTTGTTTGCTGAGAAGTCTGACGAGACGAACTGTTAAATCTCGGGATGAGCTTTCCCTAAGTGGGGGATGATGTAACAACCGTGGTTTTAGCAGGTTAGTTAGATTAACAGTCTTGATTTATCTAACTTTGTTTGGTGTGATTTGGGTGGATATATGAGTATATGTGTGTTATTGCGTGTTATTGTGTGATTAGTACTTGAGTTAGCACTAAATTCCTTTGCGTTAATGGTTGTCATTGTCATTTTGGGAAATGTTGATTTTGGGAAAGTTCATTTTGATCGCCTTTGTGGTGTAGAAATGACTTATGTATATTTGGTGTTTTGTGGTTTTGCGTAACGAGTCTTCATTCAAGTATTTGAGTGTTAGTAAGTTACGGGAAGGTTGTTTTCATGGGATATGTTTACAGAGTGTGTGAAATTCTATTTTTGGAAACTTTATTTTGAAAATGATTATTTTCCGGTTTGTCGTAAAATTAAGGTTTATCGCGAAAGACGTTAGGTTTCGTTATGGGAATACATAAAATATGAAAAGTATGAGGTTTTGAGTGTAATAAATAAATTTAATAAATATATATATATATATATATATATATATATATATATATATATATATATATATATATATATATATATATATATATATATATATATATATAAAATAAAGGGGCGGCCGAATAGGGGATTTAGGGGGAAGAAGGAAACCAAATTTGATACCAAATATAACTCTAAGCTTTAAGGGTTATCCAAAATAATTATAAATACAAAATTAAAACTCTCCTACCCTTTTCTTTTGTTTGTACGGTCGACTAAGAGGAGGAGCAAGAGAGAAAAATTTAGGATTTTGTTTTTGAAGCTAAAATCAAGATCAAGGTATGTTTTTAATACTAGTTTTCATGTAATTAATTAGTTATTGTTATAATTCATGTAATATTGATTATGATGGAATCTAGGGTTTATATACTTCTGTAAATTAATGAAGTAAAACATGTTAGGATCATTAGTTGATAATAATATGGTAATTGGTTAAGGGAATTGAGTGTAAAACGCGTTAGATTATGCGTTAGGGTTTGGACAGAAAACTAGGGCTGTAAAGATGTGAGTGTAATTAACAGATGGTGAGGAGTTAGGTCACGAGTTTTTGGTCTAAATTGAAGTTTAATGAAAGAGCTTTCCAAAAAGTCCGGCCACGATTGATTTCAAGGTCGGGAAGTTAGTCTTTTTATTTTTCTTTGATAAGGTGTCAAAGCTGTTAAACCAGGACAGAATTTGAGTAAAAGTTTGATAGTGAATTGTCGGTGAAAAAGTGGTATTAAGGTTAGCCCTTCTGTAATAGTTGAGTTTTAGTATATCTTAGACTACCAGGAAAAGGATTCGCGTTAAAAAGTTGTAGAAGTATTTTATTATAATTAAAACATTTTGGTGTGAGTTTTTGAGCTTTAATTATTATGATTTCATGTGGGCGAATGTACCCAAAAATTCTGCGTTTTCTGATTTTAAAAGTGCAAGGGATTTAGTGAGTGTTAGGTTATGGTGATGGTTAGTATGGGGTCTAGGAGATCCATGGTGGGTCATATGAGTCTTAGACATCCATCATATGTGTATTACATGGGTTATAGCTTTTAGCTTGACCATGTGCAATGTGGATTTATTTTTGTGTGTTATAAATTGTGATTTGTTTTTGTGGAAGCTGAAAGGTTTGAGTTGAGTTCATAGTCCCATATTTTTACCTTGTTTTAAACATGGGATGGGATTGATGCTTGTCTTAAATGGTTTGAATTACTGTGATTATGTGCGTGTGTGTGTGTAATAGAGCTTGTACTTATAATGTTATCGTATGTATGCTACATGTGAATGATAATGCTATGTGGTTAATGTTATGTGGTGATGTTGTGTGGTCCAATTGGGAGGGTACTTACCCTGTTGCTCGTGCATACGACCTAATTGGAGAGTAGTACTCCTACTCACTATTTTTTTGTGTGGTCCGATCGGAGGGTATTAATTACCCATATTTGGAGCGGGGGTCACGTTCCGGCCTGGATGTTGTGAATTTGGATCGGTGGGCACGTGCGCTCGATGGTTGCCTTTTGTGTGATGGTTTGTTTATGAATATATGTAGCTTATATGATAACTATAATTATTTTTCCAGCTATATTTTATAATCACAGTGATTTTGGTTGCCTAGTGTGTATGAGTCTTAAACATATGAATCTCACCAACGTTATATTGACATTTTAAGCATCATTTTCAGGTGAGCATTCTAAGGCCAAAGTTGAGGGCAGCAATTAGGCGAGACTTAGTTGCATATGGAGACTTTATTTATGTTGGGATTTGACTTTATTTGATTTTGATTTTGATTTTGATACGTTTATGTTTTTCGTTTGGTACTTTCATATCTATTGAAGATACCTTTGGATTTTTGTTTTGGTTATTTTATTTATTTTGGGGTATTGTTACAACACTTTGTGTTGGTATATTACTCTATTTATGTGCATGTAGTTGTTCTCTATTTAGACACCAGGTGTTGGGATGATATCCATTAAGTTACACCCACACGTTTTCGCCGTGGCGGGATGTGACATAGGTTCCGCTAGTGTAAATTCTGGGTACTCCCAGTTTTGGCCCAGCGGACCAGGTGGAACCAAATTCAGGGTTCTGCCTGTGTATTCGTTTGGTTTTGCCAGTCCTGCAGATTCCTTTTTAAATGTTCATTTAAATCCCTCACTCAAGATCACTCACTTTCATCACTAGGATACTTCTCACTAATATTTAATTATATTAGGATCATGACATCTCACTTGCACCTATAGGATAATCATCTATAATAATACTTTCAAATTTCACAAGAATGATCCAAGATACCTTTCTCCATAAAGGAACGAATCCGGAAACTTGTTCCTTGCAATCCTCGAACCACTGAGTACTTGTGATCACTACACACACTCACTGCATTCTTTTGTCCTTTACTCATTCATTAGCTTGATTTGTAAATTGACAACTTCCTAACTAATCCAGACTCACTGTGTGCAAAAATATCATAGATCAAAAGTTCAACTTATGACTACAAATATCGTTGTGTATCCACATACGTATCTTGATGTGTGCTTTTTCACACATTCTTTTTAGCCTTAAATCAGACCAAATACATCAAATACTAGCCAAATATGCCAAGAGAATGTGTGTTTTTGTATTTGTGTATGTGCAGGTACGGATATGTGAAAAATGAATAAAAACGAAGCCAAAACCGACAAAAACGAGCACGAGATTAGAAAAAGGTCAAAAGCCGGAGCCGGGGAAGAAAAATGATCAAAGAAAGCTCATAATATCATTAGAAGTTCTTAGATATTCAGAATGTCGCATAATTAGTCCCTGGACAAAGTTTAGAAGAATTGGCAATTTTAGTCCCTTATCTTTCAGAAAATGACAAAAGTGGTCCTTTGAGCAATATTTGAAGTAAAGTCAAGAAAGGTCCTCCATGATTCAGCGATTTACAACATAATCCCATGGAAATTACATTGGTGGATTTACAGAATTAGTCCCTATAGTTTGCATAATTACAACATTGGTCCTTGAAAGTAAAACTACTTATCCTAATATTAAACAAAACCGGATCCACAAAACTATAACTAATCCAAAACCCTTCTACCCATTAGCCCAAGCGCAACTCCCTTAATATGTTTACCCGGTCCAAATAAACCCCGGTCAAACCCTTTACCCAACCCGGTCAAACACCCACTAATAAAATCCCCCAAACACACTCCCGCCCCCCAATTTTACACAAACCTAGAAATGTTACAGTTCATAGAACCCTAGCATTCACCACACCCCAAATTAATCACCACGCTTACAATTACCTTGATTGGGTAATAATTACCCAATCATATATGCTTCTAGAATGTGTAAGTGATGTCAGGACACGTGGTCCAATGAGCACGCACACGCAGGATCCATACTCCACTCTCACATGATCCAATGGTGCAAATTAACGCGTATGATTGAAGCATGAATCAAGGGATGAGATTGAAGGAATGAAAGCACACCTCAAGGGATCGAGAGGCTTCTACTCGAATCATAGCAGGCTCACTCCCTCAAGTATATATACCACCTCAGTCATAGATGTAGAGGGTGTAGGTTTTTAATAGTTTTAGTTTTCTGTTTTCAAGTATTATTGTAATTTTTCTATTCCAAAGTATTGTACTCATTTTACTTTTATTAATATAATTCAAGTTTTTAGTTTCAGCTTATTGCTTTAAATTTTAGCCTAATCTCTTCATTTACTTCTTATTAGTTTAATCAATAGTTAGTAGTTTATTTAAATTACTGTTTTAAATTTCTGTTTCTGTTTTTCACTTATATTAAAATTCAAAAAAAAAATCAGAAAAAATAAAAAAATTATTGTTTGAATTTTATATTTAAGCTTTACATAAGCTTTGTTCTGTTTATATGAGCTCATAACTGCTTCCTTATAGCTTTTGTGTGTTCATTCAATTATTTCTTTTAAAATCCCACAAAGTCAAAGTTAGTCAACTGCAAGTGCTTATTGAGAATAAGCTGAGCTTATTGGGAGTTTGGCAGCCAAATAGGAGTCCACTTGGCCTGTCATAAAGACAGGCAAGCTTAGTGAACCCCCTCTGTTCTGCTGAGGGGGATTTGGTTGTAAGTTTTTCATTTATTTTACTTCAATTGCATTAGTAGATTAATTATATCTTAATTCTGTTATTGTTACTTGTTTCTGCTTATCAGTAATAGTTGCTTAATACTTTAGTTTAATTTCATTATTTCATATCTGTTTGATTGATTTTGGTTGGCTTTTTCTTATCTGTCATTTTTCACTGTTTCATCTGTCAACATTGGATCTGTGTTTTGTGTTGAGTTGCATCTGAGATTCTGAGTTTTCTGTGCTTAGTGCGTGTTTTTGGATCATACTTAAGAACTAAGGTTGAGTTTGGATTGATTTGAATGAGATTTGAGAAGTACTAGTGAGACAGACTCACATATAGGGGTATTTGGATTCATTTGGTTTACTGGTATAATCACTATTTCAGGAGTATTATTTGGTTTAGGTGTTTCATTTAGGGTGCATTTAGGCTAAGTAAATCATAAAATATCAGTAGCCATTAATTTAAAGTAAAAATCACTTTTAGTTGCTTAACAATTAGTTTTAGGTTGCATTTTATCATCATAATAGTTGCATAATTGGTAGACTTAGCTCAATTTATTCATTTAGTGGCTTAACTTCACATTTCCAATCAAATTTAAGCAATAAAATTTCACTTTAGTCAAATTTCTGTCAAAATACAAAAAGTCAATTTGGTTTGAAATCTGATTTTGGTCATAATTTTGAGGTCATTTGTAGGGATTAAAACTAATTGGAAATACTTTTGGTGCGTAATTTTGAGTAGCTTAGCAGTCAAAGAAACATAATCAAAAAGAAATTTGAGTCTTACTATTAACTTGCTTATTGAAAAAGCTTGGTTAAGTTGTCTGTTTGCACTGAGATCTGCCCTGCTCAACAACTTTTGGCCATACTTCTAGACTGATTTTAGGTAGCTTATTGGTTTTGAAATTGAAAGATTATTGGTGGATTTGCAATCTCATTTGGTTTATTAGTGTTTTGCCCCCTCAAGTTTATACCCCTGAGCTTATTTGCTCAAGCTTAATTGCTTATTTCTTTGTGTAGTTGGAGCAAGGAATCTGTCTTAAATCTTAGGGCTGCTATTGAGTTTGCTTTTTCATTAGCTGAGTTTTATGGTTGATACAAGTTCATTTGCACTTATTATTGTTGTTTGTATTAAACTTTTAGTCCACTGCTTCATCTGAGTGCTTATAGCTTTTTCCATAATAGCTTATTTGCATCTGTTTGGACCTCAACTGCGTTCTGAGTTCATTTGGCCCAAGTTCTATTACATTAAGCTTATTTTAGTCTAAAAATCAATTGGTCAAAGGTTTGGTCAACTCTGGTCAACTGTGCTTATCAATAAGCATTTTGTTATAAGCTGTTTTCAAAGCAAGTAGTACCTACAGTGCTTATTTTTCAAATTTCTAATTTTTCCCAAGATTAGAATATTAATTTAGAATTTCCCTGAAATTTTCATATTTTTCTGACCTTATTTGCTATTTTTCTTATTTTATTTTCATTTTTATTCAATTTTTAATACATTTTAATTACCAAAAACTCCAAAAAAATCATAAAAAAGCCTAGAAAAATCCAAAAATATTTTAGAAATTTATTTTCATTTATTTTAGAATTTTAGAAATTTATTTTACATTTTTCCCATTTATTTTGAATTTTTATTACTTTTTAATTAGATTAAATACTTTTTAATTCCTAGAAATTACACAAAAAGCCAAAAAAATAGTTTTCAGTTTTAAAATTACTTTTTAGTTATTTTATATTTTTCAAAATTTAATTTGCATTTTTCTCACTTTATTTCCATTTTCTTTTAATTTTTAATTAGATAAATTAGTTTTTAATTCATAGAAATTAAATAAAAAGTCAAAAAAATATTTTTCTTTTTCTCAAAATTTTCTTTTATCATTTTTAACTTTCTAAAATTATTTTCAAGTCCGTAGGAGTAGTGTAGCTTAAAATTCTCTTTTTATTTCGTACGTTTACGTTTATTTAGCGTATTAGCTTACGGTTTTTGATTCTACGTTACGTTTTTGGTTTAATTACTTGAAATATGTGCTTAAGTGATTATTTGTGCTTCATTTGATATTTCATTAGTGTAATCTCATAAAAATCACTTTTTACCACTTTCACGACACGTTTCACAAATCGGGAATTCAAAATTCCATTCACGCCTTCGTTGGGACACGACCCGGGGAAATACTTTCTTAAGCATTTCTTCGGAAAAATAAACCTATACTAAAAGCGACTAAATCAAATTTTGGCGCCGTTGCCCGGGAAGGTTGAAGTGAATTTTTCGTTTTCGTTTTTCGAAATTGTGTTTTGAAAACCTTCCTTGCATATATTTTCTATAAAAAACCAAAAAAATTGAAAAATCAAAAACATTTTTCCTTAATTGTTTTCAAAAATACAAAAAAGAAAGTTATAGCCTCGACTCTCCCGTGGAAGGGAGGGCGTTGTAAACCAAATAAGCTTCCCAATATAACAACGCGTAAAATTAGTTGCTAATCGGATTACTTTGAATTCTACAACCGAATAAGCGGAAAATACGGTAAGCTTTGACATTAAATTGCAAGCTGAAGAGAGAAACACTCTTCTATCCCGTTCCGTCGCGAGTAGATTTAAAGGAAACGGTTTACAATTAACGTAACGTTTGAAAAAGAGAACAAAAGTTTAAGTTTTTGAGTTTTGCTTTACAAAAATATAAAAAAATACAAAAAAAAAATTCCTTTTCAAATTGATGTTCCTTTTATTTTTTCAAATTTGTGATTTTTGTGGTGTACGAACACCCGTTCATCTTCTAAACGTCTAATTTCTCCATTTTCAAACCCAGAAAGTTTGATTCGTCACACACACAAAGTTTGTTTCCCAAACGTTACGGAAATGGAACAAAATAACCACAAAAATCAAGACCCTCCGGTGGGTGTTGTTCAAAATGCACCAGCTACCGATCTCCGAACGATGGAGGAGCTGTGTCAACCGACAATGCACGGTAGAGGCGGTCTGATTGCCCCTCTCAATATCGAGGCTACGGATTTTGGACTGAAGCATCACATGATTCAACAAGTCCAGAATTCATGCCAATTTCACGGATTACCGGGTGACGATACCAACAAGCATCTCGACAAATTTTTAACCGTCACCCAAAGTATGAAACAACACGGGGTCTTCGATGATGCCCTTCGTCTTTCTCTCTTCCCCTATTCTTTGACGCATCATGCCACCGCTTGGTTTGATCGTCTTCCCAAGAACTCGATTCATACCTTCGAAGAAATGGTATCGAAGTTCTTGGCGAAATATTTTCCACCATCGATGGTGACGAAACTCCGAAACGATATTAGCAATTTCCGTCAGCTTCCGGACGAATCTTTATTCGAAGCTTGGGAACGCTATAAGCTTGCTATTGATCGGTGTCCAAACCATAACATGCTTCTTGTTACGATAATTGATACGTTTTACAATGGTTTGACTTTGCGACATCGGGACACGATCAATGCAGCTACGGGTGTAACTTTTATGAAACGACGTCCTGAAGATTGTTACGAACTAATTGAGAATATGACTGCTCATTACAATTACTAGGATTCCTCTGCCGAGAGGAATGAATCAAGAACAACCGTTGCTCATAATTCTTCAACGTCTAATTCTGAAATAGCTGCCATTACTAAGAAACTCGATGATTTGTCAACTGCTGTTTTACGTATGCATCAAACGACTCAGAGTCAAAATCAAGTCAAAAACCATCAAGTCAATATGGTCAACAATGTTTGTGAGACTTGTGGTGGTCCTCGTTCGTATTTTGAGTGCCCAGCTTCCGGTGGCTTCACTCACGAGAATGTGTATGCTACTTCGGGAACCTACAATATGGGCGGTAACGGATACCAACCACAGGGGGACCGAAATCTTCTTAGCTACCGTTCCAACAACTATATTGGGCCACCTGGTTTAAATCAACCGAATCAAGTTAATCAAGTCAATCAAGTGAATCATAACATGTGAAACCGAAACACTCAATTTAACCAGAATCAAAATCAAAACCGGATGAACAATGGTTTTCAAAATCAAAATCAAGGTTTTCATCAAAATCGGGGAAATTATAATCAAGGCCCGAATCAAGGGAACTTTCAAGGAAATAACGAAAATTTTCAAAATGCTAATCATGGGAATTACAATCATGGAAATCAAAATTATCAAAATCAAGGTTTCAACAACAATAATCATGGACAAATTTTTCAAAACCCCGTTGTGAATCAAAATCAGTCGTCCTCGGATGAGTTACTTAAGCAGTTTATGAAAAGTTAAGAGGAAATGAATAAAATGTTTATTAATCAAATGGCTGAATTAAAAAAGTCTTTAAATGATCGACCCTCAGGTTCAGGTACTCTTCCAAGCAACACGATCGCAAACCCGAGGGGCGAAGTCAAGGCGATTACCACACGTAGTGGTGCTTTATATGAATCCACGGCTCCGACTACCTCTTCTTCTCCTCCTCCTAAGGTAGTGGACCGTGAGACCGAAGCGACAAAGGACCCGGTACCTCCTACTAATAACGGAGATACTGAAAACGTCCAACCTGCGGTTGTTCAAACGTCTAAAGAAAAGGAAAAAGTCGTTTTTGAAAAGAATGTTAAATACAAATCAAAACTGCCATATCCGTTTAGATTTAATGATGAAGAGCTCCGTGAAAAATCTAAAAAACAAATGGAAAAGTTTCTTCATATTTTTCAAAAATTGCATTTCGACATCAGTTTCATGGATGCTCTCGTTTACATGCCAAAGTTTGCTTCAACATTTAAAAATCTTATAAGTAACAAAGAAAAATTGCTTGAATTAGCTGAAACGCCGATTAATGCTCAATGCTCTGCTGTTCTTCTCAAAAAGCTTCCCGAGAAGCTTGGAGATTCGGGAAAGTTTCTCATTCCTTGTTCGTTAAAAGATCAAGAGGTTTGCAATGCCCTGGCCGATTCAGGTGCAAGCATTAACCTTATGCCTTTGTCAATCTATAAACAACTTGAAATGGGAGAACTTAAACCGACTCGTAAATCGTTCGATTACTCATCCGGTCGGAATTGCTGAAGATGTATTTGTTCAAGAGAATTCATGTACTTTCCCAGCCGACTTTGTTGTTGTTAATTACGAGGCCGATCCGAGAGTTCCTCTTATACTAGGGAGACCATTTTTGCGAACCGCAAAAGCCCTAGTCGATCATTTTGAGGATACTCTAACTTTGCGACATGATGATGATATAATGATTTTCCGTGCCGATGCTTCAAAATCAAAGAAGTATACCGTGAAAAACGTTGATGTTTGTGATTATTCCTTTTATGATTCTGTTAAAAAGTTCGTCTCCGACTCTTCCCCATCATTTCCTCCGGTTGAGGAATATGATTCTTTTTGGGAAGAATTCGATGAATTCCTTACTATTAAAACGATTCCTTTTTCTGAGATTGATGAATCTTACTTTGATTCAGAGGGAGATACTCTTTTTCTCGAACGTTTGTTAATTAATGAACCGTCAAACCCTCCGGATAAAGTTAAGAAGAAGATTGAGCTTACGATTAACGATCCTCTGGAGCCCGAGCTCAAGGAATTTTTACCCGACTATGAAAGTTTTTCATTTGATACGACTGAGGAGATTAGTGGCAATCCCACTTTTCGTCCTGATCATTCTTATCCGATCTATGAAGTTTTTCAATTTGATATCGATCATACGAAAGAGACGAGTAGTGGCAGTACCACTTCTCTTGCACTTATCTCTCTTTCGGAGTATAATTAGTTTTGTTTTGACAAGATTGATTGTGAGTTTGAAAATTTTTCTGGTGAACTTTCTTATCCAGAGTATGAAAATTTATGTTTTGATCTTGAAAACGATCATGACCCGGGTGGAATTTTTAAAAATGAGAGTTTTTATGAAAATTTTATCCCATCCCTACCACCCGGGAAAGTTTTTCAAATGAGCTTTAATGTTGAGATTCATAATTCCACAATTATGAAGTCTCCTTTTTATGATGATGAATTGTTCATAATTGTAATCATGACGTTCTTTCCTTTTATCACATTTGGTGTGATTTCTCTTCTCCTTCACACTATCGGGAGTGAGGACACTATTTTTGACCCTGGTAACGTTTCTAATAATTTTCACTGTTAGAATACCAGTGGTTATCTCATCGGGGTGGAACTTTCTCCTAATTTATATGTTTATCCAAATATTTAGAATGAAAGCCCGATGGAGATTATCTTTTCCATTTGCTCTCCCCAAGGACGAATTAATTCAGGGATCGAGTCAAGCTCATGTGACTCGGTTAACAAAAACAAGCGCTTTGTGGGAGGCACCCCATGCTTATCCATTTCATTTTCTTTATTTTCTATTTCTTAAGTAACGTGACGTGAGGGGGGCGACCCTTTCCAAACTTGTGTTTTTGTAGTTGTTTGTGAATGTTCAGGAATTTCCCGAAGACTGAGGACTCTCGTGCTCGTGGTTTGTCGTTCTCTCCACTCGAGTCTCATTCTTCGCTGCTCTTTCGGAAATTCACCATATCGAAAATCTTATCGACTAACGTTTATCTCTTGGAATACTTAATAAACGGCCTTAGATATGTCGTAGGATTTCCCGTACCCTTTTAAACATTGAGGACAATGTTTCACTTTAGTCTGGGGGGTGAATCTTCGATTCGATTTGACCTTGCACTTTCGTTTGAGCTGTTAACTTACGCAACTCCGTTTTTCCACCAAAATTTTAAAATTTTTTGTCACCTCTTTATTCAAATAAAAAAAAATGAAGAATGATATATGATATAATAATAAGATTTGACACCTTGTTTTGACTTTCCTACCGGCAAGAATAGAAATAAATGTTTCGACTTGACCGGGCGTGTTGAGCCCTAGCTCATCTCCCTTAACCAATATAATCAAAAGATTATGGCTAAGCATCCGCGGATCTCATTACTTGGGATTTTAAATTTGCGGAGATCGAGGAATGATAGAGTTTATTTAGAATTTTCGTGCTAAACGTGGAGTAGTTGGATCTCTTTAGAGCCCACGAAAGGTACTTGTGGCCTCCTTGTTCCCACAAGATTGCACACCAATAATAATAGATCTCTAGGATTAATTAAGTGTATGGGGTTTGGGCAATACTTAGTTTTTTCTCGTTCCCCACAAAATCTCTGCGTATGGGGGTTTGGTACACATAGAGGTACTGCCAGTGTTACGGTAAAATAGACTATTGCATCTTGCCGGTTCGCAGCCGATGTTGTGATCTTAGTAAAGGCCGTAGAACTCGGGGTTTGGCATATGATTATGAATATCCATAATAATAATCCAAAGCCAAATAAAAAAGCAGAGGAATCCAAAGCTATAAAAAGCAGAGGATATAAATTAAAGGTCATAGTAAAGCTCTTACATCTTGGCGGCTCTTAAACCGTTGTTGTAATTGAAATAAAGGACTAAGGACCAAATATTATTAAAGTGCTTATAATTATGCAAAAATGCCAAGCTTCGACTCCGGGGGTTTCCCTAATAAAAAGCTTCCGTTTCGAGTCTCAAACATGGGATGTCTCGGCTGTAAATAAAAAGGGGGCCGTGTTAAATCAGAGACCTTCATGTGGACCCGATTTCTGTATGCAGGAGTTTTCGAGGGAAAGTTTGGAAACTACATAGCGTTCAAATTTTGTGCACTTACCGGACTAACAAATATCAAAACGAGAAAATATGAAGCAATTCATTTCTCACAAATTAAAATCTTGAGATACCAAACTTAGGACTTGGGAACAAGAGGTAATTACACAAGTAACTTTTGTGGGTAGTGTTAGCATCTAACTTGTGGATAAACAATGATCTCGATTTTACGCTTAGTTTGGGGGCTTGCGAAAAATCAAGGATGACGATTTTTATCCGTATGGTCTCTTCTCTGTGCTAAGTGTTTCTACTCGTAGACCCTGAAAATTGTCAACAGATATGAATTGATAATGAAATTCAAGACAAACCGTCACATATATAAAAATGAAAAAAAAAATACAAAAAGAGTAGTAGTAGTTGTTATTTATGAAAATCGGAAAACGGGGCGTTTTTTAGAATAAATGATTTTGATATCTCTTTTGAACAACATTGCTACTTTACAACGTCAGTAAAGAGAGGTTTTGAAATTATTTATCGCTTAAGCATGAAGTGATGACATTGCGTGAGGACACGGCAATACCTTAGCCTGGGGGATTTTGATGTGTGCTTTTTCACACATTCTTTTTAGCCTTAAATCAGACCAAATACATCAAATACTAGCCAAATATGCCAAAAGAATGTGTGTTTTTGTATTTGTGTATGTGCAGGTACGGATATGTGAAAAATGAACAAAAACAAAGCCAAAACCGACAAAACGAGCACGAGATTGGAAAAAGGTCAAAAGCCGGAGCCGGGGAAGAAAAATTGATAAGTGTGTAAATACTCATCATTTTACCTAATCTGAGCTGCCAAAACATCCAAAAACACTCCAATATGCATCAAAATACTGAAAATATCCCAGGTTGTGTTTTATATATTTAAAAACAAATGAAAAATAAACAAAGTTTGTATAATTGGCAGTTTCAGTCCCTCAACTTTCAAAACTTGTCAAATCTAGTCCCTGGTTATTCAAAAACATGAAAAAGTCAACAAAGGTCCTTTTTGAATCACAAATTACATATTTAGTCATTTGGTGTGAAGTTTCATAAAATTACAAGTTTAGTCCCTCAACTTTGCAAAATTGACTAAAATGGTCCCTGGGATGTAAAAACTTTTGAAAAAATCAATTTTTGTCCTTGTGCTACTCATCTCTGGCAGGAATGGTCCTTGGGTTAAAAGTTTGGATAAATTACATATTTGGTCCCTCAAGTTTCAAAGTTGGCAGATTTGGTCCCTGGAAATTCAAAATTGAAAAAATACATCAAAGGACCCTGGGAAATTAAAATTTGGCAAGAATGGTCCTTATTGTAACTTTGGAATGTTGTCACATCAGGTCCCTCAAAAATCTAGAATTTACAACTTTGGTCCTTGGGCTAAACAAAACTACAAACCAAACGGATCCCTTAATACTAATAAACCTCAAACACAAACCCAACACCAGCCTGATCCAATTCAATCCCCCGGGCCCATCCCCTAAGCCCAATCCCCCTTAAAACCGTTTTATATAATACGGGGTCAAACTTTGACCCTTTGGTCAAACCCAGTCAACCATCACCACTCTCACACCACAATACCACCACCCATCCAATACCACCCTGCAAAACCACCCCACATGCCCATTACCTCACACAGCCCACTTCACCACTATTACCTAACAAAGACAACCACAATAAATGCACTCCCACCCCCTTTCAAGTTATCAGAGCATATTGCACTTTCATCCCTTGGCGCCAAAAATATTTTAAACGGCCAGGATTAATTGTAATGATCCAATGATCAAGATTGAAGCTGGGAAAGGCTTAATGGGACCCAAGGAGCTCAGAAACTCAAGTATAAAAGAAGAGGATGCAAGGAAAAGAAGGACAGTCACTTAGTATTAGTTTTAGTTCAAATTTATGTCTGATTAGCTAAATTAAGCATTCTCAGTGTAGTTTTTAATTCAAAAACCTTGTACTCAAGGATTTTAGTGTAACTAGACGAATACCCGTGCATAGCAACGGGATTTTATAACGACAGATCATTTAGTGATAAAAGAAAGTTTATGGGTTATAAATGAAAAATAATAAAAGTTAGCGGTGGCAAATCTTGCCTAATTTGTAATTTTTGGGCGATTTTTGACACTTTTTTAAAAGTTTGGGGCGTTTTTTGCCCCCTTGCATTTATTTGATGGGCTCTTACAGGCAAAAGATAAAAACAGATATTATTAGATAGGCTTTCGAATCACACAATTCAACTTTCAAGCAATTACTCTCATTTTTTTTCCGACCAATTCACTTGTCACTGGTAACTATAAAACATTCCAACTATTTTAATTTTAATTTATCTCATTTATTAACGATTTTATGCATAATTATCTAATACTCTAATTAATTGATAGATATATTTAATTAGTTGCATTTTTATTCATTTAATACTCTATTTTTTTTTAAGAAAAAATAATTAAATATAGTTAAAACTTAGATGCTTGATCTTTTTTTACAAGATGAATTAAAGGGGTTTTTAGGACTGTTCCGAATGTTTTTAATAGTTGAATTATAATTTGCTCGTTTTAGCCCGTGCCCGTTTGGCCCGATGTATAATTTGTCCGTTTAGCCCGTGCCCGTTTTAACCCGTGCCATTTTAGCCCGTGCCCGTGCCCGCCCGTTTTGCCACATCTAATAAAACTTTGAAGATTTAGGGATTAAATGTGTTGACTTATTGACTTTGTTGACTTATTGACTTTGATACTTAAGCTCATGTCAACATAATGTTTTGAAACTCGGTTGAACCGTTCCGGTCAAAAAATGGGTCGATTTAAACCGAGTCATGCTTTTAATAACTGAACCCGTCGTGTCCAGTTTTCAAAACTATATGTTTTTCCCAGTTGAACCCGTTGGTCCGGTCCAGTTTTCAAAACTATATGCAACATCAACTTGTTAGCTTGTATAAAGTTTTGTGTGTTTTATTGATTTGTATAATGTATATAATAACATATACTTTTCATTTTAGGGTGTTTTAAAAATAACATTAATTAGTGTGTTTAATTATTTTATATTTTATATTATGTTGTAGCTTGTTTAAATTGTATATTGTGAAAATTTTATTGTACTTTTTTTAGTAAGGGGTGTTTTAATTGATTGTTTTTAATTTGATATAGATGCTTTTAATTGGTTGTACTATATGAATAAATTATTGTAATTTTAAGTTATAGGGTGTTTTAATAAGAGCATTAATTACACAATTCATTTTCTCTCACCCTTCTAGTATAGAAGCGCAAAATGGGGATTGACTGAAAATTCAGTTTTCCACTTTTTCCCTTTGACTAAATCTACGTTATAAGTAGTTAAGATATAAATCTGTTTCAAGTTCCAATTTCATTCTCTCTTTATAATTTCAGTTTTTGCATTTTTATTTGAAATTTCTCTTTTAAGCTTTAACTATGATCTAAACTAGTATTTACTGTTTCATAAGCTCACTTAGATAGTTTAAATCTATAACTAAACATAAAAACATAAAAAATAAAAAGAAAAAGAAAAAGAAAAATCAGAACAACAAAAAAATACCATAGGGTACCTTTGCCTTTGATTGGAGGATTAAGGTAGTTGCCAGTAATGGATATGGCAAAAAGGACTTTTACCTAGCTTGTTTACAAGCTAGGAGCTTGTAGCTGCCCAATTGGGTCCCCTTGTTCAGCTAGGGTCTCAAGTGAGCTCAACTTTTCATTTTTCTTTGATTTTTCTTTAGTACTGTAGAATAAGCCTTAAGCTGTTATCTCTGTGTTTTTATGTTTGTTTGCTTTATACTAGTAATAATCTCACTTAAAATCAGTTGCTTGTTTGTTTGATTTCATAGTTGCTAAAATTCCAAGTTTCACAATTAAATTAGATCATTTAGTAATACTGGGTTCTTTTTGTTAAATCTAGTGTCTCTGTGCTTAAATCAGCTTAATTTAGCATATGTCAACTTCTGTAACCAAGTTTGTAGCTTAAATCTTTGAAACTCTTTGAAATCCACAAAAATCAGTTTTAAAAGGAGTGTTTGGATCTCACTGTTTCACTGTGTTAAGAAGGGATTGGTTGGTCATATTAAGTCAGAGTAACCACAAAAACTTGCTCTTGTTTTATCAAAAGTCAAAATCACCAATCATTTGGCATAATCATTGTCTGTGTTGAATTTGAAGTGGCATAAGCCCCAATTACACTCACAAGTAGTTAATAAAGCTCAATTTCATCTTATTCTAGCTTATTTCAATATAATCAGTGCTAAAATCAAGGTATAGTTTCACAAAAGTCAACTTGGATCATAATTTCAAAAAGTCAAAAACATACTTGTATCAGAAATCCAAAAATTGGGAGATTTGTTTTGATTTTTGTATTTGTATTTGGAACCTGAGCTTTTCACAAATCAAAGTCCCTCAGCTTATCTCTAAAAATCTATGTTTAGCTTATTTTGTGATTTTTATCCTAGCTTGTGCAAGTGCTTATTTAGCACTGCAGGGCAAGTGCATGCCCTGTGCACAGGACATTGGCCAAAATTCCAAGCTACTTTGACTCAGTGGACCCCACACCCTGCCCTTTGGCTTATTTTGTAGCTTATCAGTCCACCTTTTCAGACCTAGGTTTAGTTTGGGCTTTAGCTTATTGTATCATAGCTTATTGGACCTCCCTTGTGACTTGTATTCAGAACCCTATACTGACTCACTCAGTATTTGAGCCCAAATACCAAGCCTCACCCAGTGATCATCAAAAATCCATAAGCCCAGCTTATTGGCTTATTTCAAAGTTGACCAGGTCAACTTCAAGGTTCAGGGTTTTATTTGAACCATCCCTCACCTCTGTGGACCCCACAGAGGTCCAAAAACCTTCACAACAGGCCTGTTTTGGCCTTGTGTTTTGTTAAAGTGCTTAATTGGCTTTCATAGCTTATTCAGTGTGCTTATTTGTGCTAGTTGCCTTATTTCAAGTTGACTTCATTCTGTCTTGGCTTATTTGTTCATTTTATAGCTTTTTCAAACATCCATAAGTCCTAATAAGCTTTAAAATCCAACTGTTAAGCACAAGGGGGTGCACACAGCTTATTAGTAAGCTATAACAAAAGTCTTTTCACAAAAGTTGTTTATTTTTAGCTTATCATCAATTGTCAAAAAGAAAAAACCAACAAAAACCAACTTTAAAATTAGTGATAGCTTCTATTTAATAGGATTTATCTTTTTAATTTTTCTTTTCAGCTTATTATTAAGCATTTCATCATTTTTATATTTTTCTTAATTTTCTTTTATCTTAAAGTATTTTCAGTAATTTTCCTAGATTTTTCTCTTTCAATTTAGTAATTATTAGAATTAAAATTAGTTTAATTAATAATTAAGTAATATTAGTTAATTAAATAGTTTTATTAGTTTTTATTTAACAACAATACCTTTTATAATTTTTCTAGGTTTTATAAATCATTAAGTATTTTTAGAAAATAGTTTCTTAATTACTACTGTTCATTTCCAATTTTTCTTAATTAATTTAGTTAATTAGATATTAATTAATAAATAAGTAAATAATTTGTAAAATAGTCTAAATATAATTTATATAAGCTTTTTATAATTTTTTAAGATTCATGTGATGGTTAATTAGATTTATAAATTTTTCTATAATTTTCTAAGTCATTTGTAATATTATTAGTAATTTAAATTAGTTTGATTAATATAATTAGTATTTAATTAATATAAATTCCACAAAAAGACAAAAATATTATTTTTAGTTTTTAAATTAATTTTAAGTCATTTTAGAATTTTAAAAATTAATTTTGCAATTTTCTATTTTAAATTTGTATTATAAAGTTTTTAAGTTAATTAGTTTTAATTAAATAGTTAAATAGTTTTTATTTAAATAATTAATATTTAAATAATAAAATAATCAAAAAAATAATTTTCTTTTTAATTTAATTTTCTTTTTATAATTAAGTTTGTAAAATTTTCATTTGCACCCCCTGTAGTTGTAAATTGTTTAAAACTCACCTTTTCTTCTGTCTGTAAACAAATCTGATTTCTAATTTTTGTACGTGTAATCATATCTGTGTTTCTGTTATTGTTAATACTGTTTCAGTTGTTCAAATACCAAGTAATCAGTAGTATAATCAATTCCAAATTATATTTGGTTACTGTCCTCAATGCCACTCATTCCCACAAACGTTTACAAACACCATTTCAATCTCATCGGGACATAACGACCCGGGGAAACTCTATACTATCCACGGAGCATTGACCTTAGGCTGTTTGACTTTGTTTACCAAATTCCTTAGTCAATATTAGGCTCAATCAAAATTTGGCGCCGCTGCCGGGGAGGTTGTTGCGTGTTTTAAAAAACTTTTTAGGTTAATTGGTTTTCAAAACCCTCCCTGTACAAATTTCACCACTTTGTAAAAAGTTTTTTGTAAAAATCTTAATCATACCAAAAAGTTCATTCACACTTTTCCTAAAGTGTTAACAACACAAAAAAAAAAATCAAAAACAACAAAACAATCGTGAAGTTAAATTACTTCGGTTTCTTTAAGATTACAACCTACACAGGTGGAATACGGAAGTTCTGACATTAAATTGCGAACTAAAGAGAGATCCATTCTTCTCTCCCGCCACCCTGCGAGTAATTTAAAAAAAAACGATTTCGGTTAACGAATCGATACCAAAAATATTTCCAAAAGTTTTTTCTGCACACACACCCAAAAAGCCAAAAACAATTTTTCTGTTAATAATAAATGCATAAAATCTTACCACCGCAAACCAAGGCAGAACACCTACCAACTGGGGGTGTGAACATAATAAGTTCCCAAACATAAGATTAAAACTTGTCATTGTATCCCTGTTAGTGGTGTGCCTTTTTCAAAGAAGCCATTCACTTGTGATTATTGGTTTAAGTTCCCTGTTGTTTTGCCTCGATCTTGTTTTGAAAAACTATTTTTAGTGCATGCGCACTCGTTCACAAACAAAGCGTAAAAGTCAGAAAAACGTACCCGAGCTACGTACTGTTATTGAAGAACCAAAAACAGAAATGGACGACGGGCAACCACCACCCCCTGACCCTCCCAAGGATGAGACAGCTCCCGATCTCCGAACGATGGAGGAGTTGTGTCAGCCTACCATGCAAGGGAGGGGCGGACCTATTGAACCACTCACTATTGAGGCTACGGACTTTGGCCTCAAGCACCACATGATCCAACAAGTCCAAAATTCATGTCAGTTTCACGGATTACCGGGTGACGATGCTAACAAGCATCTTGACAAATTTTTGACCGTCACCCAAAGCATGAAACAAAATGGCGTCACCGAAGACGGCCTTCGTTTGTATCTCTTCTCCTATTCTCTCACTCATCATGCTACTGCCTGGTTCGATCGTCTTCCTAAGAATTCGATCCACACTTTTGATGAGATGCTTACCAAATTCTTGGCTAAATACTTTCCACCATCCATGGTAACTAAACTGAGAAATGATATCAGCAACTTCAGACAGCGTCCTGACGAGTCCTTATTTGAGGCATGGGAACGCTATAAGCTTGCAATTGATCGATGTCCAAATCACAATATGCTTCTTGTCACCATTATAGATACCTTCTACAATGGTTTGACACTTCGTCATCGTGACACCATCAATGCTGCTGCTGGGGGCACCTTTATGAAATGGACCCCCGAAGAGTGTTATGATCTGATCGAAAACATGACTGCCCATAACAATTTCTGGGATTCCTCAGCCGAGACAAATGACTCGTCATGTAAATCTGTCACTCCAGCAAACAATGATATAGCTGTCCTTGCTAAAAAACTTGATGATTTGTCCACTACAGTCTTACGTATACATCAGTCTAGTCAAAATCATCACGTCAAAGTTGTCAACCCAAGTTGTGAAACTTGTGGTGGTCCTCACCCGTACACTGAGTGTCCAGCCTCCGGTGGCTTCACTCTTGAGAATGTGTACGCAGCTCAAGGTTCCTATAATACGGGAGGTAATTCCTACCAACCACAAGGGGAGCATAATCTGTTGAGCTATCGTTCTAATAACTACCTTGGATCACCCGGGTTTAATCAGTCTCAAAATAAAAACGAAAACCGGAATCATAATTTTAATCAAAACTGAATGAACCAAGGTTTTCAAAACCAGGGGAATTTCCATTCCGGTCATAATTAGGCTTTTCAAAACCAAGGAAATTTTAACCGTAATCAAGGTCATGGTAATTTTAATCAGGGTAATAATTTCCAACAGGGTAATTTTCACCAAGGAAACAATTTTCAGGGTCATAATAATCAGAATCAAGGGAATTTTCAAAACAACCGTGCTCAAAATGTTCCTAATCAAAATCAAGCCATTGTTCCAACTGGACCATCATCCGATGAGTTGTTGAAACAGTTTATGAAATCCCAAGAAGAAATGAATAAATTTTTGGTCAGCCAGATCTCTGAACTTAAGAAGTCTTTAAATGATCGACCCTCGGGCTCAGGTACACTACCGAGCAACACGATCGCTAACCCGAGGGGCGATGTTAAGGCGATCACGACCCGAAGTGGAGTTTCTTATAAAGGACCCACGGTCCCGTCTACCTCTTCTCCTGTTCAGGTAGAGGAACGTGAAACTGAGGACACAACGGATACGGTACTTCCTACTAATAACGGAGGTACCACTGACATCCCTCCTCCAGTTATCCCGGTCCCGACCCGCAAAACTGGGGTCGTATTTGAACCTCCTGAGACCTCTTTTGAAAATTCAAAACAAAACCCAAAACCATCAACTCTGTATCCATCACGTTTACAAGATCAAAAGCTCCGTGAAAAAAGCAAATCATCAAATGGAAAAAAATTTCCAAATATTTCAAGATCTCCATTTTGATATTAGCTTCGCGGATGCTATCCTCTTAATGCATAAATTTGCATCCACAATCAAAAATCTGTTAAATAACAAGGAAAAACTGTTCGAGATGGCAAAAACTCCCCTCAATGAAAACTGCTCGGCGGTTTTGTTGAAACAGCTTCCCGAAAAGCTGGGAGATCCCGGGAAATTTCTCATTCCATGTATATTCCCGTGAATGGTTGAATGCTTTGCCTTGGCCGGTCTTGGTGCCAGCATCAACCTGATGCCTCACTCAGTATGGAAGAAACTCTCTCTTCCAGAACTCACTCCCACCTGCATGACTCTCGAGCTTGCAGACAGTTCGATATCTCGTCCCCTCGGTATTGCCGAGGATGTATTTGTCAAAGTGGGAAAGTTCCATTTTCCGGCAGACTTCGTGATTGTTGATTTCGATGCAGACCCAAGGGTTCCCCTCATTCTTGGACGGGGATTCCTCAGGACGGGTCGTGCTCTGATCGATGTTTTCGATGAGGAAATCACGTTACGTGTTGGTTCCAAAGCCATAACCTTCAATCTTGATCAAACCTCGAGATACTCCTCGAATTATGATTCCAAATATGTTAACCGCATCGATGTCATCGATGTTGCTACAGAGGAGTACTCTCAAGAAATTCTTGGTTTCGATGATGATTCTTCGAGTGGCAATCCCACTCCCTCCTCTCATCCCATAATTGATAATTCTACTCCTTCCCTCACTCCGTTTGAGGGAAGTGACTTCGTCTTGGAGGAAATAGAGGCCTTTCTCCGAAGTGATTCAATTCCCGAAGGAATTGATAACCAGGAGATTGACCCGGACAGGGATATACTTCTCCTTGAGAAGCTGCTCAATCAAGATCCCTCTCACCCTCTCGTTCTTTCACAATCACTTCATGAGGAGGAAATCAAAACTGTTGAGAAAACTGAAGATTTCCCTGAGGTTGAGCTTAAGGACTTACCTCCCCATCTTGAATACGCATTCCTGGAGGGTAATGATAAATTACCCGTCATCATTGCAAAAGATTTAAAAGATGAGGAGAAAGCTGCTCTCATAAACGTTTTGAAATCTCAGAAACAAGCAATTGCTTGGAAACTCTCCGACATCAAGGGTATAAACCCTGAATTCTATACCCATAAAATCTTAATGGAGGATGATTTCAAACCAGCAGTCCAACAACAGAGACGAGTTAACACCAAAATACATGAAGTTATTAAACAAGAAGTTCTCAAACTTCTTGATGCCGGGTTAATTTACCCCATCTCTGACAGTCCTTGGGTTAGCCCAATCCATTGCGTTCCAAAAAAGGGTGGCATAACTGTTGTCACAAACGAAGAAAACGAGTTGATTCCAACTCAGCTGGTTACGGGATGGCGAGTATGCATTGACTATCGTAAGTTAAATGATGCCACCCGTAAAGACCATTTTCCTCTGCCCTTTATGGATCAAATGCTCGAGAGACTAGCGGGGAATGAGTATTATTGTTTCCTCTATGGTTTCTCGAGTTATTTCCAAATCCCCATTGATCCACAGGATCAAGAGAAAACTACCTTCACATGCCCTTATGGAACTTTTGCCTACAGACGTATGCCTTTCGGCTTATGTAATGCTCCTGGCACATTCCAAAGGTGCATGATGTCAATATTTTCCGACATGATCGGGAAAACCATGGAGGTGTTTATGGATGACTTCTCAGTCATCGGGGATTCATTCCAGTCTTGTCTCTCCCACTTGGAAAATATGCTAAAACGTTGTGAAGACACAAACTTGTGTCTCAACTGGGAGAAGAGCCATTTTATGGTTAAAGAGGGCATTGTCCTCGGCCATAAAATTTCAAAAAACGGGATCGAGGTTGACAGAGCCAAAGTTGACGTAATAGCCAAATTACCTCATCCCACTACCGTCAAGGGTATTAGGAGCTTTTTGGGTCTCGTCGGTTTCTATCGTAGGTTTATTCAAGATTTCTCCAAAATCGCCCGGCCTATGACCCATCTCCTCGAGAAGGATGCTCCTTTTATATTCTCACCTGAGTGCATCGAAGCTTTTGAAACTTTGAAAAAAAAAGCTTACTGAGGCACCAATTCTTGTTGCCCCCGATTGGGACCTACCTTTTGAGCTTATGTGCGATGCCAGTGATTTTGCCATAGGTGCGGTCTTGGGGCAACAAAAAGCAAAATACTTTCAGCCTATACACTATGAAAGCAAAACTATGACCGAGGCTCAGAGTCATTACACCACCACTGAAAAAGAACTATTAGCAGTGGTGTATGCCTTTGAAAAATTCCGACCGTATTTAATATTGACCAAATGCATAGTGTATACGGATCACTCGGCTTTGAAGTACCTCTTTGCAAAACAAGATGCAAAGCCGAGACTACTCTGTTGGGTTCTCCTCCTGCAAGAATTTGATATCATTATCTGTGATAAAAAAGGAGCCGAGAACCTGGCTGCTGATCATCTCTCCCGATTAGAAAACCCTCACCCGGATGTGTCCGAGAAACAGTAAATAAATTAAAAATTTCCTCTCGAGACACTCAATGTGGTTTCTTTTCGTGGTGACTCTACTACCCCATGGTTTGCCGACTTTTCAAATTACCATGCTGGTAACTTCATTGTAAAGGGGATGTCATCCCAACAGAAAAACAAATTCTTTAAAGACGTTAAACATTACTTCTGGGACGACCCTTATTTGTTCAAAATCTGTGCCGATCAAGTCATTAGGCGATGTGTTTACGGACAGGAAGCCACTGATATTCTCAAGGCTTGCCATGCTGGACCCACCGGGGGCCCCATAGTCCTAACTACACCGCTAAAAAGGTGTTTGACTCCGGTTTCTATTGGCCCACTGATGCGTGGGAATCGCAACAGGCTTTACCTCTCGAGGGATCTCGAGAAGCTTACAACCCCCACCAGGCAGTGTACCTGATCGTTGTAGTATAGTATAGTGACAAGTACCGGGGGATTGATCGTTCAGCTTAGGAATAGTGTCGCTAGGATTAGAAAACCTAATTACTAGTTCTAAAGGTGAGGGATGATTATTTTTGTATTTTTATATTTTATGGAAAGCAATTAAAATCTCGGGTTTTGAAAGAGTGGGCAGAATTAGTTGCTATTCAACTAACCCAAAACTAATATGCAATCAAAATTAAATACTAAAAATGAAAATAAACTAATTTAAACTAAGGTTGTGAGCAGTAATTGGAGAAATTGTGTTTACTTAGATTTCATTACTCCCTAGATATCTTTTACATGTTAATTACTTGTTATAATTGCATGGATGACGGATCGTATTCCTTAATACCATTCATGGGGTGGCATACATAACTCCCCAATTCTATGAGCTCTTATCTCCTCCTACACCATGCCCAGCACAACTATAGGGATTGTAAACAGTGGCTCATGCATTAAATACAACCAATAAAGACCTAGTACGCCTCGGTTCATGTTTCTTAAGACGTTCAAGCATGTTACCATTTGAAGATCTGCCAGTTTTCTTAAGCCTAACATATAAAATCATTCATCCAAAACAAGAATAAACAAGTAATCAACACATAATCAATATCTAGGTTTCATTAGATCTAAGCAAACACAAAGGAGATCTAGCCTAGCATAATGGAATTGAGACAAGAACAAGATATAGACAACCAACACATAGACATATTGATTGAATTAGAACACTTATCTCAATTACAATGCAAGGTATCAAGGGTTTGGAACCCTTGAAAAACCTGTAAAAGTTGCACCAAATTCGTCTTTAGGGTTTCACCAAAACTTCTCCTTTTAATGTGAAAAACTAGAAAACTATATATAGGAAACTAGGGGTGACGGCGTCAAGAACAAGGGTGTGATGCCGTCATCTCGCCGCCAAATACTTCCTCGGACGGCCTTGATCTACTTCTGACGCCCTATGTGACGCCGTCATCAACTACGGATTTTTATTCTTGGGATGTTGACGCCGTCAGGAACACTCTTGACGCCTTCATCAACTACGGATTTTTATTATTGAGGTTTGACGCCGTCATGCATTTACTCTTGACGCCTTCATGACTGTTCCCAGCATGGAAAATTGATACTTTGCCGTTTTCTTCACTTTTATGCTCCAAAAACGTCCAAAATGGCTTCTTTTCCAGAATTCACTCTCCAAGTACCTAAAATCACAAAAGGAACGATTTAGGGCAATATTTGATCAAATAAATTCGGATTCGGGCATAAATGACCCCCTAAAAATGGATCATTTTTCGCCTCATCATATACCCTTACACTTGAGATTTGCTTGTCCTCAAGCAAATGCGCTTTTATTCTACTCAAAAGACAAGTTAGGGGTCATTTAACACTAATATAAAAGTAATTACAACAAATAATCGTTCCACTAAAGACCAATAGACAAGCACGGAGGTCATACACAAGCACCTCACAAATAGTGTTTAGATACTCACATCTCTCGGGTGTAATAAAGTAATATAACATTATGGAAATGGAAGATATCTCTCACTACCTGTCATAGCAAAATAGATTACCATAGGCTTGGGAAAGGATCAAACCTCCACCACATGGCGTAAGCACCTAGGATAAACTATCAAAGAGGTCTTTTAAAGGGTTGTAACGTTAGGTATAGGGATATGAATTACACGGTTTTGTTGGATAAAGGAAGTTTTACTGGTGGCGAGTTAACAATCTTGGTTAATTACATGTACAATGGCGTTGCTAAGCCAAGACTAGACTCGACTTAAGCTAACAAATGAAAAATAACTAAAAACATAAAATAAACATAGAATGAAAAGGGATGGTAGTCCGTATGTTTTTTTTTTTTCTCTTTTTTCCTTTTTTCTATTTTTTTTTTCTTTTCTTGATTTTTCGATTTTTTTTTTTTTTTTTTTTTTTTTTTTTTTGCATACACTCTTACCCTACCATCCAAAATAATACATCATAGGGAATGAATGTTCCCCTTACACTTGAATCTTCACATACTTTACAATTAACTAAACTAATGACTCGAATTAAGAAAATCAAAACACTTGGAGCACTTTTAAGATTAACGTATATACGGGGGTAATAAATGCTGTTCTTCCCCATTACTCCATAAATAAGTACTTACCCATGAGTCCCAATCGTCCCAAAACAATATGTACAAGGATATGACTCGACTTAGCAACCATGTAATCAATTAGAAAGTTAACTTAGGGTTTAACAAATAACAATAATGCACTAAAAATGAGCGCATACACGGAAGGCTAAGGCGATTTGGGTGTACATTTAAGTGGGGTGTAACAAATTCTTCCTTTAAGTAAAATGCTTAAAGTTAGAAACGAAAAGATAGGCTCGGAGGGGTGTACTAGGGGTTTCGTGTACTAAAAATGAGTACAACGCTAAGGGTGTGGGAAAAATTAGTTGACTCAACTAGCCAAGTAATATGACTTAAATGGTCAAGTAATTATAATACGGGTTTAACACAAGGGTGATCCTAATGCCTCTTATCATGTAGTAAATCCTACCACCCGAATGTAGTCTCACTAGCGGTCTCGGGATGCATCACTAACGCAAGTTCTAGAATCTAAATGCTACCGGTACACTCATAAGCACTAATAGTAAATGCTTTTCCTATCAAATCTAAAGGCGAACCTCACATATCTGGGTGGAAAATTTTTCTGAATATACGGTTATGTGCTAGTCATACAATCTCCTATCCATGAGACGCTTGCTATGGCTAAAGTTTCACTCCTAAATGTTGTAAAAAATTTTAAATTTGGCGTTAAAATTGCACTAACAAGTATTTCTCATAGTTTTATTACACATCTACTATTAAACAAAACAAACTCAAGCGAAAGTGCATATGTAAGGTATCATCTTTTTACCCTCCCCTTACACTTAAGATGAACATTGTCCCCAATGTTCAAGTAAAGAATGTAAAAGTGAAAAAGTAAAGAGAATGAAATCAAATACTCCCCTGATTCGCTCGGTATGGATAATAGGGTGGCCAGGTTAAATCTTCTTCCAAGAAAATGAACAATCAAAGCTTCCCTTCCAGAATATAAATCATCTCCTTGTCGAACATAACCTGTAAATCCTGATAAAATAGACAAGACAACCTCGCGTAAAATCGGCGGCATCCTATATAAGTTACTAAATCCTAGAAAACACAGTAAGATATAATGCTTGTGGAATGAAGTTTGCAGATTTCCTGGAGATTATAAAACTTAATAATTCACAAAAACCATAAGACTCCGTTAGAAAAACAAAACCAGTAAAATTTCCAAATTTTAACTCCTGACGCCGTCAAGAGTAAACTCGTGACGCCGTCAGAATGGACCTGCAGAAATTCTTATGTTAAGTTTCCGGAAAATTTCTGGAAAAACTTGGTCCTACTTCCTGGAAAATCCTGCAAAACTTCATTATGACTCAATACAAGCATTTGACTCTAACAAATACGAATATACATGTTCATTTAATATTATGGAGAATCATGATCGTGTGTTTCTTAAAAACATATTTGGGGTTTCCCCTTACACTTATATTTTGCAAAAATACTTTTAGGTTGGAGTTAAGACTAGGCCAAACAACATAGTAAAGTATTTCCACATTTTAATTGAGAAACATGATCAACCAACAATAAAAATAAAGCATGCATATGGAAGCAAATAACAATCAAACAAATAAAATGAAAATCACACAAAACATGGGTTGCCTCCCAAGGAGCGCTTTTCTTTATTTACGAGTCTTGTAGCTAGACTCAAGGTCATGGGTTAACGTGTATCGCTTATGCTCACATAACCAAGTGTGAGCCATCTAATAGTCGCCTCATCTTTCTTATAATCACCTCCTAACTCTAAGCATCCGCGATAGTATCTTTTATTCTTTTCATGAGTATACTTAAGTCCTCTTTTCTTATCATTCTCACTTAGCATTTCTATTGGCGGATACCTACTACACTTTTCCATGGAGAAATCCTTGAATCTAGGGTGTGTGCGGGGCATTTGATAGACAAATTCTTCATCCCCATCCGAGAATGTAATTAACCCTTCTATGAGTTTTTCATCGAGGTTGGTCAACCGTTTGAAAGGTCTCCCAAACACAACTTGGGTCAATTTATCATCAATAAATTCTCCTAGATTCTCCATAACCATGAACTCAACAAGATAAACCAAACTTCCTACAAACACATGCAATGATATTGCCCTAGCCACAATATTTTCCCCTTTGTATTCTAACTCATCTACTATGATTTTATTGTATTCATTACGTGAGATTATGTTCATTGGAAGGGATGAGTTGAGATAGGCGTTAAAGCTCTTAAATCCAATCTTACAAGGGAATTGCATGTTAAATGAACTATCACACTCAATCCTAGTTCTAGGCTCAACATACCTAAGAGGGTTTATTTCCTCTTCCATTCTATCCTCATTAATCACGTCACCATCATCAAGATCCTCATCGGAGTCTGAATAGTAGAAAGGACTAGCCCTACGGTCATCATCATGATCAGACTCTTCTAGCTCAGAATTATTGTCAAAGTGGTGGTTGGGTGAGATGTTAGGTGGGTTCTCATATTCTGCTAAAGGACGTGGGGCAGGTATTTGGAAGATACTACGACGAAAAACACGAATAACAGGAATCAAACGATCAATGTTATTGTTATCCATCGAAATAGTTTATGAACAAAGGACACAAAGAAATTAAGATAGACTAAAGAAGACCTAAAAAAAATAAAAATAAAATCTTACTAAAAAGGAATCTAGCAAGTAAACCTAATAAAAAGAAATCCTAACCTAGACAACAACTATTCCCCGGTAGCGGCGCCAAAAACTTGATGCGTGGGAATCGCAACAGGCTTTACCTCTCGAGGGATCTCGAGAAGCTTACAACCCCCACCAGGCAGTGTACCTGATCGTTGTAGTATAGTATAGTGACAAGTACCGGGGGATTGATTGTTCAGCTTAGGAATAGTGTCGCTAGGATTAGAAAACCTAATTACTAGTTCTAAAGGTGAGGGATGATTATTTTTGTATTTTTATATTTTATGGAAAGCAATTAAAATCTCGGGTTTTGAAAGAGTGGGTGGAATTAGTTGCTATTCAACTAACCCAAAACTAATATGCAATCAAAATTAAATACTAAAAATGAAAATAAACTAATTTAAACTAAGGTTGTGAGCAGTAATTAGAGAAATTGTGTTTACTTAGATTTCATTACTCCCTAGATATCTTTTACATGTTAATTACTTGTTATAATTGCATGGATGACGGATCGTATTCCTTAATACCATTCATGGGGTGGCATACATAACTCCCCAATTCTATGAGCTCTTATCTCCTCCTACACCATGCCCAGCACAACTATAGGGATTGTAAACAGTGGCTCATGCATTAAATACAACCAATAAAGACCTAGTACGCCTCGGTTCATGTTTCTTAAGACATTCAAGCATGTTACCATTTGGAGATCTGCCAGTTTTCTTAAGCCTAACATATAAAATCATTCATCCAAAACAAGAATAAACAAGTAATCAACACATAATCAATATCTAGGTTTTATTAGATCTAAGCAAACACAAAGGAGATCTAGCCTAGCATAATGGAATTGAGACAAGAACAAGATATAGACAACCAACACATAGACATATTGATTGAATTAGAAGAACACTTATCTCAATTACAATGCAAGGTATCAAGGGTTTGGAACCCTTGAAAAACCTGTAAAAGTTGCACCAAATTCGTCTTTAGGGTTTCACCAAAACTTCTCCTTTTAATGTGAAAAACTAGAAAACTATATATAGGAAAATAGGGGTGACGGCGTCAAGAACAAGGGTGTGACGTCGTCATCTCGCCGCCAAATACTTCCTCGGACGGCCTTGATCTACTTCTGACACCCTATGTGACGCCGTCATCAACTACGGATTTTTATTCTTGGGATGTTGACGCCGTCAGGAACACTCTTGACGCCTTCATCAACTACGGATTTTTATTATTGAGGTTTGACGCCGTCATGCATTTACTCTTGACGCCTTCATGACTGTTCCCAGCATGGAAAATTGATACTTTGCCGTTTTCTTCACTTTTTTGCTCCAAAAACGTCCAAAATGGCTTCTTTTCCAGAATTCACTCTCCAAGTACCTAAAATCACAAAAGGAACGATTTAGGGCAATATTTGATCAAATAAATTTGGATTCGGGCTTAAATGACCCCCTAAAAACGGATCATTTTTCGCCTCATCACCCACAATCTATAAGGATGCTCACGAATTAGTCAAAACCTGTGATGCTTGTCAGCGTCACGGGAATATTTCACAAAATAACGAAATGCCACAAAATGCCATTCAAGTTTGTGAAATTTTTGACGACTGGGGCATTGATTTTATGGGGACATTCCCATCTTCTCGTGGAAACAAGTACATACTCGTGGCTATTGACTATTTGTCAAAATGGGTTGAGGCAAAAGCTTTACCCACCAACGATACCCGAGTTGTTGTGAAATTTTTGAAATCCCTCTTTGCTCGTTTTGGAACTCCCCGTGCCATCATTAGTGATCGCGGTACACACTTTTGCAATGATCAATTCGCAAAAGTCATGCTTAAGTACGGTGTCACTCACCGTCTTTCTACCGCGTATCACCCACAAACAAGTGGGCAAGTGGAAGTTTCTAACCGTGGTATAAAACAGATTCTGGAGAGGACCGTAGGTGAAAACCGTGCCTCTTGGTCGGATATACTAGATGATGCATTATGGGCCTTCCGTACAGCTTACAAAACACTCATCGGGTGTACTCCTTACAGGCTTGTATACGGGAAGGCGTGTCATTTACCGATCGAGCTTGAGCACAAAGCCTATTGGGCCTTAAAACATGCTAACTACGACCTTCATAAAGCGGGTGATCACCGTAAGGTTCAACTCAATGAATTAACGGAACTTCAGGATCAAGTCTACGAGAACTCTTTGATCTACAAAGAAAAGACAAAGAAGATCCATGACTCTAAGATTAAGAACCGTGTTTTCAACGTCGGTGACCGAGTCCTTATTTTCAATTCAAGATTAAAGATCTTCTAGGGAAAATTAAAAACCCGATGGTCTGGACCATTCACCATTGCAAAAGTATACTCATACGGGACTGTTGAGTTATCTCAACCCGACGGTCCTAACTTCAAAGTGAATGGTCATCGTCTGAAACACTATTTTGGAGAGGACATACCATCCATGGTTGTCCCAGATCTCCAAACTTTCCCCATGGACAAATGAATTCGGGGATCGAGTCAAGCTAGTGACTCGGTGAACAAAAATTAGCAAAACATGGGTTTTCACCCATATCTCTGACTTCTTTCTCTTTTCTAACAAACTAGTGTGGGGGAGTTCCCCATGCTATTGTATATAAAGTAAATTTCAAAAAAAATGCTATGCCCACACTTGCCCAAGTTTCAAATTTTCAAATCAAAGTTTTTCAAAATATCGGCATAATGGCCAGTACTTTGAATATTGAGGGCAATATTCAGTTCTAGTGTGGGGGGAAATTCTGGCGAATTTGATCACATTTTTACCTAATAATTGCCATAATACCCCCATTTTAGCCAAAAAAAAAAATTTGTAGTGGAAGTGCTTCGCACTAAACACAAAAAATGGTAATCAGTCCACCATGTCTAAATCACATAAGGACTGGCTAATCCGAGAGCAAACGGCTCCCGGTAAAGATAAATCAAAACCGTTGATGGCTGACAATTTGCCAAAAATTGTATGGGATTCAACTCACCATATCCTTAATCGTGAAGAGTTGGCTAGTCTAGAAGCAAACGGCTTTTGGTAAAGACAAATCAAATCCGTTAACACCTTATGATTTGCTCAAAATCATATGGTTATCAGTGTACCATAGTTCTTACTTGTATTGAAACATTTGGCTACTCCAGAAGTAATGGCTTTTGGTAAAGAGACTTCAAATCCATTAAGTTTTCAATAAAAGATTGCTAGGACTAGCAATATTTTAGTGTAGGGGATTGATGAGTGTGTAAATACTCATCATTTTTACCTAATCTGAGCTGCCAAAACATCCAAAAACACTCAAATATGCATCAAAATACTAAAAATATCTCAGATTGTGTTTTATATGTTTCAGATGCAAAATGTTTAAAAACAAATGAAAAATGAACAAAGTTTGCATAATTGGCAGTTCCAGTCCCTCAACTTTCAAAACTTGTCAAATCTAGTCCCTGGTTATTCAAAAACATGAAAAAGTCACCAAAGGTCCTTTTTGAATCACAAATTACATATTTAGTCCTTTGGTGTGAAGTTTCATAAAATTACAAGTTTAGTCCCTCAACTTTGCAAAATTGTCTAAAATGGTCCTTGGGATGTAAAAACTTTTGAAAAAATAAATTTTTGTCCTTCTGCTACTCATCTCTGGCAGGAATGGTCCTTGGGTGAAAAGTTTGGATAAATTACATATTTGGTCCCTCATGTTTCAAAGTTGGCAGATTTGGTCCCTGGAAATTTAAAATTGGAAAAATACATCAAAGGACCCTGGAAAATTATAAGTTCGCAAGAATGGTCCTTATTGTAACTTTGGAATGTTGTCACATCAGGTCCCTCAAAAATCAAGAATTTACAACTTTGGTCCTTGGGCTAAACAAAACTACAAACCAAACGGATCCTTATTACTAATAAACCCCAAACACAAACCTAACACCAGCCTGATCCAATTCAATCCCCCAGGCCCATCCCCTAAGCCCAATCCCCCTTAAAATCGTTTTATATAATACAGGGTCAAACTTTGACCCTTTGGTCAAACCCAGTCAACCATCACCACTCTCACACCACAATACCACCTCCCATCTAATACCATCCTACAAAACCACCCCACATGCCCATCACTTCAGACCGCCCACTCCACCACTATTACCTAACAAAGACAACCACAATAAATGCACCCTCACCCCCTTTCAAGTTATCAGAGCAAATTGCACTTTCATCCCTTGGCGCCAAAAATAATTTAAACGGCCAGGATTAATTGTAATGATCCAATGATCAAGATTGAAGCTGGGAAAGGCTTAATGGGATCCAAGGAGCTCAGAAACTCAAGTATAAAAGAAGAGGATGCAAGGAAAAGAAGGACATTCACTTAGTATTAGTTTTAGTTCAAATTTATGTCTGATTAGCTAAATTAAGCATTCTCAGTGTAGTTCTTAATTCAAAAACCTTGTACTCAAGCTTTTTAGTGTAATATAAATCTGTTTCAAGTTCCAATTTCATTCTCTCTTTATAATTTCAGTTTTTTCACTTTTATTTGAAATTTCTCTTTTAAGCTTTAACTATGATCTAAACTAATATTTACTGTTTCATAAGCTCACTTAGATAGTTTAAATCTATAACTAAACATAAAAACATAAAAAATAAAAATAAAAAGAAAAATCAGAACAACAAAAAAATACCACAAGGTACCTTTGCATTTGATTGGAGGCTTAAGGTAGTTGCCAGTAATGGATATGGCAAGAAGGACTTTTACCTAGCTTGTTTACAAGCTGAGATCTTTTAGCTGCCCAATTGGGTCCCATTGTTCAGCTAGGGTCTCAAGTGAGCTCAACTTTTCATTTTTCTTTGATTTTTCTTTAGTACTGTAGAATAAGCCTTAAGCTGTTATCTCTGTGTTTTTATGTTTGTTTGCTTTATTATAGTAATAATCTCACTTAAAATCAGTTGCTTGTTTGTTGGATTTCATAGTTGCTAAAATTCCAAGTTTCATAGTTAAATTAGATCATTTAGTAATCCTGGGTTCTTGTTGTTAAATCTAGTGTCTCTGTGCTTAAATCAGCTTAATTTAGCATATGTCAACTTCTGTAACCAAGTTTGTAGCTTAAATCTTTGAAACTCTTTGAAATCCACGAAAATCAGTTTTAAAAGGAGTGTTTGAATCTCACTGTTTCATTGTGTTAAGAAGGGATTGGTTGGTCATTTCTGCTTGAAACATGCTCACCTAGTTCATATTAAGTCAGAGTAACCACAAAAACTTGCTCTTGTTTTATCAAAAGTCAAAATCACCAATCATTTGGCCTAATCATCTGTCTGTGTTGAATTTGAAGTGGCATAAGCCCCAATTACACTCACAATTAGTTAATAAAGCTCAATTTCATCTTATTCTAGCTTATTTCAACATAATCAGTGCTAAAATCAAGGTATAGTTTCACAAAAGTCAACTTGGATCATAATTTCAAAAAGTCAAAAACATACTTGTATCAGAAATCCAAAAATTAGGAGATTTGTTTTGATTTTTGTATTTGGATTTGGAACCTGTGCTTTTCACAAATCAAAGTCCCTCAGCTTATCTCTAAAAATCTGTGTTTAGCTTATTTTTGTGATTTTTATCCTAGCTTATGCAAGTGCTTATTTAGCATTGCAGGGCAAGTGCATGCCCTGTGCACAGGACATTGGCCAAAATTCCAAGCTACTTTATGACTGACTCAGTGGACCCCACACCCTGCCCCTTGGCTTATTTTGTAGCTTATCAGTCCACCTTTTCAGACCTAGGTTTAGTTTGAGCTTTAGCTTATTGTATCATAGCTTATTGGACCTCCCTTGTGACTTGTATTCAGAACCCTATACTGACTCACTCAGTATTTGAGCCCAAATACCAAGCCTCACCCAGTGCTCATTAAAAAGCCATAAGCCCAGCTTATTGGCTTATTTCAGAGTTGACCAGCTCAACCTCAAGGTTCAGGGTTTTATTTGAACCATCCCTCACCTCTGTGGACCCCACAGAGGTCCAAAAACCCTCACAACAGGCCTGTTTTGGCCTTGTGTTTTGTCAAAGTGCTTAATTGGCTTTCATAGCTTATTCGGTGTGCTTATTCAGTGTGATTCATGGCGGTGACAGATTTAACTTCTTCAGCCAAAATCGGTTCACTAACAGCGTGCTCTTTGATACCGGTTAACAGATTACAAATCTTGTCATTCATATCGGCTTGTTGTTGTCTAAATCAGGTCTCGAGCGTGGAAAGTTGTAATTCTTTAGAGAGAATGAACTTTCGCAAGGCATCTTCACAGCTTTGCCTAGGAGTGTTTTGTGATGGAAAATGCTCAGACCATTCGAGTGGAGGAGAATCATTGAAGGATACGCTCCGAGTTTGGTATCCTATGAAATTTGGTTTATCCTTCCATGCATTATAGGCCTCGCCAAAGTTTCGACGACCTCGATTAGTGGCGAGCTCTCTATCCTTTGTTTTATCAGCGTGCGACAATGTGAATTCCTTAAAAGCATGTTTTGGAAGTTCCATGCAGTTATGGGTTTCATGAGGGCCATTACACAATTTACACGAAGAAGTGATTTTGTTCACTTGGCTTGAAGGCTTAGGAGCTTCGTAAGATTTCATGAGAAACTTGACTTGGTCCTCAAGTTCCATGATCCTACGGTCGGGAGTGCTAGAATTGTTCGAAGGCAAAGATATTGCCTTGACCGTTTTGTTCAAATCACGGGGATCATTCCAACTTTCGTTGTCATTGAGAGCAAGATCTTCTATGAGTTCCCATGATTCTTCCGCACTTAGATCACGCAGCTTACCACCGGCCGATTGGTCAATGGTTCGCCTTGCGGAGAGATCGATATGGTCATAGAAGATTTGGACTTGGAGCCAAAGATCTATGCCATGATGAGGGACTTTTTGGAGTAAGTCCTTGAAACGAGTCCATGCTTCATATAAAGTTTCACCTTGACGTTGTTGGAACATCAAGATATCATTTCTAAGCTTGGTAGTTCTCCCCGGTGGGAAAATTGAGCAAGGAATCGAGTGGTGAGATCATCTCATGAGGTGATGGATCCCGCGGGTAAACGTTCAAGCCATTGACTAGCTTGATCACGTAGAGAGAATTGGAATAGGCGTAATCGGGTCGACTCTCTAGTTACAACATCAAGGTCTATGGAATCTACGATTTTAAGGAAATCCTTGAGATGTTGGTTAGGATCTTCAGAACGAAGTCCATGGAATGCACATCCGCTTTGCACCAACCGGATGGTGTCGGATCGCAAGGGGGACACATTGGCTCCTTGAGTGAGCTCAATGGTGTTTCGATAGCCTTGGTGGCTAGGACGGGAATACTCTCCTAAAGTTCGGGGCCTAGGAGGTTGGTTTGCTAGTGGTGGGTTTTATGGGTGGTTTTGTTGTGGTGGGTTAATGGGTTCAAACATGTTACCACCTTCCATGATGTCGGATGGTAAGGGTTACGAACAAAGACACGAAGAAATAAGACAGACTAAAGAAACCCTAAAAATAAAAATAAAATCTTGCTATAAAGGAATCTAGCAAGTAGACCTAATAAAAAGAAATCCTAACCTAGATAATAACTATTCCCCGGGCTGCAGCGCCAAAAACTAGATACGTGGGGATCGCACCCTCGCAACAGGTTTTACCTCTCAAGGGATCTCGAGAAGCTTACAACCCCCACCAGGCAGTGTACCTGATCGTTGTAGTATAGTATAGTGACAAGTACCGGGGGATTGATCGTTCAACTCAGGAATAGTATCGCTAGGATTAAAAAGCCTACTAAACTAGGTCTAGAGGTGAGGGATGATTCTTTTTGTATTTTTATATTTTATTAAAAGCAAGTAAAATCTCGGGTTTTGAAGAAGTGGGCGGAATTAGTTGCTAGCCAACTAACCCAATTAATCTAAAGATGCAATCAAAATAAAATAAAGGAAATGAAAAATAAAACTATTATACTAATGTGGTGAAACAATAATGAGGAAAGTTGTGTTTACTTAGATTTCATTACTCCCTAGATATCTTTTACAGGTTGATTAATTTTGTTACAATTGCATGGATGACGAGTCAAATTCCTTAATACTAATCGTAGGGCCGTGTACAATATTCCCTAACTCTATAGGATCCTACTTCACTCCAATGTCGAGCCATTAGAAGCTCCTAACATGGGATCATTAGAATTCTCATACGCATTAAATACAACCAAAAATTGTAGTACACCTCTGATCATGTTTCTTAAGACATTCAAGCAAGTTACCAATGGAAGTCTGCCAGTTTTCTTAAGCCTAACATCGAATACAATCATCCGTAACAATTATAAACAAACAATCAACCCATAATCAACATCTACGTTTCACTACATCTAAGCAAACACAATGAAAATCTTGCCTAGCATGTTAAATAGAAGATAAGCGTAAGATATAATCAAACAACACATAGACATATTGAATGATTTGAAGGAATACTTATCTTTAATTGAATATGAAAGAATCAAGGGGTTGAAACCCTTGAAAAGGTGATAAAATTCGGACTAGGGTTTATTCCCTCAAAGCTGCACACTAATGAATGAAATTTGGAAAACTATATATAGATTACACATCGTGACGGTGTCATGTATTAGATTGTGACGCCGTCAACTCGCCGCCATAATAAAATCGTATTGCCTAGATCTATTTGTGACGCCGTCATGTGTAGTTGTGCTCTGGGCCGTCACTAATATCTGGACCCTGACGGCCTTGGGTGCCGCCGTCAGGTCCTAAGCTTAAAAACTCTTTGGATCATCACGTATATTTTCCACTTCCACCTCTTTTGTAACTCTTGACGCCGTCATGTGGAGAGTCTTGACGCCGTCAGGTACTGTTCCAGCAAGGAAAATTGAGACTTTGCCGTTTTCTTTTCTTTTATGCTCCAAAAACGTCCAAAATGCTTCCTTTTCCAGATTTCTCTCCAAAAATACCTAAAATGACAAAAGGAACGATTTAGGGCAATATTTGATCAAATAATCACGAATTCGGGCTTAAATGACCCCTTAAAAGCGGTACACTTTTCGCCTCATCAATGTTTAAAATACTTTTAGAGTTTTTAAGTATTTTAGGTGTCAAAGTACACTTTAGGTGTTAAATAGAATAAGTGCCACATTAGGTGTCTACATAATACTAGTAAGTTTACAATTTATAAAAATGTGTCTTATAACAACATAATTACATAAAACATTTTTAGTAACTTACTAAATATCATATAGCAAGTTAATACATGTTCTAGTAACTTTACAAGTTTACTTTCATATATATTTTAATCTAAAATGAAATATACGTGTCTTGTCTTGTCAACATTGACTTTGGAAGATCTTGTATAGATTGTCATTTGCATCATGCACATGTCTTGTCAAAGTTGACTCTTGCATATAAATAGTTGCCCATGGTTTATGTCTTTGTTAGTTTTGGAAAGTGGTGTTGGAAAACGACTTTACTTGTTTGCCTATAAATAGTAGCCCATGGTTTACTCACTAGATTGTTGAACTTGAACATACATTCACTCTATCATTTTACACACATTAGATCATTAGGTAACAATGTAATTACATAGATTACCCTCATCACATGATCATAATGCTTCTAACATTCATCTTTGTTGTAAGCATATCATACTTCTTGATCTACCAAAGAAAGCTTGGAGATTTTGCCATCATCATCCACCAAAGCATATCAACATATGAAGATTCAAGGGCACTTGATATCCTCAATGATTGAAGACTTCCGATCAATGGAAGTTCATATATAGATTAGGCATTTATATCCATTGGTCATTTATGTCATGGATCATTGTAAACATCATTGCATAACAATCTATTCATCTAACTAGAATAGATGGTTTATTTGTTTGTGCCAAAACACACGGTTTCTATGTTGGGCCGCAAAACATAGCAGGAGTAGTTGTACCCTAGGAAAAGAACTCGACATCTGGCTTAGTGTCGGAAATATTGTATAGACGACGTTAGGAGTGGTTGTACCTTTGTAAAAGAACCCTGTATTTAGCTTTGTACCGGATAATGTGTAAGCGACGATTGTAAGGTTTTCTCCACCGAGAAGGGAGCTTGTTGATCTAGTGAAGTAACTCTCGAGTTGGGTACTCGAGGAGTGGAGTAGGGTGGAAAGGAGATCCGTGACCAAACCACTATAAATCCTCATGTTCGGTTTGAGCTTTCTTCTACTTATTGCTTTGCTTTTATACTTGCATTATATCATTTCGTGTGGTGCGACTTGATGGTTATACTTGTGTGACAACTTGCTATATGTTTTATATTAGTCAAAAGACTATTATTAGGATTTTACATATTATGGCAAGCTTGATTGGAAATTTGATACAACAAGTTTGAAGTTTTTAAACGGTAACGTATTCACCCCCCCCCCCCCTCTCAACGTTTTTACATTTGATTTCACAAATACCTTTGTAACTTTATGTTTATAAGTCCTCCGCTTGCGTTTGTATGTTCTGATTTGGCACCATAATGTGACATTTTGACCCTTGTCGGGTTGGGGTGTTAGACCTGGGCAGAAACAAGCTTCAAAGAACCTTTAAAGTCGATAAACCCAAGACCTTTTTGTACTCCAAGTAAACCTTCCTGTCGATTACAAAATCTAGCAATCACGACACCTTTGAAGCTTCAACGAATCCAGAAACCTCAAGAACCTTGTGTCGACTTCAATACAAGAAAACCCTTGATCGAAACCTTGCTACTTGAACCTTAATTTTCAAACTGAAAATCAAAAACCTCAATATGTTCTTTGTTGAAAAACCCGACAAACCCAAACACACCATCAACCTGTCGATATTCTAAACCAAAAATCAACAACCCTTAAGCTTTCCTTAACCCGTGTCAGTAACCTCGACAACTCAAAAATTTAAGAACCTTCTAAGTATTATTTATTGCAAGAACCTCGACAAACTTTAAAGAACGCTTTTAAGTCGACTCTTGCTGCTCTTGTTATTGTCCAAAACCAGAAACAATAATGTTCCTGTTCTTGTTGTTGATTGTTGTAAACCAGAAACAATGTATACCTTGCTTCTTCTTCAATGAAAACCCGAACAGTTGAACCCCTCGATATCAAACCTAGTAACCAGAAACCTTCGAACAAGGCTCTTGATACCACTTGTTGGAATATCGACCAACAACCTGGTACTAGCATGGATAACAAGATCTCGAAGACAAGCATAATATTATGTATCGACAAAAAGTAACGCACAAGAATTAACCCTAACCAAACGTTAGTATTGGAAAAAATGATGTACAATGACCCCTCCCCCCTCACCTCTTTATTATAGAGATAAGGGGGGAAGAAAACCAACTCTTAAAGGAGTTGAAACCGGCTGCAACAATGGAGAAAACCTAGACTATCGAATGCTCAGACTCTACAGATCTTATATGCCATATATATAGCATGTGAACCAACCTATAATCTTACTTTGACTAAAACAAGAACGAAAGTTTCACAAAGGCCCCTAGACTATCTAACTATCATCACTAATATCTAACATCTTTTATAAGTAAGGATATTTTATTCATACAACATTACTCATATTTTATGTTTTTAAGTTTTAAATAAATGTATTTTCTTGATGCAGTATAAATAAGACTACGTTACCATGAAGACACATGTAAGTGTTATAGGAGGCAAAATCATTCACTTTAGGAAATTGGCCTAATCAACCTATTATAAATTATATGTGTTTCACGAGTGAATGCATAATGGGTTTAATTAGCGATATCTTAACCATGTTTGCTTTGACTCTAAACTATTGCATAAAGATATCCTTAGAGAAGACATTATGATCCGCTCTCAGTCATGGATGAAACATAGGAATAAGAAAATTAATCCTATTTGGTTAGACTAGATTGCCGACCAATTGCGACTTGTACTAATCGTTTGAAATGCCTTGCTTTTACCTTTTGTCCACATGTCCATTGCTAGTTGGAGGAAAAAATAATAATAAATAAATAAAATAAAAAAGTCAGTCAAATAAGTAAATGAAGATATAACACAATAATTATTTTGATTTAATAGATAAATTGTGTCTCGGTGTCTGTGTCTTGTAGAGTTGACATGGAGGTTTTTAATTTGACTCTATTCTAGTCTCAAAATATAGAGTAAAAAAAATACCTAAACAAAATGGATTAGATTACATTGATTAGTGGATTTCTGTTACATCCAGAATTAGGACCAACTATAAGTATAACCGACATAGATATATGTCAAACTAGACCATAGATTCGCGGGTGGCAGTAAAAGATTTATACTATAGAGTCTGGGGAGTGGTAACGCCTCCTCGACATTATCGTCTAGCTGGCAACAAAAAAACACAACAACGGGGTTATTACCACTTCCATGGCCTTGGCGTTGGTTTTGTGTTGCTCTCCAAGTTGTTGCAATAACTTGCGTTGTAACATGAAAGAAGACTAAGACTATTTTGCACAAACATACCCCTCAAGTTAAACGGCTAGTTTGCAACGGTTAAAAAAAATGATGTTACTGTTTGTATGCAACGGCTACTTTTTTCAAATCAAAAAAGTTTGAAACCTTTATAAATCTACAAAAACTAGAACTCATATAAAAAAAAACACATATACTCATATTCGCACAAAAGCAAAACCATGTCAGGACATGACGATCCAAGTTTTTTAAACTTAATTGGTTTTGTAAATGCTTATGGTAACCCGAATGCCAGGTCTTCTTCAAATCCTAACCCGAACAACAATAACCCATTTACTAATTTGACACTCGAACAACAACAACAATCGATGTTTATGTGGCAACAAAATCAAACAGAGCAACAAACACCGCCAACACCACAAACCCAATCCTCACAAGCGGCGTCTGTGGAACCCGAAGCAACGTCTCCAAGAAAATCCAAATGTGGAGGTAAACGTATGGCAAAAAAAGGAAAACAACGAGACAACGAGGTGTATGATGAAAAAAATCCCGACGTGAGCGAGACTACATTATGTTGGACACCGGAAGAGGAAGTTTTACTTGCCGTGTGTTGGGTGGCCGTTTCCGAGGATAAGAATATTGGAGCTTCTCAAAAGGGCATCACGTTTTGGTATTGGGTTATGCACGAGTTCAACCGGAAAAATTTTCAAGTTCGTAACAAAGATATGCTAACAAGCAAGTGGCATACGTTGAATGCAAATTGCCAAAAGTTCTAGCAATTTATAAACGTGCTAAATGTTTGACAAAAAGTGGTGAAAGTGAATTGGATGATATGAGGAATGCTAGACAAATGTATCATGACGAGCATAAAGGTGTTATGTTTGCTCAAGAGGAAGCGTAGTTAATTTTGAAGAAGTGTCCAAAATGGGACGCGCCAGCACCGATTGACTTAACCAGAGACGTACCCGGTCAAAGCAACAAAGAGCTATTCGGTGATGATGTACGGCCATGTCCTCCCGGGAAACCAAAAAATTCTAGAAAATAAAGGTCCGATACATCAACTAGCATCGGGGGAAGTGCGTCAAGCAATTTGGAATCTATGACAACCGAGCTTCGACTTAAACGGAAAGCAGCCCAAGCGGCGTACGAGGCGGCTAGAGTGAAAGACGAGACGACTACGCGTTTGGAGGAATTTAAATTTCTCGGTATGAAAATGAGTGACATAGATCCGGGTGCGGCATATTGGGTCGAAATGGAAAAACAGAGAATCGAAGATAAATATAAGTTATCAGATCCGCCAACCGACTAGTTTAATTTATCTACTTATCGTATTTTATTTCGTATGTTTCATTTCGTAGTTTCTTTTATGTCGTTTTTAATTGTAATGTTTTTTATTTCGTATTGTAATGTTTAGTTTTATTAATGAAATGTTTGAATGTTTAATAAATGAAATTATTGAGGGTAGAATATGTAAATTATAATTTTAAAAAAAGGTGGGTCTCAAGAAGTGGTATTATTTGGTGTTATAATTTTCTGGTGTTTTTTTATGTTATGTTGTTTGGTGTTAAAATGATGTGGCGCTGACGTGGTACCAAAAACTTGGTGTTAACATATTATCACTCCCCGGGCTCTAAGCAAGATAAAGTTTATAACAATAAAAGAATGGTAATTTAACCTATTTGTATTTGTTAGATATTCTACATATGTTAAATCACGAAGCAGCATGCATAATCTTATGTTAACTTATTATATACTCGCAAAAACGTACAAGAATTAATAAGAATAAATTGATGAAGACAAAGAAAGTTCTATTAAACTATGGTACAACTATCAAAGTTATTCTTGAAATCTAATAACCGCACACAAACAAAAAAACCATCAAAATTAGTCATGATAGACTATAGACCCGCAAAAAGATACATATTAGTAACAATAAACTTTACACATATATATGCAGTCTAATTATGTTGTCTTCTGTATTATTGTTATACCAAGCATAGTGTTGAACTAAATTTAATCAAGAGACATTATTGTAGAATATTGATAAAGAATAGTAGATTAGCGAACATAAGCAGCTAAAACAATAAAGAAAAAAATAAAATAATTAGTAATTTTCTAGCTTTAGTTAGATCAAAGCGAAATTAATATAAAGAAATGCGTATATACTATTTCGAATGTGTTGTTCATAGAAAAACAGGCACATATATAGAATTTGGATGATTAAGAATAACATAAATACAGATACAATAGTTTCACACTAGCGAGGACGCTTTGCATGATACAACTACAAACTCAATCCTCGTATAGACGTATACATTATTCACCGGATTTGGATTTATCACACAAATATAAATAAACACCTTGGTTCAAGGACCCGCTAGATCGAAATGGTCAATAAGCATAATAACAAATGTATGTAGTTTTTGAAATTATGCAATTTAAATTCCAGCTACACATTCTGGTGGTGTGACGGGGTAACGAGATTTGTCAGTGCAGTAATCGTAGACCATATGGTTCATACGGACCCATCTGTAACGACGGGCTGCAATTGCGTCGAGCTGTTGGTAACTTGAACCTTCCCACCAGTTAGAAGGGTTAGAAGCACAACTGCTGGGACCAGGGACTGGACAACCCTCAATGTCGAAGTCTTTGTAATATGCGTAAAATGGTGCTTTGCTCCAATTAATTTTTTCGAGCCCGCCTCTTGTAGCCCAGTCATCTGCTTCCCATAATGTTGAGTAGACTCCCATTGGTTGAGATTTGGGGAATGGGATCCCTTTAGCTTCGTTGTTCTTGTATACTCTAATTGGCACTTCATCCACAGAAAACCTGCATTATCATACCATTGTTATATATTTAGTTGTATTATACAAACTATTGATGCATTTCTTAAACGGGGTGCTACTTCGAGCACGTGTCAAAAATAGTGCATCGCTAATAACTGGTTAAAACGGGCTCAATTCTAGTCAAGTGGACAAGTTTCAAGATGGGTCAAGTCAGGAATGTTGGGTCAGGTTGACTTGTTTTCTCTGACATAAGTAATAGCTATATATTAGTATAAACTAAGGGTGCGTTTGGTTTACCAATTGTATTGAGACTTGAGAATAGTTTGAAAGATTTGAAAAAGGTTTGAAAAAAAATTAGAAGGGATGATATATATTATTATATATTATTATATTTGATTTATTAAATTTATATTAGATATAAAATATTACAGTAGTATACATAATTAAGAAGAGGAATGCTATATCCACAAAGAAAACATTCACAAAACATCCACAAAATGAGTTGTCGGAGTGTGATTGGCTTTAATCAAATAGAAGAGAGAGAAACAAAGCAAAATACACCAATCACACTCCAACAACTCATTTTGTGGATGTTTTATTTGTGGATATAGCATTTCTCAATTAAAAAAGACATAAGTCAATAGTAAAAGAAAAAAGTACAATTTTTATGGTTGAGAAAATTTTAGAAACAAGCACTGGTACAGACCAAATTAGAGTGGTATGACTTTTGTGAGTTGAATCCTCCATTTTATTCCAAAAGCTTGAACCAAACGGTTTTTTTTTTTTTTTTTAATCTTTCAATCTAATCCAACAGTGCGAAACATGCATACCAAACACTTCCTAAGTGGTTTAAATAATTATTAGCCATTTAAGAAGTTGTTAATAGTTCAATTCGTTGCATGGCGATATTTGATATGTTTCAATTTAGCTAACTTTTATTTGAGATGAAAATGTAACCATGATTAATTAATTATCAGATGTATAATTTGGATATGTAGTCATCATATCTGCTTACACAACATGATGATGGTTCCAAAGGATAGAGTAAGTGTGGTAGTCAGCCGCAGGGTCGAACCAAAGGTTAACCCTTTGTTCTCTGTCACCCTTTCCGTGAGCATACACATTAGTTTGGACCGAGTAGGGTTGCCCAGTACGGTTTCCTAAGAATTCAAAGTCCAGCTCGTCACGCACTTGATCTGTATCCGAGTTCATCTGCCACAAAGAAAAAAGAAGAAAAAAAATTAACACTCACATATATAACTAATTGTGGATCGAATATATAATTAACAAGTTAAGGAAAACATTGTTTTATCTGAGCTATAATTATACATAAAAGGCAGTAACAGTGCCAGCAGAGTCTCCTGGAATAAGTTTAATCTTCATGCTCACACGTCCAAATAAGTATTGGCTTTTGGAAGCGAACCCACATCCTGTATCAAATAATGTCACATGAAAGTATGATTTCATTATCTTGTTATTTAACGAAGTAAGCACCCTGGACATAAGTTCGTACATACCTGAGTTTTGGTCAAGAATAAGCTGAATGGCTCTACCACCATCAAGTTGCTTGATATGGGAATCAGACCATGTAATACGAAAATCCTGGAGGAATGTAGCGGGCCTGGCGTCGGCAACCAACGATGTTGACACAATTAAGAGAAGAAAGATTACAATCTTATTACAAATCGATGCCATATTGATCATGCACTAATTGAAAAGGTGTCTTGTGTGTATTTGTGTTGTTAATTGTTATGTGATGTTATAAGTTGACACTATATGGGGCTATATATATACTTTTAGGATTAGATAGTGTAGGGTTGTTAAATATGGGAATAGTAGAGAGGGGACCTTTGTAAATGGGTTCACTTTCTATACAGCTCACTTTATGCTGCCAATCGGGCCAAACCTCCCTCTCATTTGATTAGACTCATTTCAATAGAAACTTCTTTCTGTTAGAAGTATTTAAGTTAACAAATACTCTAAGAATCTCTGGATTAGAATTACATTGTAAAGTGAAATTGACAATTAAGATATCGAAGATGGTTTGAAGTGGAATTTAAACGTAATAATTATGTATATGTAGCAGGTTTGGAACGACCCAAAATCGTATGATACATCTTTTTGGTTATTGGAAGTTATTTTGTATTTGTCCTAATATCACCTATAACTAATACTTTTGTTATATATGTGCCGGCTAATATAAGTCTAAGATCCTTCATGTTCGCGAACATACCTAGATCAATCATCTCATATCGGCTGATCTATATATACTATGTGTTCTTGTCTATGATGATCAATCATTTGTTTTATCACCATCATAGTTCATTTTTTCTACCCTTATAGATATTACATGCAGTGTTTTGAAACCCGGGTCGACCCGGCCAGGTTAACCGGTTTGATCTATTCCGGCAAAAAATACAGGTCAAAAAAACCCGGCTTTCTAAAATCGAGTTAACCGGTTAAACCCGGCGGGTTTTGAGTGACCCGGGTCAACCCGGTTCCCGAAACCCGGCCGGGTTTCATTTTTTCAAAATTTTTTAATAAAAACCAGGGTTAACCCGGGTTGACCCGGTGGTCGAACCGATTGACCTGGCGGTCGAACCAGTTGACCCGGTCGAAAAAATAAAAAATAATAAATTGAAAACCGGGTTGACCCGGCGGTCCAACCGGTCGAACCGGTTGACCCGGTGCCCGGTGACTCGACCGGGTCGATTTCGAACCCGTCAAAACATTGATTACATGAACATATAGTAACCCGGGAAGAAAATATGGGCGTGTATGGTTGCGAGTAAAATAAGTATTAAGTATAAATGTATAATTATGCATGTAATAACACGGTATGTAATTCATAGAAGATCGTACATATTAAGATTCAATAAGATAGGAAACTACAATTCGAATGAGTTGCATCGAAGAGTTTTTGTTTTGTTAGATATTATCTAAAGATAAATTGATTACAGCCACATATTAATATCGTCCATAACTTCCACAACTAAGACGTTTCAGATCATGCATGCATGCAATTCCTTTTTCAACAATGTCGCTTACACCATAACTCTCAAAGAAACTCTTTTATAAAGAAAATTTCTTGTGGTCCTTCTAAACTTTTAATTTGTAAAAAGAGGGGTTTTTTTCGTGTTTTGTACATCAAGGGGAAAGATGAAAAGTAAGCATGGTGCCATGATTGCATGAAACGTATATCACCTTGAGACAAATGTCTAATGTTATACAACTCAAACTACTATATGATATATTAAATTATAAATATAAGATTTTATTGTGTCTCATTTAATTCTAAAAAAAATAATGGTACGTGTTCGTAATTAATGTAAGTACGGTTATCTCCGTCCAAAATTAAATTTTCATTTTCAAATTACCGACAGTTTAAAAAGTTAGGAGTATCACATTGTGCCCTAATCAAATGCTCACATTGTGCCACTATGAGAGTAGTACCGGATGGGTGATCATCCGGGAAGTCCTCTTTGATCACAGGGTCTGTTGATACCAGGCTTTCAAAGTCCTTCAATGAAGGTTTCAACCCAATAGGGTTCGAATCTGGAGAAGGCAGGGTTTACTTCAAATTAAGTGTCGTGCCTTCGGGCGGCTTAAGTTGAAGGTTTTCCCCCCATCGGGTTTCGAATTGGTCAAGGATTTCTCCGAAAGAACCGTTCCAAAAAAAAAAAAAAAAAAAAAAAATGCTATCTTGACATTTGGAAAACAACTGAAGTGATTTAAACGAGGAATTAAATTGTCACATTGGAGTCAATTTAAGTATAGGCAAATGATATTTTCACATATAGAATTACTATGCACACATAAAAATAAGAGTCACTGTGGTTGGCTCATTGCAGGCGGCCTCCCTGTGGGGGAAAACTTCACATCATTTTGGTCCCTGGTTTTAACTGGCGTTAAATAATTCCGTTAGAAGTTACACATTTAGCCCCTGTGGCCCATGAACATTGCAGCGTGCATCCTTCTTTCGTCCCTTTTACGTTTTCATCCGTTTTTACGCGTTTTCGTCTATTTTTTTTACGTTTTCGTCCGTTTTTTTACGATTTCATCCGTTTTTTAAGTTTTCGTCCGTTTCTTTACGTTTTGCTCCGTATTTTTATGATTTCGTCTGTTTTTTTTACGTTTTCATCTATTTTTTTACGTTTTCGTCTGTTTTTTTTTTTATTTTTTCATCTATTTTTTTACGTTTTCGTCTGTTTTTTTACGTTTTCATCTGTTCTTTTACGTTTTCGTCTGGTTTTTTACGTTTTCATCTATTTTTTTTATGTTTTCGTCTGTTTTTTTACGTTTTCGTCTATTTTTTTACGTTTTCGTCTGTTTTTTTTTCATCTATTTTTTTACGTTTTCGTCTGTTTTTTTACGTTTTCATCTATTTTTTTACGTTTTCGTCCGTTTTTTTACGATTTCATCCGTTTTTTTGAGTTTTCGTCCGTTTTTTTACGATTTCATCCGTATTTTTACGTTTTCGACTGTTTTTTTACGTTTTCATCTATTTTTTTACGTTTTCGTCTGTTTTTTTACGTTTTCATCTATTTTTTTATGTTTTCGTCTATTTTTTACGTTTTCGTCTATTTTTTTACGTTTTCGTCTGTTTTTTTTAATTTTTTCATCTGCTTTTTTACGTTTTCGTCTATTTTTTTACGTTTTCATCTATTTTTTTACGTTTTCATCTATTTTTTTTATGTTTTCGTCTGTTTTTTTACGTTTTTTCATCTATTTTTTTACGTTTTCATCTGTTTTTTTACGTTTTCATATATTTTTTTACGTTTTTGTCCGTTTTTTTAAGTTTTCGTCCGTTTCTTTACGTTTTGCTCCTAGAAAGAAACTAGCCTAGTTATAACTTGTTACATGTTAACTCGCTACACCACAAGACATTTATAAGGCTCCATATTCCTCCGCATAGATATGCTCCTTAAAAAAACGGATAAATCGTAAAAAAAACGGACAAAAACGTAAAAAAATAGACGAAAACGTAAAAATACGGACAAAAATACGGAGCAAAACGTAAAGAAACGGACGAAAACTAAAAAAAAACGGATGAAATCGTAAAGAAACGGACGAAAACGTAAAAAAAATAGATGAAAACGTAAAAAAAACAGACGAAAACGTAAAAAAATAGACGAAAAAATAAAAAAAACAGACGAAAACGTAAAAAAATAGACGAAAACGTAAAAAAACAGACGAAAACATAAAAAAATAGATGAAACGTAAAAAAACAGACGAAAACGTAAAAAAATAGATGAAAACGTAAAAAAACAGACGAAAACGTAAAAATACGGATGAAATCGAAAAAAAATAGACGAAAACTTAAAAAAAACGGATGAAATCGTAAAAAAAACGGACAAAAACGTAAAAAAAGTAGATGAAAACGTAAAAAAAACAGACGAAAACGTAAAAAAATAGACGAAAACGTAAAAAAAACAGACGAAAACATAAAAAAATAGATGAAAACGTAAAAAACCAGACGAAAACGTAAAAAAATATATGAAAACGTAAAAAAACAGACGAAAACGTAAAAAAATAGATGAAAAAATAATAAAAAAAACAGACGAAAACGTAAAAAAAAATAGATGAAAACGTAAAAAAAAACAGACGAAATCGTAAAAATACGGAGCAAAACGTAAAGAAACGGACGAAAACTTAAAAAACGGATGAAATCGTAAAAAAATAGACGAAAACGTAAAAAAATAGGCGAAAACGCGTAAAAACGGATGAAAACGTAAAAGGGACGAAAGAAGGATGCACGCTGCAATGTTCATGGGCCACAGGGGCTAAATGTGTAACTTCTAACGGAATTATTTAACGCCAGTTAAAACCAGGGACCAAAATGATGTGATGTTTTCCCCCACAGGGAGGCCGCCTGCAATTAGCCAACCACAGTGACTAATTTTGCAATCTCAGGAAACCACAGGGACCATTTTTGCAGTTTACTCTAAAAATAATGCATAAGGCCAAAATATTTTTTGTCCTTATGCATGATTTTTATGTGTGCATAGTAATTCTATATGTGGCAATATCAACACCCGTAAGTAAAATATTTAATCTAAATTGAGGGATCAGATATCTGCATATTAAGTATATCCGATTTGTTTGGTTGGGATTACGCTTCTGCATGTTGTGGTTCCAACTATTATTTAGGTTTTTATACGTTTAGCTAAATTATATACAATCTCGTTGCAAACGTGTTGCTGGAGATGAATGAGCATAATACAAGTACGAGAACCATTGGTTTTTCTATTTTGCCTGAAGTTTCAGAGTAAACATTGCACATATCACGCCCTTGCATTATGCTCATTCAACTCTAACAACAATAACTTTGGTTGTTCAACCTTTAGTGCTCCATTTCTTAGCTGATGTAATGATTTTCTCCCTTTATTAGTGCAAAAAGTGTGTCAAAAGAACGCTTTATGGACATGGTGTGGGGGTATTTTGGCGGCGGGGCTTTGTAGAGCATTATGGTTTATGTTTATTAGCCGCCATCGTGGGGCGACTAACTTTTATTAGTAGCCATTTAAGAACTTCTTCTGCTCTTCTTGTGATTTACTTTTGTGTTTTGCCCGCGTGTGTTTATTTTGCGGGAGTTTTATCCAGTTTTTTCTTGAATGTATGGGAGCGGTTTTTGGTTGGGGATGCCAAAACAGGTGTATTATCATTGTTATCTGTTTTTGTGCATCTGCCGTTGGTTATTCGTCTCCCTTTTATAGTGGAGGTTTCCCTCCTAGCCTGTTGGGTCTGACATAGAATGTACTTGTCTTGTCCTCTAAGTATCTTGGGGAGTGAGACAGGTAGAGGGGAGGACTAGTTTGGTCCTCCGTCCTTTTGTCGGTGCGGTCCGCTTTTTGCTTTTCCAGAGCGGATTAGTGGCGTACTGCTAGTGTTGCGGAGTCCCGTTTTTGTAAGCGCCGATTCCTCCACCCGTTGTCTATTTTGTACTTTGTGGCCCACATCGTTTGGGTACCCTCCTTTTGCTTTGTACCATTTGCTCGCCCAACTAAATGTCCCACTATAGTGCAATAGTTGGTAGATTCGTTGTATTTATTGCGTAAATTGCGATCGCTGACATTAAGAGTCCTACAAATTCTCGTCATTGTGGAATTGCGGTCGCTGACATTAAGGTTATTAACGAGTTCAACACATTCATAAAGTTAAGGACATTCGGAACCTCCATACGTTGGGTCAATATTTGACCCAAATATCCCTGACAAGTATTTGAACATAAAATAGCCAAGTCACTCACTGAAAATATCAATGAGTATTTTACTCTTTGACAAGTCAGTGAGTATATCACTCCCTGATATAGGGATAAGCTCAAACAAGCATACTTCATAAAACGTCAAAGACCAACTGAAGATGCACTTTACCTCACTGATACAGAATCAATGAAGAAAGTATCTGAGCAGCATCAGGGACACTGAGATATGAAAAATGTCTCTGTATCCTTGATCACCTTTCTCATAAGACAATGAACACCTCACCTAACTATAAAAGAAACTAACTGATCAAGAAGGCTCGTTGCTAGTAGAATCAGGGAGCAACTTCATCAAGGTTCAAGATCCAGAGACATTATTAATTAATCTAAGATTACTTGAAGAACAGTTCAAAGAAGATAAAGTCAGCAAGCAGCTCTAGCAAATGTTTAGTCTTAGATATCATCAAAGTTTACTTGTGAACTTACTAATGCATGTCAGCCAGTATGTACAAGGAACTTTAGCTCAAGTATAAGGGATCATCAAGGGTAGCAATACCTTGATGATCTCTCAGCTCTCATATCATACCAATAGAACATAACTTGTTAGGTGGGATTTTACAAACACGTTTAAGTAAGAAAACCCTTGGGAAGATAACCATTGCTCCTTCCCAAGGCACTAAATTGGCTCATGGGTACTCGTTACTGCCAACTTCGGTAAACCAAAAGGACATTTAAGCTAGAATACTAGGCACGTGCCTATCTACGACCAGTTAGCAAAATCACGATTCCCACGTGAAGCAATACTAACTTCCCCACTATAAATATCTATTTCAACAAAGAGAAAGTTGTGCATTCAAAAAGAGTGAGAAGTGAGAATTCCATACAAAGTGAAATACAAAAGTTTTATAGTGTTAGAATCCTCAACACTTATTCAAGCTTAGCTTGAATTTTTGTGATTTTAATTTGTCACACAACGGGGATAGCCTTCTGTAACTATCCCCTTGAAAAGCCATCCAAGTGTTATTAGTATGTCTAAGTGGGTTCTTGAGTAACCTTGTGATTTTGCCTATCATGTATCGTAAACATGTTCTTCTTTCAATGTCAAAACGTCACTTGTTTATGATTATTCTATTAATTCATGAGTTGCTCAAGTTGAATCGGACCAACACCCTACGATCTGGATGATTGATAGAAGAAACACCAAACATATCCCAAACTTCTCGCTCCCACCGGCCGGCTGATGGAAATGGACTGACTACTGGGGATATTCATGTTATTTCGTCTGCACTGATTCGTACACGAATGCGTGAGTTATACCGAGTACTTAGTAAATTATAGAACACTTCAAATCTTCGTTTAACGCAATAACTAAAATAAGGACGTGACAATTCGACTAATCAATAGAATATAACAATGGAGTAATTAGATTCTAAGTAAACACATTTGCTTATCATACGAGTTCACCAATTTACTTTTCTGCATAATTAGTTTAGTTTAGTTTTAATTAGTTTAATTAACAGTATAAAAACCAAACTCTTCAAACCTCGAGATTTTATTTGTTTTCTAATAAATATAAAAATACAAAAATCATCATCCATAGCCCTTAGACTTAATTCGTCATACACTTCGAGCCTTTACAACACTATTCCCCTAGAAAATGATCAATCCCTCGTGTTTTACCTATACTACACTACAACAGTTAGATACACTGCATAGGAGGATTGTAAAACTTCTTGTGTTTACAATTATCTGCATGAAATACGTATACACAAAGGTATCATCATTTACAATTTATTTATTGTGATTATGGTAGTTACGTTATTTATATAAGTTAAATATCTCATGATCAACTAATGCGTTAATTAATTCGATATACTAATTAATTAACTAATGGGCCACTATTTATTGGACTTAATAAATGGGCTAACCAAAAAGAATGGGAAGCCCATTTGGGTCTAAGGGGGTCGGCCACACAAGGAGGAAAAGCAAAGAGGAAAAACACTTCTTTTACCTATTGCTTTATTTTTATACTTGCATTATGTTATTGCTTGTGTTATTGCTTTGTTTTTATCTTTGTGGCTTATGTTTATATTGTGATGATATGTTCTCTTGTGTGAAATACATTATTGAACAACCTTTTAAACAATGATAAACATTAGGTTTTTTTTTTCTTCTTTTTTTTCCAATTTTTTCTTTTTTTTTTTTGCAATTTAATGTGTTATGAAATATCAACATGTTATATTTTTAAAAATGATGAGCAATGGTTAAAACTATGATTACAAAAATTTGAATGTGCAATTGTTCATCATAAAATGTTTATCATGTATGTGAAATAACCTTCCTTACCGAAGAATAAGCAGCTACTCTTTCGGGGTAATGCACTAAAGAAACTGTGCATGACTGTATGTGTCACTGTTCTGGTCGTTGGTAAAAGTCATGGTATAGCCTATGCAGAAGATGAGTGAGATATATCCCAACAAGGTGAAAGCCAATCAAAAGAGGCTGATCCCACAAACAAACTAAGAAAGAAGTTCATGGTTTATGAGAATGAACATTCAGTACTAGAACAGACGTGTTGCGCATTTTCTTGGACTTCTTTGGCAGTACATGCTTTATCATGCAACTTGGCTCATCACTCACATGTGCACACTAAAATACATATTTGAGAAAGCCTCTCTCGGGGGGGGGGGGGGGTAGCAAGGTGGTTAATGCTCCTAGCAGAATACTACAAAGTTTTTAAGACTATCAAAGCCATCAAAGGCCAAGCACTACCATGTGATATGCCAATGTGTTCATGGGTTAAAGGTATCTTCCTGACTACTATCCAAAGGATTCGGGCCTCTAAGACATTCCTGATGCGAGATATTGCAACCTCACAAGGAATTTTACTTCTCGAGGGATCTCAAGGTTTTGCAAGCCTCCAGGCGGTGTACCTGATCGTTGTAGTGTAGTATAGGTAAATCCGGGGGATTGATCGTTTTCTAGGGGAATAGTTTCGTTAAGTTGAAGTGTATGTCGATTTAAGCCTAAAGGTGAGGGATGATTATTTTTATATTTTATTAAAGCAAATAAAGATCTCGGTTTTGAAGGTAGGGGCGGAATTAGTTGTTAAGCAACTAAGCCAAAAACTATTTTTATAAAACAAAAATTAAAATAACAAGAAAAATAAAAATGGTGAACTTCTTATAGCTAGAAAAACGTGTTTACTTAGATCTCACTGGATCTCACTACTCCATAGTTATCTTTTATTGAATTGTTGAATTGTCACATCGTTTGTTTTAGTTGAAGCGATGTATTCCTTAATACCAGTTGTGGGGGTGTGCAACATTCCCCAACTCTATTAATATCAATTTCTCCTACAACCTTAAGTTAATTAAGCAATCATAGGATGATCAACATCAACTTATGCAGTTAATACAACGAGAAAAACTGGTAGTGCACCTATGGTTACGTTTTCTAAGACATCAAGCTAGTTACATAAAGAAGTCAGCCAGTTTTCTTAACCTAACGTGAAGCAATCAACTAAACAATAGACAACGCATCAATAATGAATAACTAGGTTTCATTAGATCTAAACAAACACAAAGGAATTTAAGCTAGCATGTTAAAGAGAAGAGAAGATGGACAAATAATCAAACAACATATAGACATATTGAATGATTAAAGGAATACTTAACTTCAATAAAACATGGATGAAAAGAGGCTTTAAAAGCGTTACAATAACTGCAAATTCGTCTAGGGTTTTGGTCTCCAAAAGTGTCACACTTAATGAATAAAATTTGAAAACTACATATAGATTTACAAAGCTGACGACGTCAGGTTATAGGTCCTAGCGCTGTCAGACCGCCGTGTTTAGGGTTTCGTCTTGTGTAAGTAGCCGCTCTGACACCGTCGCTCTTTAGCTTTTGACGACTTCAGCTTATGGCTAATGCCGTCCCTTTGTAAGCTTTCTGAGCCGTCTCTAACAAACTTAAAACGTGTCTGCCTTCTTCGAAATACACCTGACACCGTCAGGTTATAATCCTCCAAAGTTTTTTGAGGCGACGTGTGTAAAATTTTCCAGCTCCAAATCATCAAGTGACGGTGTCACATGGTGTAACGTGACGTCGTCAGGCTTTAATTCTGGCGGTTTTTCCCGACTTAGTTATTTTCTTCACTTTTTCGTCTAAAAATGTCCAAAAAGCGCTAAACTCCAAAATTCGCGTCCCAAGTACCTAAAATGCAAAAAAAAAATGATTTGAGGTAATATTTGATCATATAAATTCGATTTTAGACTTAAATAACCCTTTAAAAATGTATCAAATAAATCCTTATCAATTCTCATAATTCTTGAGAGTCTTTATTTGTAGATAAAGGCAGAGGGTCCGTTACAAAAAGGTTTGAAGAACTAGTTAAGCTAACTTGGGAATAAGAGTTTGAAAGAGCAATGCGTAGAATCAGTTGTTGATTTCACCTAATGTTGTTGTGAGCTCGATTGTAGTTAAAGCGAGAGGAAAGGTTATCAGAAGCACTTGAAATCTGAGATACAAAGGTTGATGTCTGCTCACTTTGTTGTGCAACATACACAGAATGTTCATCAAAGCAAGTGGTAATTCAAAGAATGTTTATCAATGAAAACTATGTTTCTAGTTCCGTAAGTGTTCATCACAGAATGTCTAAATGAATTAGTTTTGTGATATTGTAGTTTGTAGGTGTTGATTACATAAATGTTTGAATAGAGGAGTACCCAAATGTAAGAGTTAATAAGGGTGTTTGGCGATTAGCCAAGTAATATTTTGAATGGTTGGTTGTCAATAAATCGAGTTTAAATGTGTTGTTTTCGGGATATTAGTGTTGTTATTTTGGTTTTCTATGAATTTGTAAGTTATTGTCTTCAGTAACTCAACCAACTTATAAGGTTCATCAAGTAAGGTTTATCAATTAGAATGTTTGTTATATTCATCAATACGCCCATAAGTTCATCAAATGTTCATAAATTATACTCTGAATGTTCATCAATAAATGTTGATCAGTCATGGGATGGATGTTCATCAGTCATAGTTCATCATGGTTTGAAAGTTCACCAGTCATTGTTTATCATATCTTGATGTTAATCAATCATGGTATGAATGTTCATCATATCTTAGGGCCCGTTTGGTTGACGAGTTTTTATTTCAATAAATGGATTAGACTTGAAATAATGCATTTGGTTTTAACACCATAGGCTTTAAGATTTGGATTGAATGCTGAAAGTACAGATTTAGTAAAAGATATGTATATAGGTGGGTTTTGAAGATGATACCATTAAAAAGTTTCGACATATGTATAAAAATTAATTAGAAATGGACTATTGTCAATTTTTACTTAATTTTCTAGTGGAACTCTCTATTTTTTTTATTCACTTTCTTTCAATTATTTATCTAAATAATACAATAAAATTAAATGCAATCATTTTACAACCTGTGAACCAAACTTATATTTTAAAAGCTATGCTTTTGAAAACCAAGAATAAATCCATATTAAAATCTAAATTCAAATTCAAATCCTAAACCAAACCTACAAAAAACCAAACGTACCCTTAATGTTAATCATACCAAGAGGGGAGATATTTTCTAGACTTTCTACGTGGGAAGGGAGAATAAAGTTTCTATTTAATCCCATACCGCTGCACAAGCATAGCATAAAAAGGTTTTGCGATCATTATTGGCTTTTTATAATCAGCCAAAAACATTATTGTTAGTTCTATATTTTTCTGAAGAGAGGAAAGTAACAACCATCAATCATATCATGGGCCATGGATCCCATTTTTTTCTATACATCTTCATTTTCGATAAAGACAAATTTCTCAAAGAAATCAATTAAATATAAGTTTTACACAAAAGCATGAAAATGTATTTAACCATCACATATCACTGTATCAGTGTGGGTCTTAGCTTGCATATTTGGCTGACTGGCCTGAGGCTGGCAACTTTGAAGTAGGCCTAAACATTCATGAAGCGGCCCATTATCCTTATATCTGTTAACATTTATGATCAACTGCCGACATTAAACCTTCAAGTAATATACCCTTTTTTTACTTTGGACTTGTGATTCTAACACATGTGCAGCTTCTTGCTTATAAATCATAAGCTTATAAGTCAATTTAGCATTTGTGTTAGCTTATAAATAGTCGAGAAAGTAAAATGACCAAAAGGTATATCAAACTCTAAAATTCATAGGGTTATTAGGTTTTTACTCCGTATAAAAGTTCACCCTTTAAACAAGTCAGAAAATTAGAGCGTTATTTAAACGATCTCATATAAGTTTATAAGCTTAACCAAAGAGTTTTAGACGCTTAATTGGAGGGAGAAACTATAACTTTACATTAGGATAACAGTTACGTTGAGTCAATAACAAAAAACTATGAAGTTGCTTAGGGACCGAAATGAATGATGTGTAAAACTTTATCATGTATAATAATAAAATTTACAGGATATGTACCGTCCTCCTTCCTTAAGAATCATCATTTTGTTCCTGATTTTGATTCACTTTCACCAGTTTCTTCTTGAACGCTTATTTCACTAGCCAAACAAAAAATGGTTGAGGAAAAAAAAAAAAAAAAATCGCCTCCGACCCTTTTTGTTATCATTCATAAATTATTAACGTAAAACAACTACATTAAAGAGTCGGACAGTGGGCACATGATTTTGTTTATTCTCAGATCGTGGACCTATGGCCCGATAAGGAAAGATTTAACAGTGACTAGTAGGTATACATAGAAAAAGAATCATGATTTCGAGCCACTTGTTTTTGCCCTGTGGCCCATAAGATTTGGGCTTTTGCTCTCCAATAGTACGAACCCTCGTTATCACCAAATATGATTTACTTGTTAACTAACTGCGAATCTGCGATTAATAACCAGTAACCTGAATCAGTCATCAATCAGCTGCTTTTCTTTTAATGTGAAGCGCATATATGACTCATGCAGCGGTTGTGGCTAGTGCCAAAGGTCCTAAACCCTTGTGCTTGTTAGATGCACTTGTATGATATATTTTTTTAAACCGAACATATACCACAGAACTAAGGTTGTGGAGACACATTTTATGTAATGAATCAACACATACTAATCTAACAATAAGTTTGTTGAGGCAGTGGCGAAGCTAGAAAATTTTCAGTAGGGGGTCGGGATCTAAATTTTTTTTTCCTAACGCTATTTTTCGGCTAATACCGAAATTTTGGGGTGTCGAAACCGAATATACCGAAATTTTTCTACACGAAAACTATATACCCCCTACATCGCAAAAAAAATTTCGGGGGGTCGGGCGCCCCCCCCCCCCCCCCGCCCCGGCCCGCCCCTATGTCGCTGCGCCATTGTGTTGAGCCATTTCACTTTTAGACGTAATGGTAAGCATGGTGGCCATAAGAGTGCTAGGTGCAATCCGGGTTACATCTAGCTTTTACCTTATAAGATTTCTATAATACAAAATCAAAAAAACATCATTCACAATAATATTCTTATAATACAGTAACACACCACTAAAAATACTACTTTACACTAAAAAAACAAAAAAAAAAAAATAATTTAAAAATACACACAAAACTGTCCGTTATGCACATGGCCGGGGGCTGTAACGCGCCTATAACACGGGTCACGGTGTAGTTTGCCACCATTATTGGTCCCAAATTTCGCCTATAACGTGCATATAACCAACGCAAAAACAAATACAGCGAAATAGCTAGGTGTATGTATTTAGGATACACAATGGCTGCAGCTTATAAATCAATAACAAAACAATAATACAATATGTTATTTGTGGTACAAAAATCTGGTTTTAGCCTTTAAGTGTATACCCTACAATTTTGGACACAAATGCGTTGTGGTGTTTAGTGGGTTTAGGTAGGGCTGCGATCATGGTTGGACTTGAATGACATGGTTTGATGTGTCGGGCGGTTAAGGTACATCAAGAATTTGACCACCTACCATCAACACCAATGAGACTTATCCAGTTACATTCATGAACAAGCTTTACATAAACAACTCATTTACATCTTATAAGCTTTTAAATCGGCTATTGTCATATTAGTAATGTATTTGGATATCTATGAACACAGTGAAATTTGGGGGAAAATGATTATTATTTCATTGATTCAAATGAGAAAAGAATACAGAGTTTGAATATATACAAGTGAAAAAGGAAAGTAACTGCCTAACAACTTTATTTACATAAGACACCCTCAGGTTTTCTAACTAAGATATTGTGGACAAAAACATATTTACAAGTAACAAACTAATAAGTCTTCATCCCCCCTCAAGGTGGAGGATCTGAGAGACCCAGCTTGGCAGCAAGTGTTGAATGTTGTACTCTGTTCAAAGCTTTAGTCATGATATCTACTAACTGCTGATGAGAAGGTATATGAGCAGTTTGAAGAAAACCTTCTTGTACTTTGTCTCTGGTAAAGTGGCAGTCCAACTCTAAATGCTTAGTTCTATCATGAAAACAAGGATTTGCAGCAATCATTTGTGCAGATTTGTTATCACAAAACAAAGTAATTGGGGTCTTTACAGGAACCTTCAAATCTTTTAAAAGATAACTAAGCCATAGCAACTCACAAGTGGTGGTTGCCATGCTCCTGTATTCAGCTTCTGTAGATGATCTTGAAACTGTAGGCTGCTTTTTGGTTTTCCAGGATACTAATGAATGGCCTAGAAAAATACAATAACCTGTTAAGGACCTTCTAGTCATCAAACAAGCAGCCCAATCTGCATCAGTGAAACCAGTAACTTGCAAATGTGATTGAATGGGATAGAAAAGTCCTTTGCAAATTGTGCCTTTCAAGTATCTAAGAAGATGATTAGCAGCCTGCATATGTGTGTCCTTTGGAGCAGATACAAACTGACTGAGATGCTGAACTCCAAAGGAAATATCAGGTCTTGTCATAGTTAAGTACAACAACCTTCCTACTAATCTTCTATAAGAACCAGGGTCAGCAAGAGGAATTCCTTTGTCCAAAGAAAGCTGCAAATGTGCAGGTAATGGAGCAAAAGCTGGTTTGCAAGCTGTCATACCTGCATCTTGCAATAAGTCAAGAATATATTTCCTCTGATTTAGATGAGTCCCTGTACTAGATCTGCATATTTCAATTCCCAAGAAGTATTTAGCTGTGCCAAGGTCTTTTATGGTAAACTTCTTGTCCAATGCTTGCTTGGTTATGTCAATTTCATGAGGATCATTCCCTGTTACCAGTATATCATCTACATACACAAGTAGGGCTGTGTAACTGTCACCTTGTTGCTTGACAAAGAGTGAATAATCAGTTTTAGATTGCTCATATCCCAAAGAGTTCAAAAACTTGGTTAACTCATGGTTCCATTGTCTTGAAGCTTGCTTCAAGCCATAAAGGGATTTGATCAATTTACAAACTTGCCCTGGTTTAGCCTTGTGGTAACCTTCTGGTGGAGTCATGTAAATCTCTTCATCTATGTAACCATGCAAAAATGCATTGTTTACATCCAATTGATGAAGAGGCCATGCTTTAGCAGTGGCTAAAGCTATAAGAACTCTGACTGTGGCCAGTTTAGCAACAGGAGAAAATGTATGTTTGTAATCTAACCCTTCCTTTTGTCCAAAACCTTTCACAACCAATCTTGCCTTGTATTTTTCTACTGTGCAATCAGGAAGATATTTGGTTTTGAATACCCATTTTGAGTGGATTGGCTTATGACCAGGCGGTAAATCAGTGACTTCCCAAGTATCGTTTGCTTCAAGAGCATTCAACTCATTGTTAATAGCTTTCATCCAACCAGGATGTGTACTAGCTTGAGAATAAGATGTAGGTTCAATATTGTTAAGAACACTTGCCAGAAAAGCAATATGAGCCTGAGGTAAGTTTTGAAAAGCATTCTTTGAAAATAAAGGATACTTGGGTTCTTTGGACACATGATTAGCAGACCTTTGTGGTATAATGAAATCCTTCAACCAATTAGGAGTACTTGTTGTTCTGGATGATCTTCTCAAAGGAACATCAGGTATATGATCAGCAGCAGGTATATGATTTGGAACAAGAATATCATCAGCAGGTATATGTGAAACAGGTGATGCAGGGATATTCTCATTAGGATTAGGTGTCACATTATTGGGTGTGGATGTAGAAGAATCATGATCATCTTCAGTATGAAACATGACTGATGGTAGATTGTATTGCAGAGAATGCCTAGGTAAAACAACTTTAAATGGAAAGATGTGTTCCTCAAATATTACGTCCATGCTATAAAACACCTCCTTTGTGTCAAAGTTATACAACTTGTAACCTTTTTGACCAGGGGGATGAGAATGAGATACAAGGTGGACAAGGTGTTCAAGGGTATGATCAACACTTAGTTGCAGCTGTGTGTCATGAAGTGATGAAAATGTTCAAAGGGAAGGGTGTTATGCAAGAACAGAGCAATAGTGCAGGACCTTCTATGCATCATGCAGGTATGTCCTTCCATGTGAGAGCATTTGCTTTGTCATCACATAGTAATCAACTTACAGTCTATAATTGGATAATAGACACTGGTGCCTCAGATCATATGTGCCCTCATATTAGTCTTTTTGTCACTACTTATACTCTTAAGACCCCAATCATTGTTGTTTTACCTGGTGGTACTTCTAAAACTGTTACCATTGCTGGCAACATCAAGTTAACCCCCTCTGTAACCTTGGTAGATGTTCTATATGTACCAGGATTCAAGTTTAACTTGTTATCTATTGGGAAACTTCTCATCACACAGAATCTATTTGCTCAGTTCTTTCCAAAATTCTGTGTGTTTCAGGACCTTTCAACTAAAAAGGTTATGGCATTTGGGAAGGGCTCAAGCTGTTTGTACACTTGCAATTCTTTGGCTGGATCTTCTACTTCTTCTACATCTTCTATTAGTGTTTTGGATTTCAATAATCAATCTATGTATAGCAATCTAGTTCTGCCAAAGAAGGTTTTAGATTTGCATACTATTCATGCCAGACTAGGTCATATTTCTTTGTCAAAAATGTTACACTTAGATGAGTGTAAACATTTCAATGCTTCTGATTTCTCTTGTGAAAGTTGTATGCTAGCAAAATTTCACAAATTACCTTTTCCTAAAAGCAATACTATTTCTTCTCAGTTGTTTGAGTTAATTCACGTTGATTTATGAGGGCCATATAAGTCACCAACTTTAAATGGAGCACATTATTTTTATACTATTGTTGATGATAAAAGCAGAGCCACATGGACATATCTCATTCACACTAAAGACCAAGTCTTATCTGTTCTAACTCAATTTCTTCAGTATATTGAGACACATTTTAAGGCCAAACTTAAGTATGTCAGGTCTGATAATGGCACTGAGATCCTTAATCAGGGGTGTTTAGGATTATTCAAGTCTAAAGGGATCATACACCAAAAATCCATGGTGTATACACCACAGCAAAATGGTGTGGTGGAGAGGAAGCACAGGCATCTTTTAGAGACTGCTAGGGCCTTGAAGTCACGTGGAAGGACATACCTGCATGATGCATAGAAGGTCCTGCACTATTGCTCTGTTCTTGCATAACACCCTTCTCTTTGAACATTTTCATCACTTCATGACACACAGCTACAACTAAGTGTTGATCATACCCTTGAACACCTTGTCCACCTTGTATCTCATTCTCATACCCCAAGTCAAAAGGTGTATCCTGATTCATCTCCAAGTTCACATTAGCAGCCATTCTTATCCCCTTTTTATTCTTCTTGCCCTTATACCAATCAGGATATCCTATCTTCTCAAAACACTGATCTACAGTATGCCCATCTTGATCACAGTGAGTACAATGTCTCTTCCCATCATGCTTCATTTCATACTTGATATTTCTAGTGTCTATTCTTCCATTCTTAAACTGATTAACATTTGCAAAAAATGCTACCGGTTCAGCCATGTGATGAGTAACCTGTTTTTGCTTCTCTACTTGTTGAACAATATAATAGGCTTTATTGACATTAGGCAAAGGATCCATGGCTAGAACTTGATTCCTTACTGACTCATACTCATCATTAAGTTTCATCAAAAACTGTACTAGCTTAGATCTATTCTCAATCTCAGTAAACTTTTCAACTAAACCACAAGAACACTCTTGCATCTTACCACAACTACAAGTAGGAACTCCATTCAGGTTATGTAATTCATCCCAACACCTCTTCAACTTATTGAAATAGGCAGCAATGGTGAGATTACCTTGATTTACATTGTTTAGTTCCCTCTGCAAATGATAGATCAATGGTCCATTGCTTTGACCATACCTTTCAGTGATTTCCTTCCACAACTCTGCAGCAGATTGTGCATACAAAAACGCCCCAGTTAACTCTGCAGTCATGGAATTCAGTATCCAACAGGTTACCATATAATCACACCGTATCCATTTCTGATGATTCTCATCAGTGACAGCTGGCCTAGGAGTACTTCCAGTTATAAAACCTAACTTCAGCTTGGCGCCTAACGCCATCTTGATAGTACGGCTCCACCCAAGAAAATTACTTCCATTGAACGGTGTATTTGTGAGAACCATACTAGGATGATCTGAATTGCTGATATATAAAGGATCATGAATAGAATTTGATGAATTTTGGGTGTTTGATCCCGAAGTGACATCATTTTGAGAATTAGGGTTTGTATTCGCCATTAATGGAGGTTATAACGGTATTGTAACAAATTTCAAGAAATTATTCAATTGAAACCCTAACAATCACAATTAACACAAATTCGAACAGATCAATACAACAAATTGATCAAATAGAACAAGAATTTGGGTGAATTAGGTTCAATGAACAGATTTATCGAGTGAAATTAGTATTGAGCGTGTTGCTCTGATACCATATGAACGCAGTGAAATTTGGGGGGAAATGATTATTATTTCATTGATTCAAATGAGAAAAGAATACCGAGTTTGAATATATACAAGTGAAAAAGGAAAGTAACTGCCTAACAACTTTATTTACATAAAACACCCTCAGGTTTTCTAACTAAGATATTGCGGACAAAAACATATTTACAAGTAACAAACTAATAAGTCTTCAATAACGCAAATGTGTAAGAAACTTAAAGTGCCGACCTGAGCGGTATAAAGAAACGAATGAAGTGACTTGAGGTGTTGGTGTTTAACCAAATGTGACATCATGTAAATATCTAAGTTAGTTAGGAAATCAACATGAATTACTCACACATTCAGAAGTTAATTAGTTAGATATCCGTCATGTATATATAAAATCACTGGTGTAAAAGAGTTAGGTGCAGTGGAACCCAATAATATTTTATTAGGTTGTTATTTTAGCGTCACCTCACAATTAACACTCCAATAACTAAAACACAATCTTATATATATATATATATATATATATATATATATATATATATATATATATATATATATATATATATATATATATATATATATATATATAACTTATTGATGTCTATAAGTCCCGAAAAAACCTACAAAAAATACACTCACAAAAAAAAAAAAAATAAATAAAAATCAAGCAACGCCCATTGGTGGGCTGGCTGAAGGACGAACGGCGACGTCATTCGTTTATTTTTTACGAATGGCGGACCAACAACAACTTGCACCGTGCAATCTAAGAGGCTTAACACCTTAGTTACTTTTTTCTATCAATTCGGTGAAATCTTTCACACCTTGTTTTCTCATAAGATACATCTTCGGTTTGCACTCATTTGATTTGGTTTGTAATTTTTCGCTCATCATAATAGATATTATTATGTGGCTAATGTCCTGGCAAACGAACATCAGCTGCATGTTATTATTTCATATACGCATGAGGTTTACACATGAATCAATTTTATTTTCAATTAGTATAATATATTGGCATATAAGAATTTGACAGTAATTAATATTTTGTAATTGTGCTATTACACGCACGGGGTTCAAACTATAAATACAACTAATAGTTATATTTAAACTAAATTAGTTTGGCGTCTACTTATAAGTCGTGTTTTTATGTTGATAGTTATAATTCTGGGCATTTACAGATTTTTGTATTACAATTAAATTATTTTTGGTATTATAATCTTGCACACAAAATTTCATATATATAATCATTTTGATTTGTTAAAATATGAAAAATTGGCATTTATTTTTAGACAAATTAAAATAGAAAGGTGTGCATACAATTTGATGGAATAGTATCTAAACTCAAAACATGGTTTTAAGTTATTTGTAGCCCGTAAAAAATATAGTACAATTGACCCAAAAGATAAATGAGGTTCTTTGGTGGCATCATATATATTAAAAAAAAAAAAAAAAAAAAAAAAAAAAAAAGCATGCTGCCATGCTGTGATATAATTTGTAACATCCCACGCTCTACATGACATGTATGCTCATGATGATATTAGAATTCTTAATTGAAGTCATTGCTTGCTCGTAATCAATATCCAGATCAAGGAGATGCATATGAGTCGCACCCATCACTTTTTTTTTTTTTTTTTGGGTAATGGGTTTTGGAGAGGCTAATCGTGATAACATTTGTAACAACTCAAGTTTAATATGATACCTGTTAGACGATTAGTTTTTGGGTTTGTAGGCCCGTATGTAGTTAGGCCTGTATGTATTGTAGCCCATATGTATTTTCATATGTACATAACTTATGCATTCAATATTACGATTATCACTTTCCTACATGGTATCATCCTAATTCTCGATCCACTTTTTTTCCTGCTTCCGCACAACCCTAAATCCTACTCTCTCGTGTTTTTTTTTTTTTTTTTTTTTTTTTTTTTTTTTTTTTTTTTTTTGACTTACTGTTTGTCGACCTTGTGCGTTGTCGACTGTTTAAATTATTCGTGATGAGATTTTTAGTCCAGTTGTTAAGCCGGGCACCATTCGGACTGTTCTTAGCTTAGCTATTTCTCGACATTGGCCTGTTCATCAGCTTGATATCAAGAATGTTTTTTACATGGTGATTTAGCTGAAACTGTTTATATGTATGAACCTCCCGGTTTTCGGGATCCAGAGTATCCTGATTATGTTTGTTTATTACAGAGGTCACTTTATGGTCTTAAGTAGACACCTCGCGCATGGTTTCAGCGGTTTGCTGCTTACGTTACTACTGTTGGGTTTACTCCGAGTCGTTGTGACTCTTCTTTATTTATTTACAGACAGGGTGATGATATTGCTTTCTTGTTACTCTACGTGGATGATATTGTGCTCACTGCTTCCTCTGATAGTTTATTATAGCGGATTATTGCTTCTTTACATAAGGAGTTTTCTATGACTGATTTGGGTGCTCTTAACTATTTTTTGGGTGTGTCAAATATGTGTGACTCTTCTAGGATGTTTTTGTCACAGCGTAAGTATGCTATGGAGATTTTGGAGCGTGTACATATGGCTGGTTGTAACCCTTCTCGGACTCCTATTGACGCTGAGTCTAAATTGGGTGATGATGGTGATCCGGTTTCTGATCCTAAGTTATATCGGAGTCTTACAGGTTCTCTTCAGTATCTAACCTTCACTAGACCTGATATTACATATGTTGTGCAGCAGGTTTGCCTATATATGCATGATCCTCGAGAGCCTCATTTCACTGCTCTCAAGCGGATTTTACGGTATGTTCAGGGGACTCTGAGTTATGGTTTACAGTTATTTTTGTCTACTACTGAGTCTTTGGTTGCTTATTCGGATGCTGATTGGGCTGGTTGTCCTACTACTCGTCGGTCTACATCAGGTTATTGTGTTTTTCTTGGCAACAACTTATTATCCTGGTCCTCTAAGCGTCAGCAAAGGATTTCTCGTTCCAGTGCCGAGGCGGAGTATCGTGGTGTTGCTAATGCAGTAGCTGAGACATGTTGGCTTCGGAATTTACTTCGTGAGCTTCATACGCCTGTGTCCTCTGCTACTATTGTTTATTGTGATAATGTGAGTGAAGTGTACTTTGTAACACCCCCAAAATGCCGCAGCGGAAGACTGAGTCACTGGGGTGCTACTTCATAATACAAAGTACAAGTTATAGAAAACGACCTCTAAATGAGACGTTTTGAAAAGTTACCATTCGATTAATGAATTCAAAGTTACAAACATGAGATTCCAAAGTATGATACATAAATGTATACAAAATATTTTGAATGGTAAATGATAAAAGCGTAAGTCTTCAGAATATGCAGCTTGACTCTAAGTTCCACGCACTAGCTATCGCCTTACTAACCTGAGATAAACATGCTAAAGTGTCAACACAATGGTTGGTGAGTTCATAGAGTTTGTCTTAAAACAGTTGAAAAGTCTTTAAAGAATATTCGCACAACAAAGGCATCGTGAATCCACTCAGTTGCAAGTCCCGCCCATAACAATACTTGCAACCTGTGTGTTCACAACCCACTGCTAACATATAGTATGATTTCGATATATGTGTATACGATATATGCACGCTTAATGTAAAGTATCACTGCCTACTGAACCTCATGACAAGAATAAGCACAAATGCTTCAAAGCTGGATTATATTCACCCAAGGCCAGGAATATATGGCAATGGTGGGGGCGTCAGCCCAATAGTACTATTAATACCTCTCCATCGGCTCCATCCAGGAGTTAAACAGTGGTTAAAGAATAAAGCGTATAGAATAGTTTTCACACATTAAGGCACATATCGTAATTAATAAGACTACACATCATGTTTAAGAGTATAAAAGTATAGCGTAGCATATGAGTAAAATTGTCTTTAGTAAAAGAGAAAGCAAGTAGTTTAAGTATGTATCTCCCCCAAAGAGTTCAAAACAAGTATTAAAAGAGTAAGAGTGGGGCTATGACTCACCTTAAGTCTATGTAATGAGAAATGAAAGTGGTAGTCGAATCGCGAAAGTCTCTAAGAGCAGCCTATAATAGAACGTTGCGACTTAGGTTTGGAGTAACGTCTAAGAATACGAAGAATTGCCTATATATGTCTTGCATAATGTTCATGATGTAGTACTTAGTATATAGTGTAAGTCTTCGAATATAAATGGTTTATGAAACATGTATAGGTTGTATATCTCTTACTACCGTTCAGGCCGACATAATTCAGAAGTCATGGAGTAAACGTTCGAGGAGCCAGGACACTTTAATTCGTAAATCCACAACTCATCTCGACGGCTTACTTAATGAACTCCTCACATGAGGCTCCCTACTATTGTAGTATTTGATAAAATATAAATAAGTTTTGATCCGAAAAGTTACATGTACAATATTTGAATAAACTTAGGAAAGTTTACTTTTACATGAAGATTGTTATTAGAATGAGTTTCTTAAATCTTGTATGACAATTACTTGTAAGATTTCATGGTTCTTTAGATGGAGTAGAACCAAATTGTATGTTTAAGTTATCGCTAACTCTTTAGTTCATGTTTTCGCCTAGGTAAGTTTATATGGTCTTTAGTCATGGCTTTGCCGTGACCTTGGTCATTGTTCCATGGTCATGAGACTCAACCTTGGCTTTAGCCATGGTTGTGGTCTTGGCTTTAGGTCATTAGACCTCTTGGTCTTAGTAAACCATAACTATTATATAGTAACTTTGGTATATATAAAATAGCTGTTAAGAAACTGAAGAAAATCTCATTCGTTATTGGTTTTCTGGATACGTGCTCTTGAGTTTTTGAAGAAAACGTGATTCCGGACAACTTTCGTGCTTTAAATTTTTCATGAAAAGGACCAGAAGGGCCTCTTTTTGCGTGTTTAAGGTTCTGTCACAGAAATATTTCGCAGTTTTGCCGTAAAGTTTTGGTAATTTCAAATGGTCATAACTTTTGACTCGGGTACTCGTTTTGGGTGATTCAAATTGCTATGTTTTCCTTGTTAAGTCCTCTTTAACAGTAGGTAAGTTTCAAATATCATAGTTATACTATTTTGGTCGTGGTTCTCTATAAAAGTTACTAGTTTACTTGTTTAAATAACATAAGTTAACATATATATACCATAACTTGTTTTACTAGTTTTTATACATCATGAACATAGTACAAAGACCATATATAGCATGAAAGAAACATAATAAGCATGAAAATGATATTGAGCAAGAAAGTGTAATAGGGTTTCTTACAACTTTTGGCTTTCTAAAGAAAGGAAGTCAAGTATGAAACTAGGACACTAAACATATGCTTGCAAACCCTTCACCACAACTCTTGTAAACCCTTGCTATAACCCTTTTGAAAACCTTCTTAGCTCAGCCCTAGTACCTTTGTGTAGCTCCTAATTCATCCATGGAATCACCAAATAAACACTAGTTTCATGTAGAGAATAACTAGGCATTTAACTTTGTAGTGTAACTTGTAGTTTGAAGATCAAAGGATAATGGTGCTAGGGATTATAGGTGTGGCGTTTTTATGGAGATGAAAGGAAGGAATGAGCTTGCTTTTATAGCATGAAGAGGAGGTTAAGAAAGTAACTAGGAAATTCCCTAAACTTGGTGACCAAGTTTTACTTGGAGCCTAAGTTTAACACATGTATATATCTTAAGGTTACAAGGCTTGAGATCAAGACACATGGGGTGATTCCCCCCCCCCCCCCTAGAGGCGGTTCATATGATATAAGAGAGGATGACTTGGTCTTGGATGATATTATCCTACTTATGTAGCTAGTTTTGACTCCGTAAGATGTTAAGTCACGAAACGTAAAACCGGGTATCCTAAAAATATGAAACTTGAAAGAATGACTAAACTTGTCAATATACTCCATAATAAAATATACAATGAGTGGTAGGTTCTATTGGGTTGCTCAAACCCTGCTAAAACTGGAAACGCGGGTCTAAAACGCGTAATTCGCGTAAAACGCTGAACTGGAAAACGTAAAATTCCAAAACTTTTGGAATTGTCGTAAAATGAGAGAAAATCATATTTCTATTGTTTATAGTGTTTTATGGACATATCGGGATGCTGGAATGACGTTTAAACCTAAAAGTAAATCTCGGACACGGTTTCGTGATTTTTGCAGAACTGATTCGACGAGTGTCAAACTCTCGGATTATCATTAAAATAGTTTAACTTACGAGAATATGAAATAAAAATTTCGGGAGTGAATAGTGAAAGTGAATAGTAATTATGAATAGTAAAAATGAATAGTAATCAAAAAATGCGAGTTGTTACATACTTGTCCTCTAATCATGTTCAGCATCAGCAGACAAAGCACATTAAGATTGATATTCGTTTTGTTTGTGATTTGGTTGCTACTGGTCAGGTTCGTATTCTACATATTCCTTCTCAGTTTTAGTATGCTGATATTTTTACCAAGAGGTTACCGTCTGCGTTGTTTACAGAGTTTCGTTACAGCTTGAGTGTTCGGTCTCCTCCCGCTAAAACTACGCGGAAGTGTTAGACGGTTAGTCTTTGGGTTTGTAGGCCCGTATGTACTTAGGCCTGTATGTATTGTAGCCTATATATATTTTCATATGTACATAACTTGTGCATTCAATATTACGATTATCACTTTCCTACAATACCGACTTAAAATGACCGGTATAAATTATTATGATCTTATAACTTCAAACTTTCAATGACTTTAATGATTTTCATTATTTGATTCTGGAATACGAAATGTTGGTCACACTCTTTTGTATGTTAAAGGCAACAAACAAATTATTAAACTAATTTCATCAGTATAGATAAAACTACAACTGATCAGTCAGTCGGATATAAATAGTTGATAAACTTTGGTGGTTTTAAAAAATTGTTGTCCTTCTTAAAAAAATAAAAGATAAACAACCATGTTTTATAGGGTGAGCATCGGGACGAATCCCGACCCGTCCCGACTAATCCCGATACCGACAACGGGGAAAAACCCAAACGGACTCCCGACCCGATAATGGTCCCGACTCGTCCCGAATCCCGATAATGGTCCCGAATCGTCTCGAATCTTGATTTTGGCTGTGTTTTCTCGGGACCATCCCGACTCCCGACCCGTCCCGAATCCCGATTACCAGGAAAACGCAAACCGACTCCCGACCCGATTACAATCGGATCGGTATCAGGAAAGGAGTCGGGTGTCGGGATCGGGACGGGAGTCGGGTGTCGGTCGGGATTGCTCACCCTAATGTTTAGTACGTGACTCAAAACATTATATTAAAGTCTCATGTACATATTTAATTCTGAAGTATTTAGTTTTAATTTGAAATTTTTAATTAAAGTGTGTCATTGTCAATGCTATAGTATCCCAGCACTGCACGTGAAGGTTTTGGTGTTAACATCCAGAAATCTAATCTAACAATTAATTGCAAACTTGTATAATTGACATCGAATAATTGATATTGGAGATGATATTTATTCCTAATTTAACTCAACTTTGACATATTGCTAAAACTAAAACTACCGCTTGTTGATTTTATCTTTCTACACTTATTGCACACTTATTTCTCATATATTTATCATTTTATTTAATAACTTACTAGTTACTACATCCCAACACTACACATCAAGATCAAAGCCAATAGGAACACAAGCAAAGGGGTTCAATTAATCATTTCTAATATGTGAAGCCGTGAAGGAATGATACGCAGATTTTATGACACGTAAATCTTCTAAATTGGACTAATAGAACAATAGAACTGCATATGAACTGAACAGGTTTTAATCATCATTAACAACCGTAATTAGTTGTTTCTTTTCAGCGAATATATGTACATCGTCGACCATATAATTGTTGGAAATTTTTTGAATGAGACATCGATTTTCAAAGTGGAGTATCCAAACTAAAAAATAGTTGATTTTCTTACGACATTTAATATGATGCTTAACGGTCGTTTAATGGCCATCCGAACTCTAGTAATTAGAAAATTATGAGTAAGTTACAATTCCTTGATGAGGAATTGATGACCATTATAATCATTAGTGCATATTAAGAATAATGGTTTCTTTTGTTCAACTATTTAAAAGAATTAGTTCTTGTTTTATAAACAAGAGAGATGGGGAGACACTCACACACAAAACAAAAGATTCATAAATATTCAACGAAATAAATTCCGGTGAAATTCAAGCATGTCGGGCATGTACTGCAATGCAAATGCTTCGGTCGTTGTACCCTGGCAAACAGAAGCCGAATAAACGGTGAATCTGTTTTGTTATGATTTTTTTCTTGTTTTATACTTCTTGGTTGTATTGTCATTTCTTATTAGAGGTGGGTTTTACTACTACTTTCTTAAAACAGATTTTGTCGACACCTTTGTCGAATCAGAAAAGAACAACATGACTTGCCAAAGTACTAAATGTTCGTATATAAAACAGATTTTCATCTAACAGATTTTATGAAAACATCTTTGTCAAAGCCGTGACATATTTTACGAACAACATGACTATTTTGATTTTTGTTTTGGAAGCATAAATAAAATTGAAAAACTATGGTTTTATATTCACATATTATTTGAAGTAGAACCAGAAATCTTTTGTCATATTAAACAATTATGCTTACTTATGAATAAGGAATAGTTTTTACATTTGGTAGTATTGGTGACAATTCGTCACCTGCTATTGTTTAGCTTCTTATGTGCCGAAGCTTTTAAAAGCTTGAGATTGCTATTAACTTTTGTTATTAATTTATTGTTTATGGTCAATATGAAATAATGTTGGATCTGAAAAGCCGACCTAATTGTCTCTGACAAGTATTTAAATATAAAATAGTCTAATTCACCTTTTAAAGGCCAGTGAGCATCAAGTCTCTAATAACGATCAGAGAGAATGTCACTTCATAACTATCAATGTGAACCTAATAGTTATCAGAAGTGAGATGATCCCTGATATGTTATCAGAGAACATGTCTCTATGATCATTATTCAGAAGATGACTCACTGATAAAAAAAATCAGTGAGTGTTATATAAAGCTTAAACGTCTGTATGGCTTCAGGGACGTCGAAGACCAACTGAAGAAAACATCTCATAAACTGATGTGGTGTCAGGGAGTGATTTACAAGGAGCTAAAAGCAACACCATTATCACTGAGATCTGACAGTGTCAAGGAGTGATTTACATGGGCGGAAAACTTATTTTAGGAAGATAAATTCAAGTACTTAACGATATACGAGAAACAAGCATTGGAACTATAAGTTGTCAAATCGGGAAAGCCGAAAGTATGCTTCAGATTAGCCTACTCGGCACGTGCCTATTTATAGCAAGTGTACAACTTACTATGCAACCCACATGCAACCACTGTTTCCCCTCCTATATAAACACTCGGTTCTAACCAAGTTAAGTAGATATTCAAACAAAGAAAATAATACAAATTATTATGGTTAGGAATTAGGGTCCTCCTCTCCTACAAACAACAAAGCAGCTAGCAATCTTTTGTTGTTTGATTTTTGAGAGTGGTAATCCGTGAACTTAGGGGTATTTCCTGTAGGCTAATCCTTGTAAATCTTGGATTCATTGATAATAAGATTTAGAAAAATTGAAAAAATACGAATGGTGTTATTAGCATGTTTGTGTCGTTCTCAAGAAAACCCAACATCATCAAAATTGATGTTCATCAGTTTTCCTCACTTGCTAAAACTATTGTTCATATCCTTCATTGTTTGCATGAACACATGTGCTCAAGAGGAGACTCAACAAATAAGTGAACCCTATAAATTGTCTAGAAGTTACATGTTTATTTTTTGAATGAGACACAGATTTTCAAAGTGGGGTATCTAAACTAAAAAATAGTTGATTTTCTTAAGACATTTAATATGATGCTTAACGGTCGTTTAATGGCCATCTAAACTCGCTAATTAGAAAATTATAAGTTACAATTCCTTGATGAGGAATTGATGACAATTGTAATCATTAGTGCATATTAAGAACACCCGTTTCTTTTGTTCAACTATTTAAAAGGATTAATTCTTGTTTTATAAACAAGAGAGAGGAGGGAACACTCACACACAAAACAAAAGAATCATAAATATTCAACAAAATAAATTCCGGTGAAATTCAAGCATGTTAAGCATGTCCTGTAGTGCAACTGCTTCGATCGTTGTACCCTGAGAAACAAAAGCCGAATAACGGTGAATCTCTTTTGCTATGATTTTGTCTTGTTTTATACTTCTTGGTTGTATTGTTGATTCTTATTAGAGGTGGGTTTTACTACTACTTTCTTAAAACATATTTCTCGAAACCTATGTCGAATCAGAAAAGAACAACAGGACTTACCAAAGTACGAAATGTTCGTATATAAAACAGATTTTATGAAAACATCTTTGTCAAAGCCGCGACATATTTTATGAACAACATGACTATTTTGATTTTTGTTTTGGAAGCATAAATAAAATTGAAAAACTATGGCTTTGGCATTGATATTCACATATTATTTAAAGTAGAATCAGAAATCTTTGGTCATATTAAACAATTGAGCTTACTTATGAATAAGGAATAGTTTACATTTGGCAGTATTGGTGACAATTCTTCACCTGCTATTGTTTAGCTTTTTATGTGCCGAAGCTTTTAAAAGCTTGAGATTGCTATTTCCTTTTGTTATTAATTTATTGTTTATGGTCAATATGAAATAAGTGAACCCTATAAATTGTTTAGAAGTTACATGTTTATTTTTGGTGTGCATAAGTCTTGATTTCTACTATTTAATTCATGCTTAAATCTTTTTCACATAACTTTGTTTAATTGTTGGGAATTTTCTGCACAAAATTTTATTAAGGGTGTTTGTTTACTAAAGCACTTTTAGGAGTATGTTTGCGGAAATTTGCATTGGAAATTTTGTGCAGATTTTATAGAAGTAGTTTGATGAATATTTTATACACGAAGTACCTTTGTGCACTGACTCCTCCCGAACAAAACAGTCAATAGTGTGCAGTCAATAGGCTCACCCGGGAGAAAAAGTCAAGATATGTAAATCCGTGGAATTATAGGGAAATCCCCGGGTCGTTATGTCCCAGCGATATTGCAATTGGATTTGAAAACGTTTTAGGTGATCGGGTGATTTAACAGAAGGATAAGGAATTTGATTTGTATGATTACACTAAGAGATGAGGAATGAGAATAACTTAAAAACACTATAAGAACAATTACTGATTTTCAGATAACCTAAAAACTTAACCTAAACCTAAAAACGCGCGTTTGAATTTAAAATAAACGCGAACGCGCAAAATAAAAAGTGAAACGGGAGCAAATAAAATCCTACGGTTATGAAATTTATATTTTTATAAACCTAATGATATAAGAAAATTTTAAAAAAAAGAAAAATAATTTTTACACTATTTAATTAATTACTATGAATTAATTACTAATTATTAATTACTTTTTAATTATTTAAATTACACTAAATTGTAACTAATTATAAAATTTAACTAGAAAAATGAAAATTAAATTTAGAAAAATCTAAAATATTATAAAACTAATTTTAAAACAGAAAATATATTTTTTCTACTTTTTAATTAATTATTATTAATTAAAAGCTAATTATTTAATTAAATTAAACTAAATTAAATTATAAAAAGTACTAAATGCCAAAAGAAAAATCTGAAAAAATTACTAAAAATCCTACAGGTTATAAGGAACTTAAGAAAAATTTAAAATTAGGAAATGCTTATGAATAAGCAGAAAAATAAGCCAAAGGGCTTGGAAAACCATGGGGTAATAGAATTTCCACGAAAGGTAACCGCATTGAGTGTCTCGAGAGGTAAAGTTTCATTAATTTCCTTCTTTTCGAAGACATCTTGGTGGGGGGTTTTCCAAACGGGAGAGATGATCAGCAGCTAGGTTCTCAGCTCCTTTTTGATCACGAATTATGATATCAAATTCCTGTAGGAGGAGAACCCAACGGAGTAGTCTCGGCTTTGCATCTTGTTTTGCAAAGCGGTACTTCAAAGCCGAGTGGTCCGTATACACTATGCATTTGGTCAATATCAAATATGGCCGAAATTTTTCAAAGGCATACACCACTGCTAATAGTTCTTTTTCAGTGGTGGTGTAATGACTTTGAGCCTCGGTCATTGTCTTGCTCGCATAGTGTATCGGCTGAAAGTGTTTTGATTTGCATTTCCCCAAGACTGCCCCTATTACATAATCACTAGCATCACACATAAGTTCAAAGGGCAAGTCCCAATCGGGGGCAACAAGAATTGGTGCCTCAGTAAGCTTTTTCTTCAAAGTTTCAAAAGCTTCAATGCACTCAGGTGAGAAGATAAAAGGAGCATCCTTCTCGAGGAGATGGGTCATAGGCCGGGCGATATTGGAGAAATCTTGAATAAACCTACGATAAAAACCGGCATGACCCAAAAAGCTCCTAATACCTTTGATGGTAGTGGGATGAAGTAATATTGCAATCACATCAATTTTGGCTTTGTCAACCTGAATCCCGTTTTTTGAAATTTTAAGGCCGAGGACAATGCCCTATTTGACCATAAAATGGCTCTTCTCCTAATTGAGACACAAATTTGTGTCTTTACATCGTTTCAACATATTTTCCAAGTGGGAGAGACAAGATTGGAATGAATACCCAATGACCGAAAAGTCATCCATGAATACCTCTATTGTTTTCCCGATCATGTCGGAAAATATTGACATCATGCACCTTTGGAACGTGCTAGGAGCGTTGCATAAGCCAAATGGCATGCGACGGTAGGCAAAGGTTCCATAAGGGCATGTGAAGGTAGTTTTCTCTTGATCCTGTGGATCAATGGGGATTTGAAAATAACCTGAGAAACCATCGAGAAAACAGTAGTACTCATTCCCCGCTAATCTCTCGAGCATTTGGTCCATGAAGGGTAGAGGAAAATGGTCTTTACGGGTGGCTTCATTGAGCTTTCTATAATCTATACATACACGCCACCCCGTAACCAAACGAGTTGGAATCAACTCGTTTTCCTCATTTGTGACAACAATTATGCCACCCTTCTTAGGAACACAATGAATCGGACTCACCCAAGGACTATCAGAGATAGGGTAAATCAATCCAGCATCAAGAAGTTTTAGAACTTCTTGTTTGATCACGTCGTGAATTTTTGGATTTACCCTTCTTTGATGTTGTACTGCGGGTTTAAAGTCATCCTCCATCAAGATTTTGTGTGTACAAAAATCCGGGTTAATACCCTTAATTTCGGATAGTTTCCAAGCAATTGCTTGCTTGTGTGACTTTAGAACCTTTATGAGCGCAGCTTTCTCCTCATCACTCAAATTTTTAGCAATTATGACGGGTAATTTATCATCACCCTCCAGAAATGCGTATTTGAGATGAGGCGGTAAGTCTTTAAGCTCGACCTCAGGAAAATCATCAACTTTTTCAACATATTTGATTTCCTCTTTATGAAGTTCTTTTGGAGGAAGGGGGAGATGGGTCTTCATTTAACAATCTTTCCAGCAAAAGAATGTCCTCCTCAGGATCAAGATAGTCTTCATCAACTTCATGCGAAATTGAACCATCTTGGGCAAGAAAAGCCTCAACTTCTTCCAAAAGGAAGTCACTTCCCTCAAAAGGAGTGAGAGAAGGGGAAGAGTCGGCTACAATAGGCTCAGAAGATGGAGTGGGACTGCCACTCGGAAAATAACCAAGAAGTTCATGAGTGTACTCCTCAGAAGCAACGTCAATGCTATCTATTCGGTTAACCGATTCAGCGTCATAATTTGAGGAGTACCTCGAAGTTTGATAGAGGTTAAACATAACCGCTTCATTACCAACACGAAGAGTTATTTCCTCTTCGAAAACATCAATGAGCGCACTGCCCGTTCTTAGGAATCCTCTCCCAAGAATGAGAGGAACCCTTTGATCAACATCAAACTCAACAACAACAAAGTCAGCAGGAAAATGGAACTTTCCTACTTTCACAAATACGTCCTCAGCAATGCCAAGGGGACGAGTTATGGAACGATCTACAAGCTCAAGAGTCATGCAGGTAGGAGTAAGTTCCGGAATAGAAAGTTTCTTCCATACTGAGTTAGGCATCAGGTTGATGCTAGCGCCAAGATCTGCCAAGGAGAAGCATTCAACCATCCCTGGAAAAACACATGGAATGAGAAATTTTCCAGGATCTCCAAGCTTCTCGGGAAGCTTCTTTAAGATAACTGCTAAGCAGTTCTCGTTCAATGGAGTCTTTGCCATTTCGTACAGTTTTTCCTTGTTGCTTAACAAGTTCTTGATTAGTGATGCAAATTTCAGCATCAGAATGATAGCATCCGCAAGGCTTATGTCAAAATGCAAATCTTGAAAGATTTGATAGAACTTATCCATTTGGTGACTAGCCTTTTCACGAAGCTTTTGCTCATTAAGTCGTGATGGGTATGGTATTGAAGTTTTGGATTTAGGGTTTTCAACTGGAGTTTCAGGTGGTTCAAAGACAACTCCAGGTTTGGGTATGGTTTCTGGTACAACCTGAGGATGGACGTGTGCGGTACTTAGTGGGCTAGTAAATTGTACCTTGTCCTTTGTCACCTCAGGTTCACGTTCCACTACCTTGGGAGAAGAAGAAGAGGTAGTAGGAGCCGTGGGTCCATCATAGGAAACACCACTTCTCGTTGTGATCGCTTTTTCATCGCCCCTCGGATTAGCGATCGTGTTGCTGGGTAATGTACCCGAGCCCGAGGGTCGATCATTTAAAGACTTCTTAAGGTCTGCGATCTGAGTCATCATCAACCTATTCATGTCCTCCTGAGATTTCATGAATTGCTTCAACAACTCATCAGATGATGGGCCAGTTGGAACAATTGCTTGAGTTTGGTTAGGAGGAGCTTGGTTAGGGAAATTCTGAGTAGTTGTAGTGATGGCTTGATTTTGATTGGGAAAATTCTGGACCCGGTTGTTTTGATGGGAACCGTGGTTTTGAAAATTTCCCTGATGTTGGTTGCCATGTCCATGAGAGTTGTTTCCCTGAAAGTTGTTTTGACCTTGGTTTCGATTATAGTTTCCTTGATTTTGGAAACCTTGATTTTGGTTATGATTGACATTCCCTTGGTTTTGGTAACCTTGGTTCATTCGATTCTGATTTTGGTTCTGGTTATGGTCTTGGACATTATTGTTTTGATTGAAACCGGGTGGTCCAAGGAAATTGTTAGAACGATAGCTTAGAAGATTGCGGTCCCCTTGCGGTTGGTAGCCATTACCTCCCGAATTATAGGAACCTTGAGCAGCATATACGTCCTCTTGAGTGTAGCCACCGGTGGCTGGACACTCAGAATATGGATTTAGACCTCCACAAGTTTCACAACTTTGATTAACACCTTTGACTTGTTGATTTTGGATTGTTTGGTTCATCCTCAACATAGCTGTAGCGAAATCATCCATCTTTTTAGTGAGAACCGCTATTCCAGAAGATGCTGGAGTAACAGACTTACATGACTCTTCCCTCTCAGCTGAGGAATCCCAGAAATTATGGTGGGCAGTCATGTTTTCAATGAGATCATAGCACTCTTCGGGGCGCCTTTTCATAAAGGTCCCACCAGCAGCAGCATTGAGAATATCACGGTGTCTCAATGTTAACCCATTATAGAAAGTATCTATTTGGGTAACAAGTAACATGTTATGGTTATGACATCGATCAATTGAGAGCTTATAGCGTTCCCATGCTTCAAATAAAGACTCTTCGGGATGCTGACGAAAGTTACTAATGTCATTTCGTAACTTGGTAACCATGGATTGTGGAAAGTATTTGGCTAAAAATTTAGTCACCATTTCTTCAAAAGTGTGAATAGAATTCTTAGGAAGTCGATCAAACCATGCAGTGGTATGATGGGTTAGAGAATAGGGGAAAAGAGATAGACGAAGGGCATCATCGGAGACACCATTCTGTTTCATGCTTTGGGTGATGGTAAGAAATTTATCAAGATGCTTGTTTGCATCGTCACCCGGTAAACCGTGAAATTGGCACGAATTCTGGACTTGTTGTATCATGTGATGCTTAAGTCCAAAATCGGTAGCCGCAATGTTAAGAGGGGCAATGGGTCCACCTCTTCCTTGCATCGTGGGTTGACACAACTCCTCCATCGTTTGGAGATCAGGAGCTGCATCATCCTTGGGTGGTTCTTGGTTATCGTCCATTCTTGGAACTGGATCCTCAACAATAGGACGTAACTCAGTTACGTTTCTTAGTTGACGATTTCGTTTTGATTGTGAACGAGTGTGCATGCACTAACAACAAAATTTCAATACAACAAGATCGAGGCAAAACCACAGTGAACTTAAACCAATAATCACAAATGAATGGCTTCTTTGAAAAAGGTACACCCCCAGATGGTAGGTGTTTTGCCTTGGTTTGCGACGGTTTATTTTATGTAATTATTATTCACAAGAAAAAGAAGAATGTTTTTGGGTTTTTGTGTATGGGTGAAAAACTTTTGGAAAATATTTTTGGTATCGTTTCGTTAACCAAAATCGTATTTCTTTAAGAATCACCTAAAAAGAAATCCGATATACAAAACGTAACGATTTATTTTGTTTGTTTTTTATTTGTTTGGTGTTGTTAACACTCTAGGAAAAGTGTTAATGACGTTTTTGTATTTTGATTAAAAATTTACAAAAGGTGGTGGAGTTTATACAATGACGAATGAAAACCACTAATCTCAAAAGACGTTTTCAGATATGCAGCAACCTCTCCGCAGCGGCGCCAAAATTTGACTCCTCCCGAACCAACCAGTCAACCGTGTGCGGTCAATAGGCTCACCCGGGAGAAAAAGTCAAGATATGTAAATCCGTTGAAGTATAGGGAAATCCCCGGGTCGTTATGTCCCAGCGAGATTGCAATTCGATATGAAAACGTTTTAGGTGATTGGGTGATTTAACAGAAGGATAAGAAATTTGATTTGTATGATTACACTAAGAGATGAGGAATGAGAATAACTTAAAAACACTATAAGAACAATTACTGATGATCAGATAACCTAAAAACTTAACCCAAACCTAAAAACGCGTGTTTGAATTTAAAATAAACGCGAACGCGCAAAATAAAAAGTGAAACGAGAGCAAATAAAATCCTACGGTTATGAAATTTATATTTTTACAAACCTAATGATATAAGAGAATTTTTAGAAAAAGAAAAATAATTTTTACACCATTTAATTAATTACTATTAATTAATTACTAATTATTAATTACTTTTTAATTATTTAAATTACACTAAATTGTAACTAATTATGAAATTTAACTAGAAAAATGAAAATTAAATTTAGAAAAATCTAAAATATTATAAAACTAATTTTAAAAAAGAAAATATATTTTTCCTACTTTTTAACTAATTATTATTAATTAAAATCTAATTATTTAATTAAATTAAACTAAATTAAATTATAAAAAGTACTAAATGCCAAAAGAAAAATCTGAAAAAATTACTAAAAATCCTACAGGTTATAAGGAACTTAAGAAAAATTTAAAATTAGGAAATGCTTATGAATAAGCAGAAAAATAAGCCAAAGGGCTTAAATAGAAGCTATCACTTTCTTAAAAGTGATTATTTTTTGATTTTTCTTTTTGAGAACTAATTATATATGCACTGAAAAAAAACAACTTTTGTGAAAAAACTTTTTGTACAACTTAAAAATAAGCTGTATGCAACTTCAATTGCTTAACAGGTTGGAATTTTTAGCTTATTAGGACTTGTGACTTATGAAAAAGCTATACTTAGGCTACCCCATGGACAAATAAGCTAAGACAGATAGATATTAACTAGGAATGAGCAATAAGAATCCAAATAAGCACAAGAAATAAGCCACAAATCAACAATAAGCACTTGATGAAACAATAAGTTCAAACAGGTCAAATTACGGGCTTTTGGACCTCTGTGGGGTCCACAGAAGTCAATGGAGGTCCAAAGAGAAAGTTGACTTTCAAAGCTGACCAGGTCAACTGCAAAATAAGCCAATAAGCTGGGCTCATGGCTTATTATTGATCACTTTATGGTCTTGTGAAATTGGTGCACAAAACTGAGTAGTCAGTTTAGGTTCTGAGAACAGGCCACCAAGAAGGGTCAAATCAGCTGTGGTCCAATAAGCTAGGGTCCAAAATAAGCCAAGGCCTGAGAAGCAGGACTGATAAGCTACAAAATAAGCCAAAAGGCAGGTTGTGGGTCCCACAGGACCAGTAACAGTGAGTCCAAGAAACTTGGCCAATGGCCTGGTGCAGGGGAGGTCTTGCACCCTGCACCCTCAAATAAGCTGATGCATACTCCGCTAAAAAAAATCAAAAAAATAAGCTGTTGATGGATTATTGTAGCTTAAGTGGGATATTTTGTTCTCTAAAAATTTCAAGGTCCCATTCCAAGCATAAAATTCATAAAAATTCTCACAAAAAGTGAGATTTCTGCACTACAAGCAATTTTTGACTTTGGTGATTTTGAAAGTACTTTGACTTTTGTGAATTTAAATTGATCCTAGGTTACTAAATAAGTTATAATAAGCTGATTTAAGACTAAATTAAGCAAACTAAGCAAGTTTGGAACCTAAAAAATGGATTAAGCCACCAAGAAATCCTAACAGTCAAGGCACTAATGAGATACATATGTGATTTTGACTTTTTATGAAAGTGTATTGAGATTTTATGGATTGACTAACCTACTGTGACCTAACTTAGCATGTTTAAACCAAAAACTCACACTCAAACACAATGGGGCTCTTTGCACAGCCTTGAGCCAAACACTCCCTTCAATTAATCTATTTTTAGTTTTCAAGTGATTTTAACAAAGCCACTGATACAGACATGATACTTGAGCTATGTGAAGTATACTAAAACTAAAATTACCACAGAATAAGCAGTGTAAATGCTAAAACAGTTGATGCTAAATTATGACTAGAAATAAGTAAATTGAGCCAATATAAGAACAAGCAAATAAGATACATCAATCGAGTAACAAATAACCTTAACTACACTTGATAAGCAGGAAAATAATGAATAAGCACTAATTTAAGCATACAATAAGCAAATTCAAATAAGCAGTTTTGAATGATATTCCAAACCACTTTATAAACAATCCTAATGCTCCCCAAGAGCTCTAAACCATGCCTAATCCATGCTTTCTTTCTGCCTTTCTTCTTGATTTTATTATTATTATAATTATTATTATTATTATATTTTTTGCATTTTCTTCTATTTTTAATGAAACTGAAACATAAACTGAAACTTGAATTTCTGAACTGAAAAACTTATATTAATCAAGAGTAAACATGTTAAAACTAAAGTTTTAACTGAAACTTAAAATTACAATAAATTTGAAATAACTAAGTTAAACTAAAATCTACCAACCCTTCATTCTGCTACAATACCCTCTTTTATAGAGTTGAATTAGGGTTTTTTAGACCCACTAAGCATTTCCCAGCAACATTTTAAGCTATTGGATGAGAAGAATTTGATCCTAACCCTTCTTGTTATTTGGCGCCAAAATGGATTTTGGCTATTAGCCTGTGGTGACTTGTGCCAGTGGGATTACTTTGGACTGGGGTGTTTGTTTGGAGTAGGGGTGATGATGGAGGAGGGGGAAGTGGGGTGGTGATGATGGAGAGTGCAGGGTGTTGCAGGGTTCACGGGTTGGTGTTGAGGTGGAGGAAGAGGTCAAACAGGTTTGACCCTGTTATATTATTATCAGGGGAGTGGGCTTAGGATAGTTGGGCTTGTGTTTATGTGGATCAGGTTTTGGGTTTGGATTTTAGGTTAGTAATAACAAGGGTCCATTTGGTTTTTGAAATTACAAGAAGGACCAATCTTGTCATTTGCTGAATTTGAGGGTTTGTATCACCAACTACCAAAGTACAATCCAATGGTTGAAATAGCCAAGTTTCAATAGTACACGGACCTTTGTTGATAATTTCCATTTTTGAATGTCCAGGGACCAAATCTGCCAATATTGAAACTCTAGGGACTAAACTTGTAAAATTTTGAAAACTTTTCACCCAAAACCATTTTTGATAACTTTTGACTTTTAAAGAACTTGGGTTGACTTCTCTTTCAAAACAAATGCTTAGGGACTAATTTTGACAAGTTTTGAAAGTTGAGGGACTGAAACTGCCAATTATGCTAACTTTATTCATTTTTCATCTGGTTTTAATCATTTTGCATCTGGAACATATGAAACACAATCCTGGGGAATTTTCAGTATTTTGATGCATATTTGTGTGTTTTTAAATGTTTTTGCTGTTCAGATTGAACAAAAATGATGAGTATTTACACACTTATCATGCACAAAGCTATTTGAACCTGAATTGGTTTCAAGGTTATTTGGACAAAGTTACATGTTTATTTTTTGTGTGCATAAGTCTTAATTTCTACGCTTTAATTCATGGTTAAATCCTTTTCACATAAGTTAGTTTAATTGCTGGGAATTTTCTGTGCAAAATTTTATTAAGGGTGTTTGTTTACTAAATCACTTCTAGGAGTCTGTATGCGGAAATTTGCATTGGAATTTTGTGCAGATTTTATAGAAGTAGTTTGTTTGATGAATATTTTGTACATAAAATACATTTGTGTACAAAGCTATTTGAACAAGAATCGGTTTCAAGGTTGTTTGGACAATAAGACTGTTAGTTGGACAGAACCTTGTTTGCATATAAAACACCATTATGGGTTGTTTGGACTAAAACAGTTTAGGGGTTGTTTGGAGATAAGTAATATATTGTGAGATAGTTGGTTGCCTTTCTATAAAAAAAAGAAAAAAAAAAGTATTTTGCCGAATTTTGTTTGATACAAATTTTGTGTTATTTGGTGCCGAATTTTGTGGCTAATGTCTGCAAATCTTAAACTATTTTGTTGAGAATTATAAAATGGTTTTTTGAAGAATCTACAATGCATAATTTAATGCCATGCGAGATTTATCTTTAAGAAGTTTGGTTGTTGAAATTTTGTGTATAAAATTAATTTTAAAAGATTGTTTGGATCCTTAAATAGTCTATGCAGAAAAGGAACTTTTACAAGGTTGTTTGGTTGCTGGAAAGTTTGTGCTAAACGGAAAAAAAAGGTTCTTCTAAAAAGGTGTTTGGTCGCTGAAATTTCTTGTGTGAGAAAGAACTTTGAAAAGGTTGTTTGGATCCCTAAATAATATATGGGGAAATCATCCCTGCAGTCACAACATCTAAATTATCTGCAGCAAGGCCAATTTTTTAGTTTTTTTGGCAACTTACACTTTTATACACTTATACCCTTCATCATTGTCTAATTTGCATTAATGGTCCCTCCTTATAAGCCACAGCAGTATGTAACATCCGTGCAGCTACAGCAGGGATGATTTCCCCATAATATATGCAGATAAGGAACTTTTACAAGGTTGTTTGGTTGCTGAAATTTCTGTGCCAAAAAGAAAAGAAAATAAAAGGTCTTTTAAAAAGGTGTTTGTTAACTGAAAATAGTGTTAAAAAAGAGCTTTAAAAGGTTGTTTGGATCTCTTATGGTGTGTTCTTAAGAATTATTTAAGGGAGAAATGAAATGATTTGGAAAGAAATAAAAAAGTTTATTTATGTTCTTGAGATCTTTTAAGAAGAGAAAAGAAGAGAAAGGAAGATATAAGGCTATTTTGGCTCCCAAGTTTCTTCCCATTTTTGGGATGATTGTGTTTCTCTTCTCTTCACTTCTTTTCTTCCCTCAAAAATCTAGAGAACACAACGTTAATAATCTATCCAGAAAAGGAACTTGTACAAGGATGTTTGGTTGCTGAAATTTGTGCCCAAAAGTGATTCAAAAAGGTGCTTGGTGCAGATGTTTCCGGTTTTTGATGCATCAATTCGTGTTCTTTAGTGCAACAGTACTAGTGTTTGGTGCAATGATCCGGTTTAGCACTCACAATAAATAAGTCGCTTGATTTTGTATCGAGTATTGAAAAAGTTTATATGTTGCAAATATTATGTTGTGAATATTTTTGCAAATAATCAAACTATTTGTTATTTTAAAAGAAATGAAAAATAGTTAAGACTTATTGCAACTCATGATGCTAATAATATTATGGTTTTCATTATACAAGAAATGATTAAGTGTTAAACATAACCGTTTAGGACATAGTGAAATGTCTAAAAAGAATAAACATATTGATGACAACATACTACGTTGGTTTGTCTAACAAACTTGATTGGTGTGATTGACATCTGATGAGATGAAAAGCGTACCGCTTTTAGGGGTCATTTAAGTCCTAAATCGTGATTATTTGATCAAATATTGTCCTAAATCATTTCTTTTGTCATTTTAGGTACTTGGGACGTGATTTCTGGAATATGAAGCATTTTGGAGCTTTTTGAACGTTTTTATGCTCAAGAATGAAGAAAACTAGAAAATCAAGAATCCATGCTGGAAACAGTACCTGACGGCGTCAAGCTCTACAAGGTGACGCCGTCACTCATTAATAAAGAGGTGGATAATTCAAGTTGTACGTGACGGGCTAGAAAGATTTCAAGGCATTTGTACATGACGGCGTCACCAAGGCCGTTAAGAGCACGTTACATGTGACGGCCCAGAACACGTTTATACATGACGGCGTTAGGACTTAACCTGACGACGTCAGATAATTTAAAGTGACGACGTCAGGAAGAAGGCTTACACGAGAAGAAACCTTAGTGAAACCGTCACAAGATGATCGAGACAATCACAACTTGCGTGCGGAGTAGCTGACAGTGTTTCGGCCATAACTTTTGCATACGAACTCGGATTTGAGCGATTCAAAAAAGGAAAGGATCGGGACGAGAAAATCTTTGATTTGGTGAAAAAATGGTCTTGACGCCGTCACTCCTTACGGGCTGACGCCGTCATGATGGGCCGACAGAAAATCTGCCTATAAATATAACCTTATTACTTCACTTTTTGTAGGCCCTAAACCCTAAGGTCGATTCCTGGGTTTAGGTAGGTATTTTTCCAGCAACTTAGAGGGTTTCAATCACTCCATAAACATCTTGTAATTATTTGTTGATTCAATGTTAATTCATGTCTTCAATTATCATTATTGTTGCTTGTTCTTCATTAATTATGCTTGGCTAATTCATCTTGTGTCTACTTATGATTGTGTGAAACTTGTATATAATTGATTAGATCTTATTGATTCCTTGTTGACGTTTGTGTCTATCTTCATCAATTAGGGTGTGGCACTTCGATAGGTCTAATTGGTTTAGCTTATAATTATTGTTTCCTATTGTCTCTTGTTTAATTGAATGATATCGATGTTAGGCTTAAGAAAACTGGCAGACTTCCAATTGGTAACTTGCTTGAACGTCTTAAGAAATATGATCGGAGGTGTACTATGATTATATGGTTGTATTTAATGTATAAGTGAATTTTAATGATCCCATGTTAGGAGCTTTTAATGGCTCAACATAGGTGTGAAGTAGGAGCTTATAGAGTTAGGGAAGATCATACACGGCGCTACGACTAGTATTAAGGAATACAACTCGTCAATTAAAACAAGGTGTGACAATTCAATAGGTAGAATTGGATAGCTAGCAAGGAGTATGATGAGGCGAAAAATGAACCACTTTTAGGGGGTCATTTAAGCCCAGAATTGAATTTATTTGATCAAATATTGCCCTAAATCGTTCCTTTTGTGATTTTAGGTACTTTGTGAGTGAATTCTGGAAAAGGAAGCATTTTGGACGTTTTTGGAGCATAAAAGTGAAGAAAACGACAAAGTCTTAATTTTCCTTGCTGGAAACAGTACCTGACGGCGTCAAGGGCATTTTGGTGACGGCGTCAAGAGTAAAAGTGGTGATGGCCCAGAGAGAATGTGAAGGCGTCACCCAAGGCCGTCACGTGTTAACTTGTCAAAACTTGCGCGCGGAGTAGCTGATATTGTTTTGGTCATAACTTTTTCATACGAACTCGGATTTAGGTGATTCAAAAGCCCACGCGAAGAGGACGAAGAGATCTACAATTTGGTGAAAAAATGGTCGTGACAGCGTCAAGAGAACGAGCTGACGCCGTCAAGCCTTGCCGACAGAAAACATGCCTATAAATATAACTTCATAACTTCACTTTTTGTAAGCCCTAAACCCTAAAGTCGATTCCTGGGTTTAGGTGGGTGTTTTTCCAGCAACTTAGAGGGTTTCAATCAATCCATAAACATCATGTATTGCTTTGATGATTCTATCTCAACTATGTTTTTCATTATTCTTGTTGATTGTCTTTCTATGATTATGTTTTGCTAATTCACCTTGTGTCTACTTATAATTCTTGTTTCCTATTGATTCTTGTTTTGATTGAGTGAATTTATATGTCAGGCTTAAGAAAACTGGCAGATCTCCAAATGGTAACATGCTTGAACGTCTTAGGAAACATGAACCGATTGCACTAGGTCTTTATTGGTTGTATTTAATGCATGAGCCACTGTTTACAATCCCTATGGTTGTGCTGGGCATGGTATAGGAGGAGATAAGAGCTCATAGGATTGGGGAGTTATGTGCGATACCCCATGAATGGTATTAAGGAATACAACCCGTCAATTAAAACAAGGTTACAATTCAATAGGTAGAATTGGATAGCTAGCAAGGAATAACATATCATAGGTAAACATGCTTCACTTATCTTGTAGAACCTTAGTTTAGTTTTCTTGTTAATTAGTTTAATTAGTAGCTTTTGGGTTAGTTGATTAGCAACTAATTCCGCCCACTGTCCCAATACCCGAGATTTTTATTTGCTTTTCATAAAATATAAAAATACAAAAAGAATCATCCTTCACCTTTAGACCTAGTTAGATTAATTTCAATCCTAACGACACTATTCCTAGCTGAACGATCAATCCCCCGGTACTTGTCACTATACTATACTACAACGATCAGGTACACTGCCTGGTGGGGGTTGTAAGCTTCTCAAGATCCCTTGAGAGGTAAAGCCTGGTGCAATTCCCACGCATCAAGTTTTTGGCGCCACAGCCCGGGGAATAGTTATTGTTTAGGTTGAATTTGATTTTGATTAGGTCTACTCATTAGATTCCGTTTTAGTGAGATTTTTATTTTCTTTTTATTAGCTTTCTCGTAGTCTATCTTTTCTTTGTGTATTTGTTCGTAGAAACCTTTCCATTGACTCTTCCGTTCACCACTATGGAGAACGCGAATCCACCATACTACCGACCACGAAACCCATTCACTCCTAATGACATCTTGATGTTCAAACAATATCGAGATGAACCTATTTATGATGCATGGACTCGTTATAAAAATTTACTACGAATAGTCCCTCATCATGGTTTCGATCTATGGTACCTAACTCAAATCTTTTACTATAGTGTCCACCCGTATGACCAAAGGTACATTGACGATTTTACCAACGGGGACCTTAGGGAATTAAATGCTGAAGAAGCATGGGATGCCATAGAAGATTGTGCCCAATATTATTATAGAGTAGACAACCCGACAAACAACATCACAAATCAATCAATAACAAGTTTGAAGGAGCAAATAGGAAGTTTGTCTGGGGATGATTACTTAGGGATACCTGCGTGGATGTCACCTAAAATCATAGTACAAAACAACCACATAGGTAATCTAGGTACAATGGAGGATGAGGTGGACAATCCAAGCCCACAAAGTACCCACAAGTCCTACCATCATTTGAGGCACATACACCGCCCGTGACTTACCCGGAAGAAGTAGAAGAGACTATAGGAACCCCAATTGAGGTAGAACCCTTGGACCAAGCACCACTAGAGGATATAGGTTTGATTACTTGTAGTGATAACCTTACTCCTAGTTCTAGGGAATTTCCTAATGTTGATGAACTGGAACCTCAACCTTTACAAAACTTCCCATCCTTAGATTTATTTCTAGGAGACAAAAGAGGAACCGACCCACCCATCAACCTATATTATCCGGGTAGTTTTAGGATGATGGAAGCCATTCACTCACCCCCTTCACCTCACGTGGCATATTTCCACCCTAAGGGTGTGTATCACTACTTCCACCCACACTTAATCCTAAGTGTAGGGAAAACCTCCCCTATTTCCGTTAAATAAGGGTAGAGTCAGGCTCGTGACTCGAACAAAAAGAAGCGCTTCTTGGGAGGCAACCCATGTTGTTAATTGTTTGATGTTTTTATTTTATTTGTTTGTTTGTGTCATATATGCTTAATCATAGTTGTTTAATTTTCATGTTTCGAATAATTTTTGAAAATGCTTTATTTTGTTTTTAACCTCGTCTTAATTGCATATAAAGGTATTTTACAAAAAGATAAGTGTAGGGAAATTTATATCTTGTTAAAAAGAACTAAATTCGAACATGAAAAATTCACAATTCATGATTAGCATATATTATATCTTGTTTGCGTGTCAATAATTGTGGATATGTTTTATGAGTTCCTATTTGTAATTCATTCCACAAGTATCCTATCCTTTTGTTGCTTTGTCATGTTTCTATTTCTAAGTCTGGAATTACATCTAGTTGTGATTTTTGTTCGGTTTGATGCTTTGGTTTTTGTGTTTGTTGATTACAGGACAAGAAGATGATTTATATTTCTGGAGGGAAGCTTTCAACGTTCGTCTTCTTGGAGGTAGATTTAACCATGTTGTCACATTATCCACGGTGAACGAATCAGGGGAGTATTAGTTTCTTTCATTCTTATTTATTTTTACTTTTACATCTTTTATCTAGAACATTGTGGACAATGTTCGGTTTAAGTGTAGGGAGGGTATATTAGAAACTATTACTCCACTTGGTTTTTGTTTTGTTTAATAGTGAATGTGTAATAAAACTGAGAGAAATATTTGTTAGGGCAATTTTAGCACAAAATTTAAAATTTTTTGCAACATGTAGGAGTGAAACTTTAGTCTTAATAAGCGTCTCATGGATAGGAGTTGTATGACTAGCACAAAAACCATACCACTCAAAAATTTCCACCCCAAATATGCGAGGTTCGCCCTTAGATCTTTAGGAAAAAAGCATTCATTGTTGGTGCTTATGAGTGTACCGGTAGTGTTTAGATTCTAGAACTTGTGATAGCGATGCATCCCGAGACCGCTAGTGAGACTACATTCGTGTAGTTAGGATTTACTACATGATAAGAGGCATTAGGATAACCCTTGTTCTACACCTGTAATATAATTACATTGACTTCATAGGTCAAGTAATTCTCCCACACCTTTGCGTTGTACTCATTTTTAGTACACGAAACCCCTAGTACACCCCTCCGAGCCTATCTTTTTGTTTCTAACTTTAAGCATTCTACTTAAAGGAAGAATTTGTTTACAATCCACCCCAAATGTGCAACCAAATCACCTTAGCCTTCCTTGTATGCGCTCATCTTTAGTGCATTATTGTTAATTGTTTAAACCCTTTGTTAGTTGTCTAATTGATTACATGGTTGCTAAGTCGAGTCATATCTTGTACATATTATTTTGGGACAATTGGGACTCATGGGTAAAGTACTTGTGTTATGGAGTAATGGGGAAGAACATCATATATTACCCCCATATGTGCGTTAATATTTAAAAGTACTCCAAGTGTTTTGATTATCTTGATTCGGGTCATTAGAATAGTTGATTGTAAAGTATGTAAAAGCTCAAGTGTAGGGAGGAAACGAGCTCCCTTTGATGTATTGTTTTGGATGGTAGAGTAAGAGTGTATGTAAAAAAAATAATAATAAATAAATAAATAAAAATAAAAATCGAAATATATATATATATATATATATATATATATATATATATATATATATATATATATATATATATATATATATATATATAGAAAAAGAAAAGAGAAAAAACATACGGGCTACCATCCGTTTCTTTTATTTATGTTTAAGTCAAATAGTGTCTTGAAAATCCAAAAAGAGTTGTGGTTAGTTTAAGTTGAGTCGAGTCTTGGCTTAGCAACGCCTCATTGTACATGTAGTTAACTAAGACAATTGACTTGCCACCAGTAAAATATCCGTTTATCCAACAAAACCGTGTTTTCCATATCCCCTACACCTAACGTTATAACCCTTTAAAAGACCTCTTTGATAGTTTATCCTAGGTGCTTACACCATGTGGTGGAGGTTTAATCCTTTCCCAAGCCTATGGTAATCTATTTGCTATGACAGGTAGAGAGTGATATTTCTCCATTTCCAATTATGACATATAAATTTACAACACCCGAGAGATGAGAGTATCCAAATACTTAATGTGAGGTGCTAGTGTATAATTTCCGTGCCTATTTTGACTAAGGTGGAATGATCATTTGTTGTAATTACTTTTATATTAGTGTTAAATGACCCCTAACTTGTATTTTGATTGGTGGAAAAGCTCATTTGCTTGAGGACAAGCAAACCCCAAGTGTAGGGATATATGATGAGGCGAAAAATGAACCACTTTAAGGGGGTCATTTAAGCCCGGAATTGAATTTATTTGATCAAATATTGCCCTAAATCGTTCCTTTTGTGATTTTAGGTACTTTGTGAGTGAATTCTGGAAAAGGAAGCATTTTGGACGTTTTTGGAGCATAAAAGTGAAGAAAACGACAAAGTCTTAATTTTCCTTGCTGGAAATAGTACCTGACGGCGTCAAGGGCATTTTGGTGACGGCGTCAAGAGTAAAAGTGGTGACGGCCCAGAGAGAATGTGAAGGCGTCACCCAAGGCCGTCACGTGTTAACTTGTCAAAACTTGCGCGCGGAGTAGCTGATATTGTTTTGGTCATAACTTTTTCATACGAACTCGGATTTAGGTGATTCAAAAGCCCACACGAAGAGGACGAAGAGATCTACAATTTGGTGAAAAAATGGTCATGACGGCGTCAAGAGAACGAGCTGACGCCGTCAAGCCTTGCCGACAGAAAACATGCCTATAAATATAACTTCATAACTTCACTTTTTGTAAGCCCTAAACCCTAAAGTAAATTCCTAGGTTTAGGTGGGTGTTTTTCCAGCAACTTAGAGGGTTTCAATCAATCCATAAACATCATGTATTGCTTTGATGATTCTATCTCAACTATGTTTTTCATTATTCTTGTTGATTGTCTTTCTTTGATTATGTTTTGGTAATTCACCTTGTGTCTACTTATGATTATGTGAAACTTGTATATAATTGATTAGATCTTATTGATTTCTTGTTGATGTTGTGTCTATCTTCATCAATGAGGGGCTTGTTGATGTGTGTGTCTATCTCCATCAATTAAGGCGTGACAACTTCAATAGATCTAGTTGGTTTAGTTTATAATTCTTGTTTCCTATTGATTCTTGTTTTGATTGAGTGAATTTATATGTTAGGCTTAAGAAAACTGGCAGATCTCCAAATGGTAACATGCTTGAACGTCTTAGGAAACATGAACCGATTGCACTAGGTCTTTATTGGTTGTATTTAATGCATGAGCCACTGTTTACAATCCCTATGGTTGTGCTGGGCATGGTATAGGAGGAGATAAGAGCTCATAGAATTGGGGAGTTATGTGCGATACCCCACGAATGGTATTAAGGAATACAACCCGTCAATTAAAACAAGGTTACAATTCAATAGGTAGAATTGGATAGCTAGCAAGGAATAACATATCATAGGTAGACATGCTTCACTTATCTTGTAGAACCTTAGTTTAGTTTTCTTGTTAATTAGTTTAATTAGTAGCTTTTGGGTTAGTTGATTAACAACTAATTTCGCCCACTCTCCCAATACCCGAGATTTTTACTTGCTTTTCATAAAATATAAAAATACAAAAAGAATCATCCTTCACCTTTAGACCTAGTTAGATTAATTTCAATCCTAACGACACTATTCCTAGCTGAACGATCAATCCCCCGGTACTTGTCACTATACTATACTACAACGATCAGGTACACTGCCTGGTGGGGGTTGTAAGCTTCTCAAGATCCCTTGAGAGGTAAAGCCTGGTGCAATTCCCACGCATCAGAGTAACATATCATGGGTAGACATGCTTCACATCCCTTGTAGAACCTTTGTTTATTTTTCTTGCACATTAGTTTAATTAGTAGCTTTTGGGTTAGTTGATTAGCAACTAATTCCGCCCCTCCTTCCAATACCCGAGATTTTTACCTGCTTTTCATAAAATATAAAAACACAAAAAGAATCATCCTTCACCTTTAGACCTAGTTAGATTAATTTCAATCCTAACGACACTATTCCTGAGTTGAACGATCAATCCCCCGGTACTTGTCACTATACTATACTACAACGATCAGGTACACTGCCTGGTGGGGGTTGTAAGCTTCTCAAGATCCCTTGAGAGGTAAAACCTGTTGCGAGGGCGCAATTCCTACGTACCCAGTTTTTGGCGCCGCAGCCCGGGGAATAGTTAATGTTTAGGTTGAAATTTATTTTGACTAGGTCTACTCATTAGATTCCTTTTTAGTGAGATTTTTATTTTCTTTTTATTAGCTTTCTTGTAGTCTATCTTTTTCTTTGTGCCCTTTGTTTGTAAAACCATTTTCACTTGTCACTATGGCGGATGAAATTCCATTTAGATCACTAACAATAGAGGAACAATTATATTTGACTAATAGATTTGCTTCCTATCATTCCAATGATTTTTTATGTGATCTTAGTGACATCCAAGAGGAGTTAGGGGTAAAGTTAGATGGGTTTGATGAATTATATGCATGTGTGATTTCTATTAGACGATCATTATCAGGATCAATTCCTTTTAGTCAGACTCGTTGGATGAATTTTGAGAAAAGCTTCCTAACCATGACCCATAAGCTCAACAAATTGGTGGATTCGTATGAGCAAGATGACCTAGTTTCTAAGAACATGAACTTAGAATCAAACCAAGATTATGAGATGGTTAGTGTTGAACTACTTAGTTGCATGAACGGGATAGATTTCACCAAAACATACGACACACATGAGGTTAGAGTTGAGCCACCTAGTTGCATGTCATGGTTAGGCACTACCATAATACAAGATGAACATATAGGTGATATTGATGTAATGGAAGAGATAGTAGAAAACCCAAGCCTACTAAGTACCCCACAAGTCATACCATCATTTGAGGCATTCACACCGCCCGTGACTTACCCGGAAGAAGTAGAAGAGACTTTAGGAATCCCAATAGAGGTAGAGCCCTTAGACCAAACACCACTTGAGGATATAGGTTTGAATACTTGTAATGATAACCTTACACCTAGTTCTAGGGAATTTCCTAGTGTTGATGAACCGGAACCTCTATCTTTACACGACTTTCCATCCTTAGATTTACATCTAGGAGACAAAAGAGGAACCAACCCACCCATCAACCAATATTATTCGAGTAGTTTTAGGATGAAGGAAGCCATTAACTCACCCCCTTCACCTCACGTGGCATATTTCCACCCTAAGGGTGTGTATCGCTACTTCCACCCACACTTAATCCTAAGTGTAGGGAAAACCTCCCCTATTTCCATTAAATAAGGGTAGAGTCAGGCTCGTGACTCGAACAAAAACAAGCGCTTCGTGGGAGGTAACCCATGTTTTTAATTGTTTGATGTTTTTTTATTTTAATTGTTTGTTTGTGTCATATATGCTTAATCGTAGATGTTTAATTTTCATGTTTTGAATAATTTGTGAAAATGCTTTATTTTGTTTTTAACCTCGTCTTAATTGCATATAAAGGTATTTACAAAAAGATAAGTGTAGGGAAATTTATATTTTGTTAAAAAGAACGAAAATTCGAACATGAAAAATTCACAATTCATGATTAGCATATATTCTATCTTGTTTGTGTGTCAATACTTGTGGATATGTTTTATGAGTTCCTATTATCAATATATATTAAGGGAGAACTAAAACTACGTCGTTTTGCCCTTCTTTTTTCCCGCCAAAAATACGATAGCCCAGCCCATAAAAAAACTGCAGCCCGTTTACTTTGTTTTCCTGCTTATGTTAGCCCAATTGTTGATGATATATCTCCAAGATCTTTCTTCCATGTTCCAGAAAGCTCCCACTAAACTCAACAGATTTTTAGGTCTGTTCCTAAATCCCAAAATAAGTTATTCAGAGATGCGGCCAGGTGTTAGGCGTTACAGAAGGAGGCGGTTGCTGCATCGATTGTGGCCGACGATTTAACGGCGATGTTTGAATCCGGAAAAGCTGTGGTCATAACAGTGAATTAATTAATTATTAGGGGTTTTTTTAAATTGATATGCCTGGTAAGAGATGATCTCTTATTTTTATATTTCATATATGTTAATTTGTGTAGTTTTAGTTTTGGGTTTTTTTGAAGTTAGGTTTCTAAATTGATAATTTGATTATTCGGGGTGTTTGCGTTAGCTTATTTATGAGGATTATAGGCTTATTTGGAAAGCTTATCAGCTTCAGCTTGATGATAAATTGAAGCTGATATCAAGTCCTCAGTAATAATGTGTTGATGTAAGTTCTGATTTTTAGCTGTTTGTTGGAGTTATGTTGAATGGGTGTTTATGGGATTGGTAAACCCCTGCTTTATTTAGTATTTGTTTTTTTGTGTTTCATGTTTTCCTTTAAATTACAACCTGTCTAAGTTCTAACACAGGTATGTATTCGTAATGCATAGTGCACCTACGTATGTAAGTTGTAACACTACGTAGTCGACATGATCAAACTTAATATACATTTGTGTGTGTGTTCATTTGCAGACAGTCGAAGGCTTATAGAGTTGTGCCTTCTACGCCGAGAAACAGTGATTCGTCGTCTCTGGTGGTAAGTTGTAACATTTTGCACAAAGGGGATTAACGCCGTTAATAACCCACCAGGTTCAGGTAACATAAACACCTCAACTCTTTGTTTTAGTGCTTACGCTTTTTGGGTCAGAGTTGTGCCTTCTACGCCGATTCTTATTGGTGTTGTCGTTAGAATTCAGAAAGATCATAGTTGACAATCAAGGAATTTCAATGTATATGAATGATTGCTTTATAGATACGTTCCCGCCCTATGAACTTGGCGTATGCATTAGCTAATCTAAATTATACTAATTGTTTACAGTTTGCATTGCATTAACAACATCACTTATCGTTATTAGCTAATTCTACTTGGGGTTGTTCATTTGAATGTTTTTATAAGTATGATAACAGCGAGGTGGATAATTATAGTACTTGCTTGCAATTTCTTCATAGAATAGGTGTCAATGGGAACCTACATAATCACATCAGCAGTTTCCAAAGAGATAGTGCATCCTTAGGTTTGTTGGCCCTAGGTAAATATTGGTACTGGCAAATATTATTGACAGCTAAATTCAGTTATAATTTTGCAGTGAATTGTTTCTTTTTCTTTAATGATTATATCTGCTCATAATTCCGTCTTGGTTTACAATGATTGTATTGAGTGAATTTTATGTTATTTGCTTTAAAAATGTTGTTTGTTAGTTTGCTGCAACTACTTATAATTATTTCTGCGGAACACAGGCCAAACTACGGTCCTAGCCTGGTCATCAACATCGAACATCTAAAGACAAGGACAGAGGTATCTTAGATTATTTACAGTAGATTAGATGTGGCATTATAATTCATTTGTATGAAAACTGATCAGTGTGGGTTATATTTGTTTAATAACAGGTCAGATGGGTAAATAAATAGGCTAAGAGCGAAACGGGTCAAACAGGTAAGGCTCACAAACGTATGGCTCATTTCAGATCTGAGCCTAATCTTTTATTGCACCACATTTCAGGAAAACAGGTATGGCGATAATAGCTTTAAGCTTGATAATAAATCAGTATTACAGTGTTAGCTACTTTTGTTGCTGATATTTTTTATAGGTTTATAAACAACAAGATCATAAAGGAACAAAGGTAGGCGGAAAACGGAAGTCTTGCAAGCTATTGGAGGCTAATGACGAGACGAGGAGAACATGGTCATTGGTCTTGTAGGACCTAAGATATATCAACTTTAACACAAATATAAGCACTAGAAGAAGGAAAGATGGTGACTTGATGTAAGATATGTGGCGTTAATAAGAATAAAATATAGATAAGAGATGAAGAGAGCTTTTATTAAAAACACACACAATACACACACAAGCACACACCTCAAATGACTCATTTGAGGTGTTTATATAGTAAGAGATGTAACACCCTAATGGGCTTGGATGGGCTTGGTCATGGATTGGACTTTTACATTAAGTATGGACTAGTTGTAATACATAACTTATAACCTATTAGATTAGTCCAAACCATAAGCCCATTGACTATTCTATTGTAATCTACGACACATTACAAAGTTACATGTATGAGAATGACCATCACTTCTAAATACATATTTTTTAATGCTAACAATCTCCCCCTAAGGGGTGGTCATTCGAATGATGCTCCACGTGAGTGGGTCTTCCGTGTTCTTTGTCTTTAACTTTGTGTGTCATTGTAGAATAGTCTTTAGTCTTTGTTCCTTCATGCTTTGTGATCTTTGATGACTGATTTTCATCGTTCTTTGTTCCTTAGTGATGTGGAGTTATCTGCCATTCGTCACTTCTGCGTCTGTGGTGGTTGTTTGCCATTCCAACATGCTCATACATCTTTGGACTTTGATATTCATATGCTCGTAGTTCCCTTTCTTTCACTTTGATCTTTAGTCTTTATACTTTGTAGATTCTTCTTTTTGGCGTATAATCTTTCTTTGAACTTTGTGTTGTATAGATCTTTGAGGGAGCATTCTTTAACTTCCAGATGTATGTATGAGCACGTGGAATCTGTCGCCATGGAGATGAAGTGTCCCTGCATATAAACAGTTAGCAATAAAACATCCGGTACTTACAGATAAGAATTAGAGATCGTCAACAGCATAGTGTGAAGACTCCTTCTAACCCTTACCAAGGCCGTTCCCATGTCAGATACTCTCGAGAGAGCTTACAAGACCTACTTAGTAGCTCAATGACTGGGTGAGTCGCTGGGGATCACTCCACAACTTTAGACCGTTTGAAACCACCGCGAACACTAAGCGTAACCCATAAAGAATTACCGAAGTGACCTGCTGTCAGGGCTGCTTGATGTTGACCCTGGCAGGAATTTCCATTCAATCATTGGGAATCACAAAAGTGAATCCTCTCATAAATGTTCTGGCAGATTGCTAAGATCTGCGTAGGACTCTTAAGTTTACATTTGGCGTCGTTAATGTTGAACAACCAGTGTAGAAATATCATGTGTTCCTATGAGATCTTTTGATGAATCTCGGGGCTCTAGACTCGATAAGTGCACATTTGGTTTCCTATGCGGAGATTAGGGAGAGGTCTCCTGCTTCAATATCAACCATCTCTAAGAGACAGGTCGATAGATTATGCCGGTTCCCTGTGAGAATGAAACAAGCTCTTTTAAGAGAACTTGAGTGGTTAAGAAGGTTTAGTGCAGTGCGTCACTGGGTCCATGACGTCTTTGTCTTCAATACCGGTGTCACCTTAGTAACAACCAGTAGCATATGAGTTGAACCCGGTGTCTGTCCTAAGGTTGAACATATGGAGGGCTATTTCTTTTCACCCTTTTTCATAACTTTTCTTTTTAATTCTTCAACCCCTTCTTTCTCCTTTCTCATTTTCTCCTTTTTTCAATCATACCTAAGGACTTCTAATTTAATCTATTGGATTTGTCCTTGGGTAGATCCCTCCGGCTCTGGCGGATCATAGGACGGTTTTTCCTAACCTTAGTCACCTTATAACTCCATGACTATCCTATAATTGTTATGAAACCATTTATGAAAAATCTCTCAAAGTGTTTATGATAATAAAACACATTGTTGTTACCACTTCGAGAGTTTTTCAATTTTGAAGGACTCCCCCTTCACATGTGCTCATGTAATTTTTAAGAAATTTGCACATGTGGGACGAGTTTGCACTTTTTGAATTGATCCACTTTCAGTGAACATGACCGATTCGAGACACGCTTACATCACTAGTTAGACTAGCTTGAAATTATTACCCGTCCTGGTCAAGTCCAAAGAAAGTCTCTCGATACGGTACACTCTACTCAGACAAGTCCTATTCGAGACACGCTTACATCACTAGTTAGACTAGCTTGAAATTATTACCCGTCCAGGACAAGTCTTTTCGATTACTGACATTTTAAGCTTCGTCAATTCATTGGTACTTACTGAGTCGAGCTCTTCTGAGATTCAACCTCAATCTTTACACATTTTGATCACATTTTAATCATGTCTTCTCCCCCTCAAAAATAGCATATTATGATATTTTTGATATCAACAGATTAAGAAAAGGCTTTTTGGAGAGAAAGACAGATTCATTTTGCATGAATTTGGAACAATTATATTTTTGTACTCCCCCTTAATGATAGCATATTTAAAATTAATTAAGGGTTTTGAGGGAGTTATCTTGAGCACTAATTTTGAGAGATTTTGAGAAATCTTTTGAACAATCTTGAAAAAGTGCTCAAGAATTTTGTTGGAAAACGAGTTTATGCTTGAAATCTTTTTCGTTTGTTTAGACTCGAACTTTTTTGAAAAAGAGTTCGTCATTGAACGTACGAGTCCTTGATTTGAAATATAATCAGAAGTCATCATTTAACGTACGGGTTTTGTACTTAAGTATACGAAAGCCATAGTGAAGAAAATTTTGAGAGACGACATGTTTTTAGAAAAACATTAAAAAGAACTCCCGCTCAAGCATCTGTACATATCCGTATCATTGTTGAATGACATTTCTAGAAACGTACAGAATATTGATTTATACGAGAGACATGTCGTGAGAAGAATATTTTTCTATTTTTTGATTTTATATTGTTTTTGTATTTTTTTGAAAATTTTATATTTTTGTATTTTGTTTTTGTTGGTTTTTCAAAATTTGTATTTTGTTTTTCAAAAATATTTACAGCGAAGCGATTTTGAAATCATTTTTCAAGAAGATTCGATAAGACGTTCTAGCTCCTCAGGAGTTAGGCTTCGCATGCCAATTCGTCGAACTAAATAGTCAAACCTTTCTTTTGGAAGGGCTTTAGTAAATAGATCGGCGAGTTGATAAACAGTCTTAACGAAAAATAATTCAACAGTACCCTCTTCCACGTGTTCTTTGATGAAATGGTAGCGGACTTTGATATGCTTCGTCTTAGAGTGGTGTACGGGATTGCACGAGATGGCTATGGCACTTTTTGAGTCACAATACATAGGTATTCTGTCAAAAGTAAAGCCATAATCTGTGAGCTGTGTCCGCATCCAAAGAACTTGGGCACAACACGCAGATAGAGACACATACTCGGCTTCGGCGGTTGATAGCGCAGTACAATCCTGTTTCTTTGAAGACCAGCTTATAAGCTTTTCACCCAAAAATTGTGCTCCACCTGATGTACTCTTTGCTGTAACTTGATCACCAGCATGGTCTGCATCTGAAAATGCTGTTAGATTAAACTCCGAATCCTTCGGATACCAAAGTCCCATGTTAATGGTGCTTCGTAGGTACCGAAAGATCCGTTTAACCTCTTTAAGGTGAAGTTCGGTAGGCTTTGCCTGAAACCGTGCTAACAAACAAACAGCAAATTGAATATCGGGTCGGCTAGCAGTTAGGTACATGAGAGAACCGATCATGCTCCGATATTTTTTCGGATCGATGGGTTTCCTAAATAAATCAGCACCTATTTTTGGTGAAGTGACCATTGGTGTACCAACAGAATCACAATTTTCCATTCCATGTTTTTTCAAAATCTCTATTGTATATTTAGCTTGATTGATAAAAATACCACGTGGGGATTGATGTATTTGTAAACCAAGAAAGAATTTTAGTTCCCCCATCATAGACATTTCAAATTTACTTTTCATGAGATTTTCAAAATGTTTTGAATGGTTAGGATTGGTTGATCCAAAAATTATGTCATCCACGTAGATTTGAACGATCAAAATGTCATCTTTGAACTTTTTGATAAACAAGGTGTCATCAACCGTTCCTTTTGTGAAATTGTTTTTGAGCAAGAAAGATGATAGTTCGTCATACCACGCTCTTGGAGCTTGTTTTAAACCATAAATTGCTTTCTTAAGCTTGTAGACGTAGTCTGGATGATCTCTGTCGATGAATCCCTCTGGCTGACTCACATACACTTCTTCTTTCAGAGTTCCATTCAAGAATGCAGTCTTAAAATCCATCTGATAGACTGTGATGTTTTTGTGAGCTGCATAGGCTAAGAAAATCCGGACTGCTTCAAGTCTAGCTACAGGCGCGAATGATTCCTCGAAATCTATCCCTTCTTCTTGTGGATAACCTTTAGCCACGAGACGAGCTTTGTTGCGAATAACAGTCATTTCCTCATCCAGTTTGTTCTTCCACAACCACTTGAGATCAAGAACACGTTTATCAAGTGGTCGTTCAACAAGTTCCCAACTGTCATGTAACAGGTATTGAAGAAATTCCTCCTGCATCGCTTCAATCCAAGGGTTTTCTGCCATTGCTTCCCGAATGTTCTTTGGTTCTTTGAGGCTGATTGAGCAAACGTAGATGCACAATTCGAGATCGGTGGCAAGTTGTCTCCTTGTCTGAACTGGCTTTGAAGGTTCACCAATAATATGTTCTATTGGATGGTCTTTTGTCCATTGAAACGTAGAAGGGTACCTTTGGTTGAACGAATGTGTGTTAGATGGTTCTTGTAACCTTGAAGAAGATTCAGCAGAGTCTGTTGCAAACGGGTTTTCAAATACTTCTTCTTCTTCTTCTAACGTAACATCGTTTGAATTATTTGTTGGTTCTTCTTGAAAATTTGAGTTTTGGTTTTGCTCATCAACGTTTGGTAGAACAGTTTCAAGTACTGGAGTTGCTTGAGTAGATGTAGATGATGTTGATGTAGTTGGTGCTTCAGCTTCGATTGTGGTGGATGCATCTTGTGATGGTGGTGGTGGTTGATGGTTTTGAGCGGGTGCAGCGGAATGTTGTGGAGATGCATTTGTCGAAGTTCCACCATAATATTCATCAAACATTAACTCGAAGAAATTTTCCAGTTCTTGTTCTGAAGGTTTATCCATGTTTGTTGACTGAGCTCCTTGAGGTACGAGTCCTGAACTGATGTGTCCAGAAGTCTGCTGGTTTGGTGCGGGTCCTAATCCGTTTTGATTAGAAGCCATTGGATTAAGCGCGGGTTCTAGAGCGTATCTCTCAGAAGCCATTTGTGAAATCTCGTCAAACTTCACATTCATCGTCTCCATTATCTTTTTCGTTCTTCTATTATACACCCTGAATGCCCTCGAGTTTTCTGAATATCCAATGAAGATTCCAATATCACCCTTAGCTTTAAACTTCCCTAGATCTTCTCTGTCATTCGTCGGATAGCACAAAGCGCCAAATACGTGAAGGTAAGAGATGTCAGGTTTACGGTTGTTCACTAGCTCATATGGGGTTTTATTGAATCTCGAATGGACTAGGGATCGGTTTTGAGTAAAACAAGCAGTGGCTACAGCATCAGCCCATAAGAATAGAGGTGCACTAGAAAAAATTAGCATTGTGCGAGCAGCTTCCACAAGAGTTCGATTTCTTCTTTCAACTACCCCATTCTGCTGTGGAGTTCTAACAACTGATGTTTGGTGTGTGATTCCAACATCTTCAAAGTAGTTTCTTAACTCCTGATTAGTGAATTCTGTGCCATTATCTGTTCTTACAATCCGTACTGGAGCTTGAAGTAGAACTTGAATACGCTTCAGAAAGGTGATGATGATGCCTGGTGCTTCGTCTTTTGATCTCAAAAACTTTACCCAAGTATATCTTGAATAATCATCAACAATAACGAGAATATACTTCTTCCCATTAATGCTTTCAACTCTCATTGGGCCACATAAGTCCATGTGCAACATATGTAACCTTGCTTCCGAACTAGGTACGGTTTTGGGTTTATATGATGCTTTTTTACTTTTTCCTTGTTCGCATGATGGACATAAGTGTTCCTTGGTGTATTTGAACTTAGGAAGTCCGGTGATGATGTTGTCTTTGGCTAACTTGTTGATCGTGTCGAAATTGAGATGGGATAATCTTCTATGCCACAGCCAGGACTTAGTTTCGGTTGCCCTTGTCATAAGACAAATTGGTGATGTAGAAGCCATTTGGTTGATGTCGATAGCATACAAGTTTGTACCACGATTACCAGATAAAAGATCATCACCAACCAAATTTCTAATAAAAACCGTGTTTCTCCTAAATGCAACTTCTAAATCTGCATCACAAAACTGCCCAACTGAAAACAAGTTGTGTCCCAACCCTTCGACATAGTAAACTCGAGTGATCAAAAAATTCCCAAACTGAAGATCTCCAAAACCCAGGATAGCTGCTACATGATCATTTCCAAAGCGTACAGTTCCCATGAATTTCCATATGAAATTGATCAGCAGCTTTAAGTTCCCGGTCATGTGCTTGGAGCAACCCGAGTCGACGATCCAAAGACATATTTCGATAACCTGCCAAGAACAGAAGAGTTTGTATTTGGAAACCGTGTTGAATTTGGTTCCATGAGGTTAGGAGTAAAAGCAGAATCACACTCATAGACAGTTGCTACTTGTTTAGCTTGAGTTATTTCTAATTTGCCGTCCTTAAGAGTGAACTCTCTACCCGTCGGAATCCACATACAAAACTTAAGATAGTTCCTAGGCATTCGACTAATAGTGGTAGTCCTAAATCGTGCAACTAATCGTTCTAAAGATCTGGATCTAGCACTAGGTCTTTTTGGAACATTCTTCTGTTCAGGCGTAACATTCACATTCTTAGAAACACATTCATCATGAACATCATTAATTAAACATTTCTTGCATATTAAACAAACAGAGTCATTACATGCATTAGAACCAGTACTTTCGACATTACATTCAGATGAATCATGTTTCTTATTAAAAAGCAATAAATTCCTAGGGTGTTCTTCTACTTCTTCAACTTTATTCTTGCTACAACTCGTAGAGACAGGCGAGACTCTATTGTTCCTTGTATTGCTCCTAGGCTTTAGTCTGCTGCTCCTAGAGGTGCTTTCTAATCCTGTAGAAGGTAAGGCACACACATTAGGATTTATATTGTTGTCCTTTTTAGCATCCCTAGATTCTTTAGAATTAGCCTTTATGCACTTGTCATTTGTCTTAGATGTTGAGGCAGACGCACTAGTGGGACTAATCCTAAAAAGGCCAGGTGCTAACAATTTAGGAGTTTCGACAACCGCTTTTCCTTTATCAACAATCTTTTCATTTTCACTTTTCTTGGGCAAGGGTGTTGGAGTGACTGGTTTTGTCAAATCCTTTTTCTCATCGACTTTTGGAGCAAACCGTGAAATTGACATTTTTGGTTTTTGAACCGTGTTTGAAACATTTGGTTTCTCCGAAGTCAATGGTTTTGCAAACTTAGTTTCCTCACCCTTTCCTTTTTGACTTTCAAGCTGAGTCCTCAAAAGATCATTTTGCTCTTTCATTTTCTTTAAGGCACGCTCATACGACAATTTGTCATACTTGCATTCTTCCTTTTTTCGATCAAGTTGTTTAAAATATGACACATTTTCTTTTTCAAGTTTAATAAGAGCGTTTTCATATTTTGAAACAATTTCGGAGGTCTCAGCTCTCAGTTTTTCATCGTCTTGAACAGAGTATGTTTGTAAAATGATGGACATAATGTCAGTGGTCATAACAGCTTCGAAGAGAGAATCATTTAGGTTTTCCAAAACATTCATGTTTTCACGAGATTCATTAGCTTCGTTTACCAGGGATTTGTGGTCCTTGACAAAGTCAGCCGTTTCTTTTAAGAAAGCTTGTTCAAAATGGATTACCCTCGCACTGATGTTATTCAGTGGGATAGTAATTTCGTTTTCAAAAACTTTTTTCTGCTCAATATGAAAACTGGAATGCCAGTTGTTAATATTGATTGTAGTTTTAGAAGCAACAATATTTTGAAGTTCTTGAATTCTCTTTTTAACGTCATCCAAAATTTCTCTAGCCTCACTTGTATTAAAAGTGTTGTTAGAAGAAATTTGTTCCATTTTTGAAAGAGATTTGGAAACAATTACTTTCTTAGAAAACATTTTTGAGAATGGTCGTTTTATGGAAAACACAGATGGTTCTTTTTGTGGAACAAAAGTAATTCCCGAAAGTTTGTTCAATTTGTTGTAATCAATGGGTTTCAAATCCTTTTGTTTCATTTTAGAAATGCTCTCTTCGACATGTTCTATCGTTTGCACAGAATCCCGAACGACGGGAGGATCATGTTTACTGTAAATCACATTACCATTATACAAAACATTCTGTTCTTGCTGAGCTTTCTTGAGATTACTGGGGGTGTTGTTACCAAGAGCCACTTTATGTTTCGTATGGTAAACCGGATTAGTTTGATTTGAAATCATTTTCATTGTTTGACTTGACTGACCCGATTTAACCACTAGTTCTTCTAGATGTGCAATCATGTGTTCGGACTCTACGATTTCGGCCAAAAGTTTGTCTTCTTTCTTTGCAAAGTCCTTTTTCAACTCATCCCTTTCTTTTTCAAGATTGGTATAAGCTGTTTTTTGTTTAGAAAGTTGGTTTTGTAAATCAGAAATTTCCGCGTTTAAAGATTTTATCTTTTTGAAAGAATTAACATCAAGTGTATCAAACTTGAGTTGCAATTGTTTTTCCTTTGAAACAGAATTTTGATAACCAGTTTCTAATTCAGACAATCTTTTGTTATGAAATTCAAAAGCTTTAACGTTTTCTTTGTAACTCTCAAGCTCAACGGTCAATTTAACATTCGCGGCCTTAACATCGCGATTGACCTTTTTCACATTCTCAATTTCAATGCGACAATTATTCAATAATGATTCAAACAAAGCACGTGTTTCCTCATCATTCTCAGCATGCTGTGAAACGGAGCCTTCATTATGATTCACATCTGGAATCGCTGAAGGAGTATTGCTACTACTTGGCGTTTCCAGGTATGTATCATAAGTGGGTGCTAGTTTCTCAGAATGCTGTTCCTCATGAGGAGACATATCAAATATATCATTATTGTGACATGTGTTGAAGTTTGATACCTTAGATGGTGCATTGGTGTCATAAACAGGAAGTGTATCAGAATCCGTGTCATACTTAGCTTCCTGAAGATTCGCCATGAATATGCAGTTCGCATCGATATCCTCTCTATCTTCCATGTCATCCATAAGAGCCATAAAATCATTCTCCTCTGCGTTCAACTGAAATCCTGCCTCTGCCTTTTGTGCCAACATCACTGCTTTCTGCAAGTACGCTAGATCTTTCTTGTTCGGCTTAGTAGGACAGTTCCTTGCCATATGACCTACACCCTGACAGCTGAAACACTTAACCGGATTACCCTGATTCACATTTCCCAAATTCCCAACTACTGGAGCTGCAACTTTTCTATTCTGATTCCCCATTGCCTGATTACCAACATTCTGACCCCTCTGATTTCCAACAAACTGACCCAACTGATTCCCTGCATATTGACCATACTGATTTCCTGCATTCTGATTCCCCATGTTAATTCCAGTAGCATATCCTTGCTGATTCCCATAAACTCCAACCATTTGGCCTCCGTTGCCCATATTGAAACTCGGTTGAGCAATCTGCTTGTTGCGAGTGTTCGATGAAATCCTTTGGTTGTTGTTAGTTGGTGTAGAATAGCGTCCTTGGAATGCCTTTGTCAGAAAAGCAAACGCTTGGGTTAATGCAGCAGTAGCTTCATCATTTTCAGTGAATTCTGGTTCTGGGAATTGTTGGTATTGTTGTTGTGAAATAACGTGTTGTTGTTGCTGTAGGTAGAACTGTTGTTGGTAGACCGGTGTTGGTTGTTGAATGTATGATGGTTGCATGTAGTTGTGAGTGGAAGATGATGATGATTGTTGTGTGTTCACTGGTAGCGGTGTTGGTGTAGTAGCAATTAATGCGAGAGGATCATGATTCTTTGCCAATATTTCTTTCCTTACTTCATTAGCCTCAGCTTGGTTTTGCTTCAAAAAGTCATAGAGTTGATCATAGTTCACCTTATGTAAATCCTTTGTTTGATTGACAATTGTAACATAACGACCCCATTCTTCTGGAAGGTTATTGATGAATTTGATGTTTGTTGCAATTGTTCGAGGTGTCAACTTGTTTCTGATTAACTCATTCATCAGAGTGCAAAACCTTGTGTAGTAAGATTCAATCTGTTCACCTTTAGTGGATGTGAAATTCTCCCATTCAGTAAGAAGTTTGTTCTCAACATCCTGTTGTCCAATCTCTGTTCCATGACATATCCTCCTAACACGTTCCCACATAGCATAAGCAGTTTCACAGCTGTCGACTGCAGCAAAGATCTCCCGTGGTAATCCAAGTTGGATTAAGTGCATTGCCATATCATCTGCGGCGATCTGCTTCTTGTCTTCCTCTGTGTAATCTGCTTCTATTTGTTCACGCACGAATGGTTGAGTAGGAGGTGTTGCATTTGGATTACCTTCAATTTGAACTTGTCGTGGCTTGAATGGACCATTTGTAATGGAGTTGATCATTAATTTACCATCAGGCTTTGTTTTGATGTAACGAAGCATGCGGCTTGTCCATGGGAGATATCCACCTTTTTCAAGCATCGGAGGTCGGTTTTCCGCACCAGCTGCGTGAATATCTTGCTGAGTAGCCGTTGATGAAGTGTAGATTGATAAAGTTGATTCTTGGATCGTTCCAACGAAGTAGGAGTTGTGTTTAGTGTAAGTTGATGCAAGTTTTTATGGTGAAAAATTTGATTTGGAACCTTAAAACCTCAATAACTTCTTCCTGGAGCGTTTTTAGGCCTCGAAACTTGGGTTGAATGAATAAATTCAACGTGTCCTTCTCGGTCTCGCGGTCGTTTTGACAGCTGATTCGTCAAAAACGGAGTTACGGTTCAAAAGTTATGGCCATTTGAAGTTTGGTAGTCAAAAGTCAAAATCTTACGCGTAAACCTTGAATCTTACGCGTAAACTTTGAATAATCTTACGCATAAGATGTTATGCGTAACCTTTAAGTTATGCGTAAGATCTAAGTTATGCGTAAACAAAATTGTTTATGCGTAGACTTTGATTTTACGCGTAAACTTAGAGTTTATGCGTAGAATGTTACGCGTAAGGTTTTTTCAACCAATTTGATCTCTCAAACTTATCCAAGCTTGAAAGATATCCCGTGTCGAAGTATTCCACAAACTTATCCAAGTCAGGGAAGTATTGAGTCACCGTAGCACGAAGAGAAGACCTTTGATGAAGTTATGCGTAGAATTCTGAAACTTACGCGTAAGATTAAATCTTATGCGTAAGATCTGACTTATGCGTAGAAATGGAACTTACGCGTAGGAAATAGACTTACGCGTAGGATTTAACGCGTAGACTTTCAAGTTAAGCGTAGGAACAGGGTTTTGACCAATGTTACGCGTAAGAAAAGGGTTTTGACCTTAGTTACGCGTAAGAAAAGGGTTTTAGGCCAAAATTTATGCGTAAAAAGGACAGAAAGTACTGTTCACGGCTGTAGATTCGTACTATTCACCCAACTAACGCGTAGGATGACCAGAAAACTTCAAAAATACGATTTTTTCACCCAAAAACTCCTTTTTCACTTGTTTCTAATGATCAAATCTTTCCCAAAACACTTAGAATCACTAAAACTTCAATAAAAACAACAACTTTAACACTAAAACACGTAAAAATCAAAACTTTTTAATGAAAAGTACACGTTTTTACATAAAAAACGAAACTTTTAAAGAGAAAGTTTGATGAAAACGATTTCCACACACTCCTAAATCATTGTTAGGCGATTGATACCACTTGTAGGACCTAAGATATATCAACTTTAACACAAATATAAGCACTAGAAGAAGGAAAGATGGTGACTTGATGTAAGATATGTGGCGTTAATAAGTATAAAATATAGATAAGAGATGAAGAGAGCTTTTATTAAAAACACACACAATACACACACAAGCACACACCTCAAATGACTCATTTGAGGTGTTTATATAGTAAGAGATGTAACACCCTAATGGGCTTGGATGGGCTTGGTCATGGATTGGACTTTTACATTAAGTATGGACTAGTTGTAATACATAACTTATAACCTATTAGATTAGTCCAAACCATAAGCCCATTGACTATTCTATTGTAATCTACGACACATTACAAAGTTACATGTATGAGAATGACCATCACTTCTAAATACATATTTTTTAATGCTAACAGGTCTGTTACTACCCAATTTGCTATTAATTTTGCATGCTTTTCAAACCGAAAGTGAAACATTCACCAATTAAAAGGCTTCCACGGAGTCTTGGATCTAGAATAAAACTATTAAAAAAACTAAAAATTATGATTCGGTTAGTAGTATTATTATATGGACTCATATTCTGAATAATTGTTTATAATTGCAGGATTTTCATGGAACGGTTGGTGCATTTCCAGTGAAAAGCTGTGGACACAACAGGTGCGGGTGATTCTTTTGTCGGTGCCCTCCTAACTAAGATCGTCGACGACCAATCTATGCTACAGGTAACCACAATCTCATTTTATTCAACTCACTTTTACATATATATGTTGCCAATTTTGACCCATTAGTTATAAATGGGTCAATTTGGATTGTGTTTCGTACTGATGAACAAGGTTTAAAAGGACATGGGTCAGTAGTTTCTTATTGATCTGTAGAACAAAAATATCATTGGAGTCAAAGTTTTTCGGGTCATAACTAAATGTCATACTGACAGATAATTACGTTGAAATGCAGGATGAAGCAAAGTTGAAAGAAATTCTGAGATATTCATTACGGAGTCGGCTATGAAGGGAGTATGAAAAAATGCCTGTACAAGGATTTAGCAAAGATGAGTTTTCTTGCAAAATGCTTGATCAATATTTGTCGCATTCTGTTTAACAAATATTATTAAAAAAATAATAAATAAAAGAAAAAAAAAACAAAAACAAACCATTTTCAGTCAATGTTAGTTGTTAACGTTCGAACTGAATAGGGTCAGGGGCTGTTTGGGATTTCTAATTAGCTATTCTAGATTTAGGGGATTGTGTATCGAAAATTTCTATCATAATCTTAGTGTGTGACTTTTTGAACCTATCTGACATATAGTCTGTAGTTATTGTTCTCAAGTCTTATGAGTAGTTTTATCACACAAAATTTATCTTCAATATGATGCTTTTGTCTTGCAGCATTTGGAATCTGTAATCAAAGCAGAAATTCTCGGTATCACTTCTTTCATAAGCAAAGGTATTGATGAGATGGAGGCTTAGTTGGATCGTCTTGGGAGGCCAATTGCAGTTGATGCAAGGGTCAGTAGCTTTTCTAGCTGTAGATGCTACTATAAATATGACGTAACTTATTTTGATTTTACTTAACTACTCTTTTTCAGGAACAATTGTACACTATTTGGAACTCTGCCATGCATTTGACAAAATCTTTAAGGAGCATCTAGATGGAGGGTAAGAATTGTCCCTTGACTTTTACATTTGGTTCAGATTAAAAATGGGTTAGTTTGGGTTATATTTTGTCATAACGTGTGAAAAAAGTGGAAAGGTTGTCATTTTTATAAGAGTAAATTGCAAAAAATTGTCCCTGTGGTTTAGCCAAATTGTGCCTTATCATTCCGATCAGATGTAGATACATTTAACCTATGGTACCTGGAGTTATGCTAAGCAATTTGTTTGATACATGTGAATGTAAAACGAATATTAAAAGTACTGTCATCACTTTATTTCACTACTTTAATATTGGTGCCAGCATTGTACAAACACCATTTCATGTGTGACCGACCTTTACTCTTATATTATCTTAGCAGATACCACTGAACTATTGCAAAACGTATCTGCCACTTCGCGTGTTCGTAACAATCAGCCGCACTTATCAACTACCACCATTCGAGTTTGTAATATCGGTTAGCGTGCAACTGATCTGCCTTATTTCCTTCTTTCCTTTTAAATCAGATCAGCCTTGCAGATTATGTTATACTAATTTACTGATAACTGTCATTACTTTAGGTACGAACACACACCAGTGAAACTTCTGACAATTTGCACTAGGATAATAGCTGCCAACGTCGAAGTTCCCAAGGTTGCTCGATTACTTGGTGCAAAGGCATGAACTATTTTGTTGACCATTATTTCTACTTGACCTTTTACTGAATGTGGGTATTTATGTGTCTGTTTTGTGGACTGTAGCCAGTGCTGAAGATGCGTGTCAGGACGACATGATTGTTGGAAATGCTTTTTTCCAACAAATTCCAATTAGTTGTGTTACTGATAGTTACAAAAGAAAACCAGCTTATCATGAAAATTTAGATGCATTACCAGTTGGGAAAAGGTTAAAGCCAGGTGAAAGGTTGCATGATGAATGTTGTGGTAAGCCGTCAGCTACTTTGTTGAACATTATTTGTACCTGACCTTTAACTCAATGTCGGTCTTACGAGGCCGTTTTGTTAACTGTAGGTAGTACTAAAAATGCGTGTCATGACGATATGATCGCTGAAAATGTTTGTGTCCAACAATTTCCAGAGTCTTGCAACAACATTTCTCGCTTAGCCCAAGGTGACCTGAAGTCATAACCAAGATATATGTATAATAAGCGTAAAACTAAAAACCTCTATGTAATGTACGTAACATCCGTATGTTGTGTACTGTTTCGTAACAGCTCCTACAAGTCATCATCCTGCCATGACGACCTATCTGGGTTGATGAAAACTAAAGATGGTGTTACCTGGTCGGAAAAGAAGTTATTGTCCACTCAATAGTTAGAGGTGGAGGTTGAGAGAAAGAGATCGCCGTTCCAAACCTGATCACTCCTTGCAGATGCCATCCACAGCCAATGAATGGCACAATGCATCGAACCAATGTGTTTATTCATTTCCTGTTAGTGGTTGCAGCTGTGGCTACATTAACGCATATTGTAAGCACACTTTTCTAAATTGATACTAATCCTTCTTAGTCAATGTACTGCTATCTCAATAGCAATGTGCACAGTTGTTTAGTCATAAGTTGCACCAAATTATGCGCTTATTTTGCAGGTACAATAAAAAGGAAAACATTATACACCAAATACAACGGATAAAAACCCCGCTAGGCCGCAACGCGGCCGGCCGACGCCATCCTTGTTTGTAATTCATTCCACAAGTATCCTATCCTTTTATTGCTTTGTTATGTGTTTATTTCTAAGTCTGGAATTACATCTAGTTGTGGTTTTTCGTTGTTCGGTTTGATGCTTTGGTTTTTGTGTTTGTTGATTGCAGGTTATATTGGAGAAGAAGATGATTACATTTCTGGAATGGAGCTTATCATGTTCATTCTCTTTGAGGAAGATTTAACCATGTTATCACATCGTCCATACCGAGCGAATCAGGGGAGTATTAGTTTCTTTCATTCTTATTTATTTTTACTTTTACATTTTTATCTAGAACATTGGGGACAATGTTCGGTTTAAGTGTAGGGAGGGTATATTAGAAACTATAACTCCACTTGATTTTTGTTTGTTTGATAGTAGGTGTGTAATAAAACTGAGAGAAATACTTGTTAGGGTAATTTTAGCACCAAATTTAAAATTTTTTGCAACATATAGGAGAGAAACTTTAGTCTTAATAAGCGTCTCATGGATAGGAATTGTATGACTAGCACAAAAACCATACCACTCAAAAATTTCCACCCCAAAAATGTGAGGTTCGCCTTTAGATCTTTAGGAAAAAAGCATTCATTCTTAATGCTTGTGAGTGTACCGGTAGCATTTAGATTCTAGAACTTGTGATAGCGATGCATCCCGAGACCGCTAGTGAGACTACATTCGTGTAGTTAGGATTTATTACATGATAAGAGGCATTAGGATAACCCATGTTTTTACACCTGTAATATAATTACATTGACTTCTTAGGTCAAGTAATTCTCCCACACCTTTGCGTTGTACTCATTTTTAGTACACGATACCCCTAGTACACCCCTCCGAGCCTATCTTTTTCGTTTCTAACTTTAAGCATCTTACTTAAAGATAGAATTTGTTAACAATCCACCCAAATGTGCAACCAAATCGCCTTATCCTTCCGTGTATGCACTCATTTTTAGTGCATTATGGTTAGAACAATTGTTAAACCCTTAGTTAGTTGTCTAATTGTGTAACACCCCAACCCGACAAGGGTAAAAAGTCACAAATTATGGTGTTACATCAGAACAAACAGACAGATCAAAAGCAAAAAACTTACATAAACAACTTACTTCAAATAACTATGGTTAAATTCTTCACTCAGTTCTACACTCAAACCCAGAAAGCTATCCCAAAAGCTGTCTTGAATACCTGCCGCGGAGAAAAGAAATGCGGCTGAGCTACAAAAGCTCAGTGAACGGATATAACAAAAGTAAACTGAAATAAATGCTGAAGAACATATATATAATTTGGGGAAACATATTTAGGTATAACAGATAGTACGGAAATATAATGTATAGGTTAAGTAAGGAATCTATACAGTCACATGTATACACCGAATCAGAATATACCATGAGCTCAGAAACATATCATAATCATATCATAATCACATAAGTTGTACAAGAAGTAGCTAGCTCCCTTGTACCGGAAGTGAAAGGAGTACATTGCACATACAACCAGTCACTAAACATAATCATATCATATCATAACAGAAAACATATCTAGGATGCACCCATACGCCCCTGAAAATTAGTGCACATTTCATATATAACGGAAGGGACGTGGCAGAACATCACTCTACTGCCCTAGAGTCATGCCATAGGTGCATCTATGACACGGACATGGAACCCCCATGCCTAGTGAAGCTCATGTAATCAAAAGGTTCATATTTAAAGGTTCAAATATAATTATCATATCAAAAGGTTCAAATAACAAGGTTTGTCATATCAGAGGTTCAAAACGGAAAGTTCATAGCAAAGGTTCATATCAAAGGCTCATATCACAAAGGAAACCTTAAAAATAAGGTCAGAATATCCGTATCTCAAAAGCAAAGCTGACAGAAGTTGACAGATCAAATAACAGAACAGTACTCTTCTTCAGAAATCTACATACGATATATTACTCATTAATATCTTATTCGATTATTTACTTATTCATATTCTGTATTAAGTCTTCTTCCCATTTTAGTAACTTTCCATTTTAGCAGATTTTCAAATTAGTTCCTTAACTTTCACCTTTTACGAATTAATCCTTATATTTTAGTAACTTACAAGTTAAACCCTTAAAGTTATATAAATTACAAATAAACCCATTAAATTATCAAAATTACACCTTTCGCCCCTCATATAACTTATGAACTTATTAAGCTTCTGATTTTCAGTATTTACAAAAATGGTCCCTCTTATTTTATTTAATTATAATTTAGATTACTTTATTAAATATATAATTACATAATTAACCCTTTAAACCCTTTTAATTGAAAAATTTACACATGAAACCATCATATAATATTTTATCAACTTACCACTGATCTAATACAGATTATAAAAATATCCCACAAGTTTCAAAAATTACAAAACACCCCGTTATAGTTTTAAATACAAATCGGTTTTATAAATAAAAACACCAAACCCTAACCCTAATTTCTTCAAATCATTACTCATTAATTGCAACCTTAAAACACATTTATTAAACCAGATTCCATATCAAAACCCTAACCCTAACCCTTATTCAAATTCTTTTCTTTTATTTTCTTTTCTATTATATTAGCCGATTAAAAAATAAAATCCAAACCAAGTTTATAGGCTTCGAAAATTATAAGGATTATTTTACTGATGTTATAAAACATGTTGAGGACCAGAATAAATTATATACCAAGCCTCAAAAATGGCATGGCTGATTCCTTGTTTTCTTGTTCGATTTAGGGTTTTAAGTTTCCATAAATTCGTACGAGCCACAAAACATGCATGATTCGATTCTACTATTTTATACAGATAATATATGATATATAAGATACTAGAAAAATACTAGAAAGATTTTAGGACGTGTGAACAAACAGATTGGATTTTTACCTCTCGGTTTACTTAAATCGACCCAAACAATCTCCCAAGCTCAAACGATCATACCTCAGCCTTAGCACTCTTTTTCTAGTCTTCGTAAGCTTGAAACACGTTTAGGAAAAATAGCTGAGAGTTCCAGAAAATTGTATTCGACTTGTGAGGGTTTTAAAGTCGGTTAGGGATTTTTTAAAGATCGATTATGGGGTTTTATAAATTTTATAAACGTTTTTTCTATATTTATAGGAACTAGAATACTTATCTTGGGCTGCAATATATTGGATAATGTCAAAATAAAATATCTTATAAGTTTCCTTTTGTATTTAGGATTTATTTACTTAATATATATATATATATATATATATATATATATATATATATATATATATATATATATATATAAATTGACTTAAATAATTTTTATACAAGAGATAATTTTAATTTTACAAAAGTGACAAATTTTAATCATACTTAATTTATTATAATCATATGTTGCCAAGTTCCAAATTCTAGGCTTTGTTTGGTATTATTTAAGTGTTAATACGAATTTTAAAACATAAGGGCATTTTAGTCATTTTGCTTGTTTTTGAATTTGGGGTATTACAAATTGATTACATGGTTGCTAAGTCGAGTCATATCTTGTACATATTGTTTTGGGACGATTGGGACTCATGGGTAAAGTACTAGTGTTATGGAGTAATGGAGAAGAACATCATTTATTACCCCCATATGTGCGTTAATGTTTTATAGTACTCCAAGTGTTTTGATTATCTTGATTCGAGTCGTTAAATTAGTTACATGTAAAGTATGTAAAATTTCAAGTGTAGGGAGGAAACGAGCTCCCTTTGATGTTTTATTTGGGATGGTAAAGTGAAAGTGTATGCAAAAACAAAAAAAAAAAAATGAAAAACAAAAAACGAAAAAAAATGGAAAAATAAAAAAGAAAAAATATATATAAAAAGAAAAGAGAAAAACATACGGGCTACTATCCGTTTCTTTTATTTATGTTTAAGTCAAATAGTGTCTTGAAAAAAAATCCAAAAAGAGTCGTAGTTAGTTCAAGTTGAGTCGAGTCTTGGCTTAGCAACGCCTCATTGTACATGTAGTTAACTAAGACAATTGACTTGCCACCAGTAAAATATCCGTTTATCCAACAAAACCGTGTTTTCCATATCCCCTACACCTAACGTTATAACCCTCTAAAAAGACATATTTGATAGTTTTCCTAGGTGCTTACGCCAAGTGGTGGAGGTTTTTGATCCTTTCCCAAGCCCATGGTAATCTATTTGCTATGACAGGCAATGAGTGATATTTCTCTATTTCCAATTATAACATATAAATTTACAACACCTGAGAGATGAGAGTATCCAAATACTTAATGTGAGGTGCTAGTGTATAATTTCCATGCTTGTTTTGATTAAGGTGGAACGATCATTTATTGTAATTACTTTTATATTAGTGTTAAATGACCCCTAACTTGTATTTTTATTGGTGGAAAATCTCATTTGCTTGAGGACAAGCAAATCCCAAGTGTAGGGATATTTGATGAGACGAAAAGTGTACCGCTTTTAGGGGGTCATTTAAGCCCTAAATCGTGATTATTTGATCAAATATTGTCCTAAATCGTTCCTTTTGTCATTTTAGGTACTTGGGACGTGATTTCTGGAATATGAAGCATTTTGGAGCTTTTTGAACGTTTTTATGCTCAAGAATGAAGAAAACGAGAAAATCAAGATTCCATAATGGAAACAGTACTTGACGGCGTCAAGCTCTACAAGGTGACGCCGTCACTCATTCATAAAGAGGTGGATAATTCAAGTTGTACTTGACGGGCTAGAAAGATCTCAAGGCATTTGTACATGACGGCGTCACCAAGGTCGTCAAGAGCACGTTACATGTGACGACCCAGAACACGTTTATACATGACGGCGTTAGGACTTAACCTGACGAAGTCAGATGATTTAAAGTGGCAACGTCAGGAAGAAGGCTTACACGAGAAGAAACCTTAGTGAAATCGTCACAAGATGATCAAGACAATCACAACTTGCGAGCGGAGTAGCTGACACTGTTTTGGCCATAACATTTGCATACGAACTCGGATTTGAGCGATTCAAAAAAGGAAATGATCGGGACGAGAAAATCTTCGATTTGGTGAAAAAATGGTCTTGACGCCGTCACTCCTTACGGGCTGACGCCGTCAAGATGGGCCGACAGAAAATCTGCCTATAAATATAACCTTATTACTTCACTTTTTGTAGGCCCTAAACCCTAAGGTCGATTCCTGGGTTAAGGTAGGTATTTTTCAAGCAACTTAGAGGGTTTCAATCACTCCATAAACATCTTGTAATGGTTTGTTGATTCTATCTTAATTCATGTCTTCAATTATCATTATTGTTGCTTGTTCTTCATTAATTATGCTTGGCTAACTCATCTTGTGTCTACTTATGATTGTGTGAAACTTGTATATAATTGATTAGATCTTATTGATTCCTTGTTGTTGTTTGTGTCTATCTTCATCAATTAGGGTGTGACACTTCGATAGGTTTAATTGGTTTAGCTTATAATTCTTGTTTCCTATTGTCTCTTGTTTAATTGAATGATATCGATGTTAGGTTTAAGAAAACTGGCAGACTTCCAATTGGTAACTTGCTTGAACGTCTTAAGAAATATGATCGGAGGTGTACTACGATTATATGGTTGTATTTAATGCATAAGTGAATTATAATGATCCCATGTTAGAAGCTTTTAACGGCTCGACATAGGAGTGAAGTAGGAGCTTATAGAGTTAGGGAAGATCGTACACGGCCCTACGACTAGTATTAAGGAATACAACCTGTCAATTAAAACAAGGTGTGACAATTCAAAAGGTAGAATTGGATAGCTAGCAAGGAGTAATATATCATGGGTAGACATGCTTCACATCCTTTGTAGAACCTTAGTTTATTTTTCTTGCACATTAGTTTAATTAGTAGCTTTTGGGTTAGTTGATTAGCAACTAATTCCGCCCCTCCTTCCAATACCCGAGATTTTTACCTGCTTTTCATAAAATATAAAAAAACAAAAAGAATCATCCTTCACCTTTAAACCTAGTTAGATTAATTTCAATCCTAACGACACTATTCCTGAGTTGAACGATCAATCCCCCGGTACTTGTCACTATACTATACTACAACGATCAGGTACACTGCCTGGTGGGGGTTGTAAGCTTCTCAAGATCCCTTGAGAGGTAAAACCTGTTGCGAGGGCGCAATTCCCACGTATCAACATCCAAAGTGATTTTTTGTCCATTCCTTATACTGGAAGTTTTTCAAGTGTTTGAAATGATCACATAATTATATCATATCATTATAAACACATAATAAGTTGTGATAATCATATACTGATGTATGAGTAGGGCTTGCAAGTACCTATTTATGGGATCACACTTAAACATATGTAGTTTAAGGTGGTGATTGAATCTCATAAAATAATTTATCTAAATTAAGAATGTTAGAAGAACAAGCGATTGATCAGAGTGATGCATCTTCTGGTTATATATTTGATTGTTTGGTTTATAGCACGATAGACTTTGAATTAGTAAATTATGATCTAGAAAATAATTAACATGAAACATTCGAAATGTGTGTATACACAAGTATGAAACATTTGTAGTGATAGATTATCAAGTGCATCATTGCCATATACTTTAAATAAAATCTCTTAAACGAGATTGATGTTGAAAGAAGAAACATTTCTACAAGATTTTTGAGATGGGTTCAATGTGGGGGATTTCAGTCTAGCTAGAGTTCAAATGACACCAATCAAAATCTATTCAAAATAGAGGTGAAGGTGTTACCCATTTGAAATACTCATAAATTAATGGAAGTATCATAGTTAAAGTTTTGCTTAGAGAAAACATTAATATTTGATGGGTATAATGTTAGGGGTAATTCATTAGTTGTCCCAAAAGTATACCTATGATCAAACCTTTGCCCCATGCGACTTCGGGTTTTTGCATTTGTCCCTATGCGACTTATGCGCTCTTTGCGACTTATGCAACTCATACTTTTTGCCCCAAAATCAAGTATTTGTGTGTAAGTGGAAGTACACTCAAATAAAAACTACAAGTCATATAAAAAAGTACAAGTCGCATAAAAAAATACAAATCGCATAAAAAGTACAAGTTGCATAAAAAGTACACCGCCGGTCGCATAAGAAGATACTTACACACATGTTGTAACACCCCAACCCGACAAGGGCTAAGATATCACATTCATGGTATCAAACATAACATACAAAAGCATAAGACTTCGATAATACAATCAGATACAAAAGTTACAAAGTAATTCTAAGGCCAAGAGTTACAAAACAAAACTAAGGTACAAAATATCTAATACAAAACGTCTTCAAATCAACTCTATTCCCTGGTAGCTAGCAAAGGTAAAGTCTTCTCTAAAACTCCTACTTGCACTCTTCACCCATAACCCAGCTTCCTTCTAAAACCTGCCGCGGGAAAAGAAATGTGGCTGAGCTTAAAAAGCTCAGTGAACAAATATAACAACAAAGTAATATGAAACAGAAAAGAGATAACATAATATATGTTGCATTTAGGTAATATCAAAAGGTATAAACAAAGGTAAGAGAAGTAAATGGTAAAGTAAAGTAAGGTTAGGTCAAATAAGGTTTGGTCAGTCATCTACCAACGAGCCGAGAACAGAAATATCATGTCATATTCTTCAAACATATCATGCAGCATACTAGTAACCATGGAGTAACTAGCTCCCAGAAATGTGAAGGACGCATATTGCACATACGCCACATTCACCAGACCAGATAATAATATAATATATGACAGATAATAGAACAGATCTAGGATGCATCCATACGCCCCCGCAGAAATCATAGTGGCCATAATAACAGAATGCGCATATCATATAACAGAAAGGGGACGTGGCAGAACATCACTCTACTGCCCTAGAGTCATGCCATAGGTGCATCTATGACACGGCCATGTTACCTTCATGGCTAGGGAAATGGCTCGGGTATCAAACTGGGTAGGTCAAAACAGAATGTCAGAGTCTAAGGTCATCAAAACAGAATCAGAGTCAAAGGTCCATAATCATAATCATAATCAGAGGGTCATCAATATAGGGTGCATAGAAAAAGTCCAAGTCAAAGGTTCATAATCTGAGTTCAGATCAGATGTTCATATCATAAGGTTCAAAATATCAAAAGTCATATCAATGTTCAGAATATCCAAGGTTCATTCCCAAAGGTTCTTTACAAAAGATTCATTATCAAGTTTCATAAGTTCATAATAAAACGTGAAAGAGTTAAGAGAAAACACATTTAAAAACTTTATAAATCATTTATCCATTTCTATCACAAAGATATCCCTATTTAAAACATTCTTCATAAAAGCCAATTAATCCTTCATTAAAAACTGGTTTCGTATCAAAATCATAGAGTGTCATTTCAAAACAGTTTCCTTCCATAACATCAAGTTATATTTTCAAAAGGTTTTCATATCAAATTATCATAACAGATGAACCAAAGATATCACATATACAAAGGTCAGAAGTCATAGTAGTGGCAAAAGAAACGGATCACGAGTCATGAGAAACCTTACTGAAAGGTTAGAATATCTGTACCTCAAACCGCAAATGAAACCATATTAGAAACATAAGAATAGGAAATCACTCATTCTTCAGCGGATCTACACGAAATAATGACCGGTTTATTATTAATTACTTATTTTAAATCAGATTGCTCATTTTAGTCGACTTCCATTTTTAGTAACTTTTCATTTATAGCAGCTTTCCAAAAATAGTAACTTAATACTTTAAGGTTATAATTGACAATTAATAATATTTAAAGGTTAGAATGACAATTATAATAATTTAAGGTTAATCATGTCAATTTAGTAAAGTTTAGGGTCAAAATATAAATTATATAAATTAAATATTAAGAATGCCAGATAAAATTATTTTAAAGTTTATACTATAATTTTATATAAAGATTATAATTTTAGACCCCGTCGTTCATAATATATTTATATGTATTCACGGCATCAATTTCTACCACGACCACCCCAAAATACGTTTCAAACACTCACGAGCATACCCGCATGACACAATTAACTTCACACCCACTCACACGTTTATAAACATACGTGATTTCTAGCCATACAAAACACATGACTCTCACTTAAATTACACAGTTATAAATTTTGCTAAACATGCATGTTCTTCCCAGCCCATTTAATAATTCACGACACACACAATAACACACCATTTTCAGCCTTGATTAACACACTAACGCACCCTTTTAAATCTATTCTTTCAATTCGACACAAAAATAAAACAAGCATGCAATACCTCTTTAATTCGAAACATAAACAAACTCGTGACAAACCCTTCATTATATATATATATATATATATATATATATATATATATATATATATATATATACAACTTTAATATTGTTGTCAAATTTTAGTTAGATCTTATTTTTACAACTTTAATATTGATCTTATTTGATCTAGGTACTATATATATATATATATATATATATATATATATATATATATATATATATATATATATATATGATTCGAAAACAATAAAGAAAACAAGCATGTTCTTCTCGTTATATCTACACAGTGACCCATTTACTTCTGTTTTGTGATTCGAAAATAAAATCGAAACAACATGCATGCATTCTCTTTTATATATTAGCTCGTAAGAATTTTGTTACTCATGTACTTGTGTCGAATGAACAACAGACCCAAGATAGAAACATACACAAGTCAAAACAATAATAATGGATCGAATAGTTTATGATTTAGGATCGTTATTTTATGTGAACTTGTTATTATTTCATGTTGTTAAGATCTTTATGATTTTATGATTCAAACTGGTAACATGCATATGTTAAACTGATTTATAGTCTTTAATCTCATGCATACGTAGGTATATGATGAATCAAAGTGAGAAAGATCAAGAATAAAAGTGATATACCTTTGAGTTCGAATCGAAAGCAGAAAAGGACCAAGGGTTAGAAACATAGATCGAACTCAAAACTGCACCACATATTTATGAACCAGAACTCCTCGGCCAGGATTACCCCACGACTAGTACCACTCCTTGTCAACCCAATCAATCCCACCTCGAACCAGATAACACCAAGTCGATCACAACTTTTTCTACAACCCTTCGTACTCCTTTCTTGTGATCGAAATAGGGAAGAATCAAGACTAAGCCGCCACTTCTGATTTACGGTTTAGTGTGTTTGTTGTTTTGTGAGGTATACGGTTTATACAAATGAGATAGAGGGGAATATATTGGGTGTGTTGGCCGAGTAAACAGGAAGGCCCAAAGACCCTTTCAAAAAATCATGTTCCATGTATTTAGTCTCTTTTGTAAATTACATGCTAGGTACAAATTACAATATAATTCAGCCCAAGTTTAACGTGTGATATCTAACTTAAGTACCATGTGTTTTGTCAATTTATATATCATGTACAAGTCATGCATTTGATAATTGTAGCTTTTAAATTCACAAGTTCCTTATCGTATGTTATGTTCAAGATCATATGATTTTAATACTTAGGTTATAGTCATAGTGTAATGTTTTAGGTTATTTAATTAATGTCTTTTATAAGTTTAAAATTAGATGGGCATTTTGGGAATTTAATAAGTTCAAAAATTTCGGGTCTACAACTCTTCCTCTCTAAAAAGAAAATTTTCGTCCTCGAAAATTGATGTCGCTAATGTTAGACGGTGACGCAGAAAATCACAAAAGAACATCACAATTAACCTTACGCTCGGGGAGGTTGTTCTAAAAGGATCTTCACAACGGAGGTTGTTTGTTTCTCATGACTCGATCCAAACAACAATAGTTTTGGTTTTCTCATAAGAGACAAATCGGTTGAATCTGGTCAAAAGGGTAAATGCAACATATAACTGGTAGGTGAATCTTCTCAGAACAACATACGGAAACATAGACAGGAATCAGATTGAATGATGATATCAAACAGTAGGAAGCTTTACAAGAACTGAAGGTTCTAAACAGATGCACAAAATTCGTCAAAACGCACGTCGCGGATTTAAATCATCCAGATATCTAACGTGTGAGGGTAAAGCAGACGCATAGCTAGAATGAACCTAAAGTCTAACTAATCGCGGATAAACTCCAACAAAGGTCATATTTTAAGGTTCTTAGGCACTCCTCAAGATATCATATGCCCACAATAAGTGCACGTTATATGATGTAAGTATTATTACGTTGATCAGGCGTAATAAAACCAGCATCACATAAATATGCCCTCATGATGGTCATCCTTTATCTCGAGTTGTGAACAAACAATCTATCAGAACTAAAGTAAAGTCTTCTTCATTATCATACGGTACCTCAAACATCATCATCAGAAAGAACCTAGGGAAAACAGATCCTATCATAAGGTAATGGAAATTTAAATAGGTTAAATAGAAATGAAATACGTCGGCAAACGCAAAATCCCAAATCTTGCACAGAATCCGACTCAAGGACGTAAATGTTTGCTTCAGAAGTCGTCCATTCCAAAAATACACGAATTTCAAAATCTCTTCCAAATCCGAATAGTCTGTCTTTGTTTGTCCATCAATCTGCGAGTGAAGCGAAATCATGAAATTGAGTCTGATTCCTCAAGCCTTCTGCAACTCTTCTTGAAATTGTAGTGGAGTAATGTGAACTTCTGGCACGCTCATTAGATCTCCTTCCATCCGCAAGTCTGCTTCCACTCTCAATTCATCTTAGTACAACCAAGACGAATAGGGAAGTGAAACAGCTTGTCTTCCAATCAGCTCCAGGCCCGCCATCTTGACTAGATTCTTCTTCTCTGTTCACCACTACTCCTGCCTTGTAAGAAGATGTCTTCCAATCATCAAGGTAGCACTGCTGCTGTCAACTCTAGGTCATGTGTAGAATAGCCCTCCTCATATGGTTCTAATCGTCAGGATGTATAATCAAAACCTTTCTGTGATGTATGAGGTCATAACCAATTCTTCTTGAAACGTCCCAAAATTTGTATCGCCTGAAAATATGGAAGCAAATCTCTATTTCTGCTGTTCCAAAACTCCATTCTCCTTCAGACTAAGTTGTTTCTTCCTGCTCACAAAATCCTTCAGTAATAACGCAAGTCGTAACCATCTTCCACAATCCTTCTGCAAAGTTCAAGAGATTTCAGTCCCTATAATTGTTATCGGTCTTAGTCGCTTGGTGATAGTTTCAAATCTCGCAGAATCCATAGAAAGGTTCTCAACAATTATCAAACTTCCAGAGTATGCAGAGGGTCCTCAAATTCCTAACAAAATACGAAAATGGTTCGTAACCATCTTCCACAATCCTTTTGCAAAGTTCAAGAGATTCCAGTCCATATATATATATATATATATATATATATATATATATATATATATATATATATATATATATATATATATGCGATTTCAAAACAATAAAGAAAACAAGCATGTTCTTCTCGTTATATCTACACAGTCACCCATTTACTTCTGTTTTGCGATTCGAAAATAAAATTGAAACAACATGCATGCATTCTCTTTTATATATTACCTCGTAAGAATTTTGTTACACATGTACTTGTGTCGAATGAACAACAGACCCAAGATAGAAACATACACAAGTCAAAACAATAATAATGGATCGAATAGTTTATGATTTAGGATTGTTATTTTATGTGAACTTGTTATTATTTCATGTTGTTAAGATCTTTATGATTTTATGATTCAAACTGGTAACATGCATATCTTAAACTGATTTATAGTCTTTAATCTCATGCATACGTAGGTATATTATGAATCAAAGTGAGTAAGATCAAGAATAAAAGTGATATACCTTTGAGTTCGAATCGAAAGCAGAAAAGGACCAAGGATTAGAAACAAAGATCGAACCCAAAACTGCACCACAGATTTATGAACCAAAACTCCTCAGCCAGGATTACTCCACGACTAGTACCACTCCTTGTCAACCCAATCAATCCCACCTCGAACCAGATAACATCAAGTCGATCACAACTTTTTCTACAGCCCTTCGTACTCCTTTCTTGTGATCGAAATAGGGAAGAATCAAGACTAAGCCACCACTTCTGATTTAGGGTTTAGTGTGTTTGTTGTTTTGTGAGATATACGGTTTATACAAATGAGATAGAGGGGAGTATATTGGGTGTGTTGGCCGAGTAAACAGGAAGGCCCAAAGACCCTTTCAAAAAATCATGTTCCATGTATTTAGTATCTTTTGTAAATTGCATGCCAGGCACAAATTACAATATAATTCAGCCCAAGTTTAACGTGTGATATCTAACTTAAGTACCATGTGTTTTGTCAATTTATATATCATGTACAAGTCATGCGTTTGATAATTGTAGCTTTTCAATTCACAAGTTCCTTATCGTATGTTATGTTCAAGATCATATGATTTTAATACTTAGGTTATAGTCATAGTGTAATGTTTTAGATTATTTAATTAATGTCTTTTATAAGTTTAAAATTAGAGGGGCATTTTGGGAATTTAATAAGTTCAAAAATTTTGGGTTTTACACATGTACTTTTCACTTACACATATCTACTTTCAAGTTAGACACTGGTCAAATATTGATGAAGTTGCATAGGTCGCATAAGTCGCATAAGTCACATAAGTCACAAAAGGGCAAATGCATGTGCAAAATAAAGTTGGTGCAAACCTTTGATCAAAGGTGCACTTTTGGGGCAACTAATGAATAATGAGTGGCTATGTATACACTCTTGAAATCATCACTTTATTTCAAATGTCTTCTAGACATAAAATACAGATAGGCCCACAACAGAATCTGATTTTTTCGCGATAGATAACTTGGACAAGAAAAATATCTATATTAAGTAGAAGATGACACACCTAAATGGCGTAGAATGTTAGTTCTATACACTGTGATTGCTATTAAAGAATTGGCAGAGCTTATATCACAATATATAATGGTGAGTCAAGACATTATGTCGATACGACAACAACTCTTGACATGAGTTATTACTATTGACAATGAGAAGTTAAAAGATAACAATTTCGATCCTCTTATGAAAGGATTAAGCAAAGAGTGAGTTAGGAAGTCGTGTGGAGGAATGATACTAAAACCCCTTTAAAGTTTATACAAAGGAAAACCTAACCATGCTGAATGGAGTCCTAAGACCTAGGTTCAATATGACAACCTAATTCTATAAACCGAGGGAGGTCATTGTGGGGGGAGTAATCAACTCTCCATCTTATGTGGGCCCAAGCATTGAGGAACGGGCTATCATGTATTTAGAGGCCCAAGATCGTGTGAGGAAAGGGGCCTCACTAAAATTAGCATAACTTGGGCTATGAGGCTTTGTTTCAGGTTCTATTTATGGGAGTTAGGAAACTTCCTACTTTATTCCGTAAACAATGATGATTTGGGCTTAAGCTTATCGCTTTAATGTTAGAGAGAATGAGGTCGATTCAAAGGGAAATTTGAGGGACGCAATTCCTAAAAGTACTCATTGAACCAGGCTATTGTTCATGACCATAACAAACATGACTATAAGGATTTGACCATGTCATGGATTTGTGTTTGTCTCGTTTTAGTCAACATCACCATCCAATTAAGGGAGTTAGTAAACTTCCTAGTTTATTCTTTTAACAATGACGATTTGAACTTTAGCTTATCGCTTTTAATGTGAGAGAGAAATGGTGTCGATTCGAAGGGAAATGTGGGGGACGCAATTCCTAAAAGCTCTCGTAGAACCAGGCTATTGTTCATGACCATGACGAACATGAGCATAAGGATTTAAGTCATGTTTGAATCTATATTGTCGTCTACATTAACAGCAAATCAGTTCAATGACATCGCGCCTACTGGCAGCTAGAAGGCTAAGTATCGTTCATAAGAGAAGGTTCAAAAGGTAACGCCTACTTACGCAAGATTCAACTGTTGAGTTTCATTGGAATTGTGTGTGTTTATGAATCGATCTTTATTCATGTTGGGGGTTGTTGGAAAATTTGTGAATGAGCCATCAATTTTCACACTGGAGTATTTGAAATGAAAAATAGTTGATTTTCTTATGACATTTAATATGATGCGTAACGTCATTTGATAGCCATCTAAACTCGATAATTAGAAAATTATGAGTAAGTTACAATTCCTTGATGAGGAATTGATGATCATTATAATCATTAGTGCATAGTAAGAACAACGGTTTCTTTTGTTCAACTATTAAAGTAATTCTGTTGAAATCCAGGCATGTCGGTCATGTCCGGCAGTTTCGATCATTGTACCCTGAAAACAGTCGACGAATAAATGGCGAATCTCTTTTAAAAGAAGCGTGTTAAACAAGTGCCTCGATCATATTATGCTTTTGGGTTTCCTTACTATTTTCTTTCTTTATCTTCCAATTATGTTTTGTTATGATTTTTTCTTGTTTTATACTTCTTGGTTGTATTGTTTAGATTCTCATTAGAGGTGGTACTTACTACTACAACAATCACTTATGAAGTGTTTATTCATTCATGCTCTGTAGTGTCTATATTTGGTTCTCCCTATGGTTTCAAGCAGTATAGTGTTTGGCTTAAGTGATCTGGTCTATTATTATGAGTTTGTTTTTGGCTCAGTGTATCCATTTGCTTTCAAACTTTGTTTGTCTCCTTTTGGGTTGGTTAATTTCGATCTCTCTGTTCTTTGTACAGAACGATCCTAGGCAAAAAGTCTTTCTTCTCTTAATTACAATAACTTCTCGTCCTATTTTGAGTTAGAATGGGTTCCTAGCTCTCAATTTCTTCTATATTCCTTCTCCATTTGAAATGATATTTTTGTATGCAAAGTTTCATACTAGTTTGGTTATAGTCTTATGGATTGTTGGAAGGTGTTCATTCGTTGGTCGCATATTAAAGATTTCAAGCAAACTTAATTTCATATATCTAACAAGGTTAATTCAATACATCTGTTGATAAAAAGCTATACATAATCATATCTCTAATCTCACCTTTATTAAATCCATATTTCCTCAAATACCCTTCCCTCACAAATCCAACTTTCGTCAGCACCTTTTGTGATCCTATATTCTCATCCTCAACCAGAGCTTCAAGCCTTACTAAATACGGCAGCTCACGAAACACCATAGGGATAGCCATCTTCACTGCAGCTGTAGCTATCCCACGTCCCCAATAATCAAAACTTATTGCATATGAAATATGAGCTCGATGATGATCTGGGCTGGATTCTGGCTTGACAGATATGTATCCAATGGACTTATTGGCCCAACAGAGGGAACGACTCCATGGGTGTGGTATGACTGTTTCTTTTAAGTATTTGATGGCTTCTTGTTTATTAGTGATGGTGTTCCATCGGAGATATTTGGTCACTCTTACGTCACTAGCCCATGATAAGAAATCATCGGCATCAGTGAGCTCGAAAGGACGGATTGAGAGTTCTGGTGGGTTTGCCATGGTTGGTTCGTTGGTAGGGTTTTAGATAGGTCAATCTAATGCCTAAGACTCAATAAAAGATATTGATCATAATTGTATTGTTCATATATTTTGTTTTAATGCTTAAAAAAAATAAATAAATAAATAAATAAAAAATTGCCAAAAACTAAAACAAGTCAGGAAATTCGTGAGAAACACAAATATGTCAAATTTCATAGAAAATCAGTAGGAAAGTCTGTTGGAAATATCCGTAGCAAAGCTCTGTCACAAGGTCTCTTGGAAGTCATTCGCTAAATTAGTGACAAATTCTGACAAAGTTTCACTTAGTATGTATCGATCTATTGTGACGAATTCCTGTGGAATGCTGGCACTATGCCATCAGAATATTACAAAAATTCTGTCGGAAATAGTTCGACGTGATCGTTTCCAAGCTTGCTGTCGGAAATTGTTTGTCGGTAAGCTTTTCGAGCATTCTTTTCGTCAGGGAAAGCCCTGTTTTTGGATTAGCACTTTAGCAGATTTGAAGCACAAATTATTATGTGATACGGAGTAGAACATTATCTATTAATTTAATTATCCTTAAAGATAATTCAAGACCTTCAATAATCTGCTAGAAAAAACAAAACTTACAACTAGAACCCAAATCTTCGACATTATAATCCAAAAACTACACTTTATACACGAAATTAAGTACACATTTTAATGCAATGCTATTTTGAAGGTACCGAATGGTCCTTTAGCAACTCGACTACTCTTCGCATGGATGGTCTGTTAATTGGGAACGCTGATGTGCATTGAAGAGCTACATTTAACACCTTCTCTATTTCGTCATAATCACTGCCCAAAGGGTTCATCTTAGGATCGATAAGTTGATCCAAATCAGTCCAACCACCGTCAATTGGGTTTTCAGGTGACAATAGAGCAGTTTCAGTTACCCACTTCACAAGATCCTTGTTTTCTCCAAAAGATGAATCATTTGGTCTCTTACCGGTTACTAATTCCATTAGCACCACCCCAAAACTATAAACATCGCTCTTTTCAGTAACTTTCATTGTGTATGCGTACTCTACAATACCAAGTTTCAAATCAAAGTTAGAATGTAACTAAATTTTATTGAAAAGGAGTAACAGCAAAGAAAGGAACTTATAAAGATACCTGGTGCAATGTAGCCATGGGACCCAGCGACACGAGACATAGCTTCATCACTTTCTACAACTTCTAGTTGCAAGGCTTTTGCAAGGCCAAAATCAGCAACCCGCGGCCTAAACTCTTCGTCCAATAGTATATTATTGGACTTGACATCACGATGTACAATACCAGGCACGCAGTCACAGTGTAAATACGCTAAACCTTGTGCAGCCCCAAGAGCAATCTCAAACCGCTTGCTCCAATCTAACAAAAACCCACCTTTAGGATCTTTGTGTAACATATCACCTAAACTCCCATTTTCCATATATTCATAAACCAGCGCCCTAAAATCCTCCCCAACACTACCAAACAACAACTTTACAATGTTTTTATGTCGAATCCTACCTAGTGTCTCCATCTCAGCCCAAAACTCTGCCTCCGTTTCTGTACCCCGCTGAACTCCATGTAGCTTCTTAACTGCCACAGTTTGTCCTGTCTTGAGTGTCACTCTATACACCTTACCGGACCCACCCATTCCAATGACATTGCTTTCCAATAACGAAACCAACACGTCTTGTTCTTTAAACCCAACTCGTTGGAACGAAGTGATCTTATATAAACTCTTATTCTTGCGGAACAATCTAGTCTTGACCAAAACCCATAGAAGTGACACGATAAGAAAGAAAGCCAAGACAGATAAAATCCCGACTAAATAATAGCTTACAGATTTTGCCTTGTGGCATCTTGGAAATGGTTTAAGATCTTGACTACACAGTTTCGGGTTACCAACTAAACTCGACACAAAAACTTCACTATTTAAACCCATTGGTATTTTCCCTTCAAGATTGTTGTTGGAAAGATCAAGTACATTAAGTTTAAGTTTACTCAATGAACTGGGGATCTTGCCTGAAAGCGAATTTTCAGCAAGATCCAAATAATTCAAAACAGGTAAATTCCCAATCTGATCAGGGATTTCCCCGTTTAAATTATTATGCGAAAGATTCAAACTCGAAAGTTGACTCCAAGAACTCAAAAATTGTGGGATTTCACCCGTAAACTTGTTTAACTCAAGACTAAGCTTCTCTAACTTCTTCAAACCCGTCAAACACGTAGGAAGCTCACCAGAAAACTGATTATTACTTAAATCCATCTCAACTAGCCCTTTAGCATTACATATTCCTGTTGGCAAATCACCGGAAAACTCGTTCCCGGAAATCACCAACTTCTGTATACCTTTTAACTTCGAAATCGAACCAGGAATCGACCCATTAAACCTATTTATACTAATATCAATAAACTGCACCTCTGGTGAACTCCACAACCCCACCGGAAAGTCCCCAGAAAACTTATTATTCGACATCCAAATATAATAAACAGATTTACAATCACCATACACAACCGGAACACCACCAGACAACCTATTATTAAAACACACAAGCTTCCGAAGCTTCTTTTTATAACAAAGATTCACAGGCAACAAACCTTCAAACATATTACCAGAAACATCAAACTCTTCCAAATCAGACATCTCCCCCAATCTCTCAGGCAAGACGCCCGAAAAACTATTATTAAACAACTTCAACTGAACAAGATTCGGGTTTGAAGCCAAGACATTCGATATTTCACCTTCTAGTTTATTATCGTTAACATTTAGTACATTCAAATGCAAACCAACAAGACTAACAGGTAACTTGCCAGTCAAGCTATTTTGCGAAGCATCAAAGTGAATCAAATTACTCATATTACCAAAAACATCAGGTATTTCACCTGTAAACTGATTGTCATACCACCATAAATATTGAATACTTTTCAACTGTCCTATACTTACCGGTATATTACCGGTAAGTTTGTTAGCTGAAAGATCAATACTTATGATAGATTCTAAATCACCTATGGACTCTGGTATCTTACCGGACATCGGGGTATACGAAATTCTGAATATTTGCAGCTTTTTCAACCGGCCTATAGCCTCAGGCAATGGGCCGGTTAATAGAGTCTCTGGAGCAACAAATTTAGTTAATTCACTTAAGTTAGTTATACTTTCCGGGATTTTCCCAGAAAAAAAGTTGGATGACAGATCTATCATTTGTAAAGACAAAGATTCTCCAATAGTGGTCGGAATATCTCCAGTGAAGTTATTATATGAAACATCTAGGACAGTTAAGTTAAGAAAAGGTGGTTGGAATTCAGGTAACTTACCAACGAATAAGTTACTAGAGATATTTAAAAAAGTGAGATGAGAACATAGAGAAAATGAAGCTGGTGATATGGTACCGTTAAAGTAGTTATTAGCTAAACTAAGCCGTTGGAGAGATGATATACGGCAAAAGTCAGCAGGAAAAGGTCCAGCTAAGGAGGTGAAATCTGTAAAGTCTATTGAGATGATTTGTTTAGTGATGTTGTTGCATGCGATGGCTGTCCAGTTGCATGGGCTTGTGGGGTCCACCCAGTTGCTGAGTAGTGAGTTTGGGTCGTCGAGTTGGGTGGTTTTGACTCGGAGTAGTACGGCGGCGTCTCTGGCGATGGTGGTGGTTGTCGTGGTGGCGGTGGCAATGGAAAGTAATAAGGTAATAAGATAGAGGGTATAATAGTTATTAGCCATTGAACCGGCAATGCTAACAGGATTAATAAGGTATTGTGATTAGAGTTAAAATGAAATATTTAAGTTGTTTTAAGAAAATGAGATGAGTGAGAGGTTGGGGTGGTTCATCAGATTTTGGTAAGGTGTGATGAATTAATGATTATGTTTGAATCAAGATTATTTATGATTAATGGAAGACAACTACATCGTGGAAATTTAGATTCCAATTTGTTTGACTAAGAAAAATCTTTTAATATTCCATTTAAGTGGTTTTTTTTTTTTTTTTTTTTTTTTTTTTTTTTTTTTTCGGTGGATATCATAGAGCTGGTAAATTGGGTACCTGTTAAGACCTGTTAAGGGAAAAAATTTACTATGCAATTTTTTTATTTTTTAAAATAATTGTTTTTAATATTCTAGGGTTAAATATTTAACTTTTTTGATACATAACACGTATATCTGTCATACTCAAATCACCAAAACCAAGTGTTAAACGAGTCATTTTCATGTTTGAAACTTATGTTATTCACGCGCTCAAAACCTGTTAAAACCTGTTAAGACACGATTTGTCAGCTATCATTTGCTGGATAGTCTTCTTTCCTTGCAACTGTTTAAAAGATGCTCGTGAACCGCTACAGTGGGAAAGGTTAATTACTTCTTATGTTTGATTGTTAATTACGTAGTTGAATATAGTACTATCTGTGTTATTAATTCAATCAAGTCGATAAATGTTATTTCTTATCTAATAGAGTCTCATCAAGTTGATTCGATACGACATCTTAGTGAGCATTTTTTGTTAACGTGACAAATTATAAGAGCGGGAGGTATGGAAGCACCATGGCTACCACTCAAAAAACACGACGGTGCGCCGTACTGGGGTTGGCGCCACCGTCACTTGCGCCGTGGTGGCCAGTCCACGCGGTAGTTGTTTTTTTTTTTTTGTTTTTTTTTTTAATTTGAATTTGAATTTGTATAACGGCTATTTTGCCAGAAAAATTTTTTTTTTTTTTCAAATTTCTACTTCATTAAATCTATAAATACCTCTTTCACTCCTCATTTTTCACACAACTCTTCCAATTTTCAACTTTCTTTCAATCATTAATACAAAAAATCCCAACCCGAACAATCCCAACGACCCTAATTACGACCCTTATGATGTTTATTTTAATGACGATCGGAAGAGATATCTTCGGGGTTATGCGGCGTATGAACAATTTGTAGCTTTGTATGATCAAGAAGCCGGGGGATTGGGATCAGGTGAAAAGAGAACGAGGACATACATACCACGTGAACGAGAAGAGGCGGAACAACATTTAATCGACGACTATTTTGACGACGATGAGACTGATCCTAAATATCCCGAAGAGAAATTGTATCGTACGAGTTCTAGACTTTTTAATCAAATTCTCAACGATATTTTAAGTTATGATGTCCATCCTATTCCCCGAGTACTTTAATTTTTTTAGACATAGTTACGATGTTGTCGGTCGTGCAAGTATTGGTGCTGTTTTGAAATGCACATCTGCCATCCGTCAATTGGCGTCGGCAATGCGCCTGATGCATTTGATGAGTACTTGCAAATTGGTGAACGTTGTTCACGACAATGTTTGGAGAACTTTACTAAATGCATACATGCTTTATACAATGAAAATTATTTAAGAAAACCCACTTCATATGAAGTTGAAAAATATATGCATTGCATGAAGAAAAACATAGACTCCCGGGAATGCTCGGGAGTATTAATTGTATGCATTGGGATTGAAAAAATTTCCCAAAGGCCTTACAAGCTCAATTTAAAAGACGTGATCATAAATACTCAACTCTTATGTTAGAAGCGGTTGCGGATAAAAAATTATGAATTGGCATGCATACTTTGGGATTCCGGGGTCAAATAATGATCTTAATGTGTTATATGGTTCCCTGTTATTTGATGATGAACTTGCTGGTAAAGTCCAGGAAAGTCCGTTTGTAGTAAACGGACATACATATAAGAAATGTTACTATTTAGCCAACGGCATTTATCCGGCATGGTTCGTGCTTGTGAAAACGTTTAGCGTTGCAAGGACTGAAAAATATTTGAACTTCAAAAAGGTTCAAGAAAGTGCTAAAAAAAAGATATTGAACGAGCATTCGAAGTCTTACACGGTCGTTGGGGAATTATATGACAACCCGCACGTGCTTGGCATATCAACACCTTGAAACTAATCATGTATTGTTGTATAATGTTACACAACATAATTTTGGAAGACGAATGATCGAAGTGACTTTAAGAGATACATTCGTTGATCCAAGTCCGAACATGCCAGATACTTAGATCGAAATATGTGATTTACATGTTCGAAAAAATAAAGAACTTCGAGATAAAAAAGTGCACGACGCGCTTCGACTAGACCTTGTGAAGCATTTATGGAACTTTAATATTTAGTTTGTAATTTTTATTTCTTGTTTACGTATTAAGTTTTCTATTTTTATGTAACTTTTTTATTTTATGTGTGTGTTTTTTCATTTGCGGATAAAAAATTATGATTGAAAATGTGTGTGTTTTTTAATTAATGAAGTTTATTTTAGTTAATATCGTGTATGTTTTATTTTATGAAAAAGATAAAAAAAAATAACAAAAATAATAAAAATTGAATGACGGCACCACATTTTCTGGTGCTAAAGGTTACAATCAGAATGTAATGCCGTAAGAATTCAGGTGCCGTAAACATTTTTGATGACATAACAATACTTTTTTCCTACAGCACCAAGCCCACAACATGAGCGTACCAAATGCTCTAACTTGTTATGAATTTTTGTCCCATTACAAATTATTTGGTCCACATGGGGTAAATTTATGAAACCCTATTATTAGGTCGTATAGTTGACGTACAACAGTTATGCATGTTGCATTTTATTATCCCTTATTAGCACTTCGAATCCGTTTAGCAAATCCCTAGTTGATTATCGTGACTCTGTTACAAGGTGCCAATATCTAATTCTACGTACCACTTTGAGAATTAAACTTAATTAAATGACGGTAAGAAAAAATTGATTATTTTGATTTAATTTAAGTCTCATATTAAAACTCTTTAGGCCTGAATTGGAATGGTAAATTGTGTATTACGGAGTATATTGTTTATTTGTTTAAACACTTGCTCTAACTAACAGCGACCTAACAACCCACCACAATGAGTTATCATTAATTAATTGAGCATAATGTTGATTTATCTATTTAAAATATCCTAAATTATACTCCCTCCGTACCAAAATTATTGTCCAGTTTGAATTTTCAAAGTCAAACTCGTTCAACTTTGACTATAAATATATATTTTTTATTATATAATACTTGATGAAAAATTATACGAAGTACCATTGAAAAGTACATTTAAAACTCAATCCATTTATATATTTTGCATCAAGTATTATATAACACCTACAAAAATATTTAAGGTTAAAGTTGAAAAAGAAATACTAAAAAGTCAATAGTGGATAATAAATTTGATACGGAGCGAGTAGTACTCCGTAGTAAAATTTATGCCTCAATTCTTTTCATCTTTTGGCGAAAATATATATTTACTGAAACTCCAACGAATGACGAGATTGAATTACAATCAACCAAGAAAAAAATTGAGATCTTGAATCAAATGACATGCCATTTTTCTGATTCTTGCATCAATACTACCCTATAAGTACAAGGTATAAAACCAAAAAACATGAGACTGAGACCAATAGCCATTAAAAATCCAAACTGAAACCACTTACGACAAAAACCACTGTTGTCAATACCAAATATGATACTCATGCGCATAGCAAAGGCCACGCCTAACTGCCCATGAAAATGTTTTTAAATTAATGGAGTTAGAGAGTTGAAGCTAACACGAAACTGAATGATAAAATAATGCTTCATTTCGTGCAATCCATATTGCGCGCAGACTCGAGGGGCCCATTAAAGCCAAAAGATTTCAAAACTTGCACACATCCCTTCGAACCAATCCCGCACAAATTGATCCAAAGAATGGGGGTATAACACAAAGTCACAAACCATCTACCACCAAGAAAATAAATCTCATATATTTTTATGACCAAGTGCAGTATAAGAGGAAACGAATCCAAGATTCAGAATCCGCATTACACCAAATGCAAAATATATCGGTATTCATGGTATTTCGGTATTGCTCAGAATTACAATTCTAAATCTCAAGTTTTCCTTTAATAATATTTTACTTTAAAAAGCTAACCATAATAAATCTAAAATAAAATAAAAAAAATTAAGAAAACTAACCTTTGTTGGGATGGAACTCTTCAAGAGATGTGTTGCCCACCTTGGGTTGTTAATATTCGTTATAGAGTAAATTGCATAAATCATCCTTGAACTTTGGTCAAATTGCATGTTTCGTCCCAACCATTATGAAAGTGCAGAAATCATAATTATGGAAAACCTTTGAGCAAGTTTTCGTCCCTGGTTGGGACGAATATTGCATGTTTCGAAAGTGCCAAATTGCACGTTTCGTCCCAAATGTTTCCGACATGGACGATTTATACACTTTCGAAATGTTGGGATGAAACATGCAATTTGGCCAAAGTTCAGGGACTATTGTACACTTAGATGAATCACAGGTCCAACATAACCTATTGTTATCTTAAATATGAAACTCTTAACTTTAGAGAAATAATACAAAGATCGTACTTGATTCCTTTCATAAGTATACAAAGCCTTTAGAAGGATACACCCCAAAATATACCTATATTTTTTGAAACAAAATAATTTTTTGTATAGGATTTGTGTGCACATGAACAACGATTCTCACAAATGTTACTCAAGGAAATGTTGGGTGCACGAATAGGCAAGTTAGAATGACAAAATGTGATACGAAATGTAATGGAAATGATGAGGAAACGATAATATGGAATTGTTAGCTTTCTAAGTGAGGACATGTATCAGGATTTGTAGTATAGGGACTGTTATTGTAATACTTGGAAATCTATAAATATAGATAAACCCCCCATATCTCTTTATGGGGGCGCGCAAGAGTGTAAGGATTCTTTCAATCTTCTAAAAAAACTCTTATTTCGCTCTACTTTCTCTCTCTAGAAACATTATGCAATTCGACATATTTAGTCTATCTAGACCTCCCGATCTTGGTGAATTTTGATACCAAGGGTCCTAGCAATTTTTATTAGAGCCTACTTATGATTGTTGGAGTGTTTGTTTGTTGAAATCAAGATCAATTGGTTAGAAACCTCATTTCGTGACTTTTGAAATCGAACCGGATTTTTTTTTGTTTGCCAAAATATTGGCATTTCACGTACAAATCTTGAATCTTTGTTGCAAAAATAGTTTCTTAAGGTGTATATTATATTTTTACATGGATTAGTTTCAAAGATTCAAGTCACAAAATGAAGAGTTGGTCACGTATTTGCATAAAACACAAGTTTTGGGTATTTCGCTTTCTTCAAGGTTTGGATTCGTGTTCTAGCTGTTTTAAGTTTTGTGTTCGAATTTTTGGGAAAAGTTTCAAAATTTTGTTACCAGGGCTCAAAATATCGGGTACTTTTGATGAATCTCGGTACTTTCCTTAGTTTTAAGAAGCCTCCACCTATTTTTGTGGTCCTACCGAGATACTCAAAATCTTGGTACTCCTAAGTCTTGACACTCATATAATTTCGGTACTCCCATATACTCCAAATCTCAGTATTACATAATCTCGGTACTCCCAATCCATAACCACCTAAATTTGAACTATCCATGATCGCTGAGATTTGCTTTCCATGAACACCGATATTTGCTCTCCACAACCACCGAGGTTTGATATCCATGACCACCAAGATTTGCTATCTAATGACCACCAAGATATCATTATCTCATTACTACCGAGATATCTAAAGCAAGATTATGTGATCATGAAACAATTGAGATACTAACCATTCATGACAACCGAGATTACACATTTCAAGACAACCGAGATTAAGGACACAAGTGAGATATACTCACCAAGATAACCGAGATTCATAATCGAGAAAACCTACAAACATTAAACCGAATTACATCATAAACAAACACCTTAACAACATTCATATGATTGATCCTTATCGAGATTCACTTAACATGACAAGGCTATATTAAGTATTTAAACAACAAAGTGGCTATGAGGTTATTCTTAATTACGAATTTGGGATTGAAGTTGTATTTTGTGAGTTTGTGTGCTTATCTATCTTAGAGTCCACCTGGTTGGTTGGTTGTGCCTTAAGACGACTTGTTGAGCTTTTATTGATCTTCATTAAGACTTAACTGCCTGGTTATTTTTTTGATTCTTTCTTCCTACACCCATAATGTAACTGTCACTTTAAGGAATGACATTATTGTATTTAGTGTCTCATATAGTTAAGGATATGACAAGAGGTTGTGTACTACATATACTTTTGGCTTTGTTGAGTATAGGGTATTTATTGATTCGTGAAGTCGTCAAAACCATAAAACCTAGAGTTTAGGGTATTCGGCTGACTCTCCCTAGGAGGAGAGGACTAAATTTGATAACTTAAGAATCAGGTCAGACACATTGATTTTTATATTATGTGCCTTACTCATTAACCAACATTACACTATCCATCATAAGTTTTTGTGGGATGAACGCATTCTGATTTTCACTAATAAGATCAACAAGAACTTTTCTTAATCTATCTGCCAAGAATTTAGCCATAATTTTGTAAATGGAGGTGATCAAACTTATAGGTTGCATATGAGTAATAAGTTTAGACCATTTGTTCTTTGGAATCAACACAATAAATGTTGAGTTAATATATTTAAGGATTTTCTTAACTGGTAAACATATTACAACATTCTTTTCTTGCAAAGAGTATTCAAATAACAAATTATTTTAAAAACAAACAATTAATGCACTTACTCATTTATCTATTTATGCACAATGCTTCATTGAAACCGAGTGCTTCTGCATTGATGTAAATGTTTAAGTAATTCCTTTCGCAATTTAGTTTTTTGTCTTTAGTCACCAAAAGTCTATTTATTACATTTATATAATGAAAAATGCTATATCTAAATAAGATTTACGCACGCATATGTCAAGTAAACATGGATAATGAATGAAAGAACTAGAAAATATAATACATTTTGATTAGATGAGGTCATTAACTTTTAACCACATTTGACACATATGCATGTGATACTTTTTGGGCTAATTACACAAAAATGCATTATACTTGACATCTTTTGTAATTATGTGTAACAACGTTAATTTCTTATTGTTCAGTGTAAACCTCAATTCAAATCAAAATCGGCACAAATCAACGTATACTGAAAAAATTAATTTACAACACTTTTATATTGAATTAACCAACACAAACACACACATTCAGTCAACTAAATGCATTAAGACACATAAATCTAAAAAATAGTTATTAGAATTAGAACTAATAAAAGAAGGTTGATCAGGATCGTATAAACCCTAAATTAACGAATTTTATGCGCGATTTGGTGTTAGAGCTAAAGGTATGTTTTAATTCGATCACGTTTCTAATTAATTTATTGTTATTTTTATTTAATTGTATTTGTGTTGATTTGAGTTCTAGGGTTTCATTTATATTAAGTTGATTAGGTTTATGTAATTTGTTTGATTGTGTATAACTAGATTGAATTGAGATCATGAGTAGTAAGTGTTTGTTTTTATTGGATTAAGTTAGTATGCGCTGGAAATGTTATCAATGTGTATATGTTCCATGGGTGTTTGGGATTGCATTTTTAAAATAGGTCCAGTCACATTCAAACATGGTGCCACTTACAAATTGCCTCCCATATTATCTCAGGTACCTTGTTGCACGTTTTGTAGGTATAACAAAAAGCAATAACTGAATGTTGCATGTTGTAACTTAGACAGAGGCAATTGATATGAAAAAGTTAATATTTTTTTACAAAAGCTAGTATTTTTTAACTTTTAGTTTCGTATCTACAAGTAGAACTGAAAGTTAGCACTTAAGTGTTGTTGAATGTTTGAAACATATCAAGTTTACGTAGTCATGATGCTAAAAGTGTTCTTTTTAGAACATGATCGAACGACTGGGTTATGAAAGAAAAAGTTGTTATTACTCCTGAACTGTCATGGTGCTTTCTTTATTTGTGGATTTGTAGCCATAAATACTTCTTGATACGGTGATTTCAGGATCAAGGTTATAAATAGCGCGAGGCGTGGCGTGGCGGCATGACTAAGCCTCATGCCTTAGCGGTAAAGGCGATGCTTTTGCGTTTATAAGGCGTGGCATAAGGCATCACAAAATATAAAAATATTTATATATTTATATTAGACCATATTATCGGGTTTTAAAAAGACGCGGTATAAGGCGGCAATAACGTGTGGCGTGGCGGCATACCAATCCTTAGCCAGGTTTTTACGGGGCCTTTTGTGAGGCATTTGCTCGGATGCTTACATAGGTTTTATACATGAATAAATGAATATGCCCTTTGATCTTTAAGGGCATTATTAGTGCAAATATTACGATATTTAAACTAAACGGTTTCTTCGATTTTAATGATGACAAATATGTAACTTGTAATGCATAATGTAAAATACGCAAGTTACTTGTTTACACAAATCATCAATGCATACTTACATCAACATCTCTCGACGTCTCAACCATGCTTTAACAAAGTCGTAGATTTCCATCCTGACGTAAATCACTCAAGGTATGGACTAACAAATATACTACTTGACAAATGATCAAAGGATTATATTTTTCTAAACTTTACCTTTTTAATGTGACAAAACATTTTTTTCAAAAATACATTTTACAAATTATTTTTGAATTATAAAGAAATGTTTTATTTAGGAAAATCATTTCAAAAAATTTCTAATAGCTATATTTTACCCAAACCAGCTCCAAACTCCCCCCAAAAAAAATTGGAGCGTTTTTGTCTGGGACGGTACCACGGTACCAGTATATTTAGTGGTACCGTCCAGAAAATTAGTGGTGTCGTCCCCCTGTAACGGCTATTTTCTCTTTGCCTATAAATAGTGGACCATTTTTCACTTCCAACCTGATATTTCTAGCCACTTTTCTCTGGTTTAATTCCTTATTAGTTAGATCACTTTCTTTGATCATTTAGAGAGTCTTAGTTTGTTTTAGAGTGATCCAATCATCCATTCAAGTGATCACCTTCATTCCTCTTCTAGTCCAAGAGAAGAACACAAAGTATCAAGAAGATACAAAGTGTTAGAGTCATTGAGTAGTGCACTTGTATTACTACTTGTAAGCTTTTTGTATCTTGAAATACATCAAGTATTCATTACCTTTTGTTTAGTCTTGTGAAAGTGGATCATTGATCTTGTTGAGATCTTGGAGATCTCTTGTAGCTAGTGAGCTTGTGTGTTGATCAAGTGGATCAAGGGTAGATCAGGTACATCGTGTAGGTTGTGTTGATTGTATGATTTGTGAAGATCGGGTAGATCGTGAGTAGATCAGGTAGATCGTGAGTAGATCGGGTAGATCGAATGTAGATCATGTGGATCTTGAAGCTTGTGTAATTTGTGAGGATCGGGTAGATCGTGGTAGATTGGTACTAGCTAAGATTAGTACTCGACATTTAGCTTAGTGTCGGAAAATAATGTAAGCGACGTTGTATGGTTTTCTCCGCCGAGAATGGACCTTGTTGATTAGTGAAGTAACTCTCGAGTTGGGTACTCTGGGAGTAGAGTAGGGCGAAGAGGAATTTCATGACCGAACCACTATAAATCGTCATGTCTGGGTTTGCATTTTCTTTGCTTTTCATCTTTGCATTTACCGCCTTATATTTATATTTGCATTACATTTATATCTGTATGGTTAGTTGCTTATATCATGTTGATTAGTTTATGGCATGACATTATTCTTGTGTTATGTTTGTTGATATGTGGGAATCGCACCAGGCTTTACCTCTCGAGGGATCTCAAGAAGCTTACAACCCCCACCAGGCAGTGTACCTGGGGGATTGATCGTTCAACTCAGGAATAGTGTCGCTAGGATTTTAAAATCTCCTAAACTAAGTCTAAAGGTGAGGGTTGATTCTTTTTGTATTTTTATATTTTATGAAAGCAAGTAAAATCTTGGTTTTTGGAAGAGTGGGCGGAATTAGTTGCTAGCCAACTAACCCAATAACTAAAGATGCAATCAAAATAAAATAACAAAAATGAAATTAAATCTAATTATACTAGTGGTGTAAACAATGATGGGGAAAGTTGTGTTTACTTAGGTTTCATTACTCCCTAGATATCTTTTACAGGTTGATAGCTTGTTACAATTGCATGGATGACGGGTCATATTCCTTAATACTAGTCGTAGGGCCGTGTACAATATTCCCTAACTCTATAGGATCCTACTTCACTCCTATGTCGAGCCGTTAGAAGCTCCTAACCTGGGATCATTAGAATTCTCCTACACATTAAATACAACCAAAAATCATAGTACACCTCTGATCATGTTTCTTAAGACGTTCAAGCATGTTACCAATGGAAGTCTGCCAGTTTTCTTAAGCCTAACATCGAATACAATCATCCGTAACAACTATAAACAAACAATCAACCCATAATTAACATCTAAGTTTCACTACATCTAAGCAAACACAAAAGAGATCTAGCCGAGCAAGTTAAACTGAAGACAAGTGTAAGATATATTCAAGTAACACATAGACATATTTATTGAATTGAAAGTGTACTTATCTCAAATTGAACATGAAAGTTTCAAAGGGTTGAAACCCTTGAAAAAGCTGGAAAATTCGACCTAGGGTTTTTCCCTCAAAGTTGCACACTCATGAATAAAAATTGGAAAACTATATACAGATAATACAGGTTGACGGCGTCAAACATGTGATGCCGTCAACTTGCCGCCTATAATGAAATCAGATTGCCTAGATCCACTTTTGACGTCGTCATGTGTAAATTTCTTCTGGGCCATCACTAATACATGGACCATGACGGCCTTGGGTGACGCCGTCATCTCCTATGTACAAAACTTTTTGGATCGTCAAATGTATTGTCCACTTCCACCTCTTGTATTACTTTTGACGCCGTCATTAAGGAACATGTGACACTGTTAGGTACTGTACCCAGCAAGGAAAATTAAGACTTTGCCATTTTCTTCACTTATATGCTCCAAAAACATCCAAAATGCTTCCTTTTCCAGATTTCACTGCAAAAGTACCTAAAATGACAAAAGGAATGATTTAGGGCAATATTTGATCAAATAAATTTGAATTCGGGCTTAAATGACCCCTTTAAAACGGTTCATTTTTCGCCTCATCAAATACCCTTACACTTGAGATTTGCTTGTCCTCAAGCAAATGCGCTTTTATTCTAATAAAAATACAAGTTAGGGGTCATTTAACACTAATATAAAAGTAATTACAACAAATAATCGTTCCACTAAATACCAAAGACAAGCACGGAGGTCATACACTAGCACCTAACAAATAGTGTTTAGATAGTCACATCTCTCAGGTGTAATAAAGTATATATCACAATATGAAAATGGAAAACATCTCTCATTACCTGTCATAACAAAATAGATTACCATAGGCTTGGGAAAGGATCAAACCTCCACCACTTGGCGTAAGCACCTAGGATAAACTATCAAAGAGGTCTTTCAAAGGGTTATAACGTTAGGTGTAGGGATATGTAATATACGGTTTTGTTGGATAAAGGCAATATTTACTGGTGGCGAGTTAATCATCTTGGTTAATTACATGTACAATATGGCGTTGCTAAGCCAAGACTCGACTCGACTCGACTTAAGCTAATAAATCAAAAATAACAAAAACATAAAACAAACATAAAATGAAACGGGATGGTAGTCCGTATGTTTTTTCTCTTTTCTTTTTCTAACTTTTTTTTTTCTTAATTTTTTTCGATTTTTTTTCATACTCTTACCCTACCATCCAAAATAATACATCATAGGGAATGTACATTCCCCTTACACTTGAATTTTTACATACTTTACAATAAACTAATCTAATGACTCGAATTAAGATAATCAAGTACTTTACCCATTAGTACTTCCCCATTACTCCATAACACAAGTACTTTACCCATGAGTCCCAATCGTCCCAAAACAATATGTACAAGATATGACTCGACTTAGCAACCATGTAATCAATTAGATAATTAAATAAGGGTTTAAACATGTAACAATAATTCACTAAAGATGAGTGCATACACGGAAGGCTAAGGCGATTTGGTTGCACATTTGGGTGGGTTGTAACAAATTCTTCCTTTAAGTAAAATGCTTAAAGTTAGAAACGAAAAGATAGGCTCGGAGGGGTGTACTAGGGGTTTCGTGTACTAAAAATGAGTACAACGCTAAGGTGTGGGAAAAATTAATTGACTTTACTAGCCAAGTAATATGACTTAAATGGTCAATTAATTATGATACGGGTTTAACACAAGGGTGATCCTAATGCCTCGTATCATGTAGTAAATCCTACTACACGAATGTAGTCTCACTAGCGGTCTCGGGATGCATCACTAACGCAAGTTCAATAATCTAAATGCTACTGGTACACTCATAAGCACTAATAGTGAATGCTTTTCCTATCAAATCTAAAGGCGAACCTCACGTATTTGGGTGGAAAATTTTTCTGAATAGTACGGTTTTGTGCTAGTCATACAACTCCTATCCATGAGACGCTTGCTAAGGCTAAAGTTTCACTCCTAAATGTTGTAAAAAATTTTAAATTTGGCGCTAAAATTACACTAACAAGTATTTCTCATAGTTTTATTACACACCTACCATCGAACAAACAAACTCAAGTGCAATTGTATCCTATAAGGTATCATCATTTACCCTCCCCTTACACTTAAGATGAACATTGTCCCCAATGTTCAATTAAAGAATGTAAAAGTGAAATAGGTAAAAGAATGAAAGCAAATCCTCCCCTGATTCGTTCGGTGTGGATAGTGTAGTGACAAGGTTAGATCTTCCTCCAAGAAAATGAACATTCAAAGCTTCCCCTCCAGAAAAATAAATCATCTTCTTGTCATATATAACCTGTTAAACCTGAGAAAACAAACAAGGCAACCTCGCATAAAATCGGCGGCAATCTATATATACTAACAAGTCCTAGAAAGCAATTTAAGATATAATGCTTGTGGAATGAATGTTTGCAGATTTCCTGGAGTTTATAAAACTAAAGAATTAACAAAAACTTTAAGACCCCGTTAGAAAAACAAAACTCACAAAATTTCCAGAATTTTACACATGACGCCGTCAGGAGTTAATTCCTAACGCCGTCAGAAGTGACCTGCAGAAATCTTTACGTTAAGTTTCCGGAAAATTTCTGGAAAAACTTATGTCCTACTTCCTGGAAAATCCTGCAAAACATCATTATGACTCGATACAAGCATTTGACTCTAACAAATATTAATACACATGTCCATTTAATATTGCGGCGAATCAAGATCAATTTCGTTCTTAAAAACAAATTTGGGGTTTTCCCTTAGACTTAGCTTTTGCAAAATACCTTTATATGAAGTTAAGACGACAAAATAAAACATTTTCACAATTTTAGTTTGAAACATGATCTACCAACAATAAAAATAAAGCATGCATATGAAAGCAAATAACATTCAAACAATTAAAATTCACACAAAACATGGGTTGCCTCCCAAGAAGCGCTTTTCTTTATTTTATGAGTCTTGTAGCTAGACTCAAGGTCATGTGCTATCACGTGACCTCATCTTCAAATTTTACATCCTCCTCACTAATCATCTCATTACTACTTTCTTGATAATGTTTTACGCGTTGTATGTTGACAGTGAACACTCTATTTTCATCGTCCATTAACACAACAGCTCCAGTTTTAGAGGAACTTTTCACCGTAAAGGGCCCATACCATCTAGACTTGAGTTTCCCGGGAAATAACCTTAACCGAGAGTTATACAATAGAACTTTGTCTCCTTCTGAGAATTCCTTAGGTTTCTTAATTCGTTGGTCATGCCATCTTTTCGCCCGTTCTTTATATGTAACGGAGGATTCATACGCTTCTAGCCTTAACTCATCAAGCTCATGGAGTTGCAAGAACCTATTCGTTCCAGCGACCGTATAATCCAAGTTACATGCCTTAAGTGCCCAATAAGCCTTGTGTTCGAGTTCCACCGGAAGGTGACACGCCTTGCCATAAACCATGCTGAACGGGGTCGTTCCAATAGGTGTCTTGTAGGCTATTCGGAATGCCCACAAGGCCTCATCGAGTTTAAATGACCAATCCTTTTTGTTTTGATTAACCGTCTTTTCTAATATTCTTTTAATTGCCCTGTTGGTGTTTTCGACTTGACCGTTGGTTTGTGGGTGATAGGCGGTGGAGAACCGGTGGGAAACTCCGTATCTCTTCATGACCTTTTCCATTTGCGCATTGGAAAAGTGGGTTCCCCTATCACTAATGAGAGCTTTAGGAATGCCGAACCTAGCGAACAGCTTTTTCAGAAAATGAATAACTACCCTAGCATCGGTGGTCCTAAGGGCTTGTGCCTCTACCCATTTTGAAACATAATCGATGGCCACTAAAATGTATTCGTTCCCCCTGAAGATGGAAAGGGTCCCATGAAATCAATTCCCCAAACATCGAAAACCTCACAAACTTGTATAAAATTCTGAGGTGCTTCATATCTGCTCGATATATTCCCGGCCCGTTGACACGCATCTCATGCTTGTATCATCTCTTTTACATCACGAAATATCGTGGGCCAATAGAATCCCGCATCGAAAATCTTTTGTGCGGTGGTGTTTATCCCATGACGGCCCCCAGAAGGGCCCGAATGACATTCTTTCATAATCTTTATTGCCTCATTTCCTGAAACACAGCGCCTGATTATTTGATCAGGACATCTTCGGAATAAGAGTGGCTCATCCCAGAAGTAGTATTTTAGTTGGGCAAAGAACCTTTTCTTTTCGTATCTAGTCATGTGTTCCGGAATGAGCCTGCTTGCAAGATAATTAGCATAATCAGCGTACCAAGGTTCAGAATCTTTCATTAACATGAGCTGTTCGTCAGGGAATGAATCTCGAATCTCGCTTTTATCAAGCTCATTAAGGGGATTTTCAAGACGAGAGAGGTGATCAGCAGCCAAATTCTCTGCCCCCCTTTTATCACAAATTTCAACATCAAACTCTTGTAACAACAAGATCCACCGAATTAGTCGTGGTTTAGCGTCTTGCTTAGAAAAAAGATATCGGAGAGCCGAATGATCAGTGAAAACAACCGTCTTTAAAAGGACAAGATATTGACGGAATTTTTCGAAATCGAACACCACGGCTAATAATTCTTTTTCGGTGGTAGAATAATTCTCTTGAGCGGGATTCATAGTTTTGCAAGCGTAGTATATTGGTTGGAATTGTCTGTCACGCCTTTGGCCTAATACTGCCCCAACAGCATAGTCGCTAGCATCGCACATGATTTCGAAATGTAACTCCTAGTTAGGTGTAACCATGATTGGGGCTTGCGTGAGTTCCTTTTTCAGGAGATCGAATGCATCCTTGCATTCTTTAGAGAAATCGAAAGGGGCATCTTTTAACAGAAATTGAGTCATTGGCCGAGCTATTTTAGAGAAATCTTTAATGAATCTCATGTAGAACCCGGCGTGACCCAAGAAGCTGCGTATTGCCATAACAGTCGTGGGATAAGGTAATTTAGATATAGCTTCAACCTTTGCTTGGTCCACCTCAATCCCATTCCCTGAGACCTTATGTCCTAGCACAATCCCTTCTTTTACCATAAAATGGCATTTCTCCCAATTTAAGACCAAGTTGGTTTCCTTGCAACGTTTGAGCATTTTTTCGAGGTTAGCAAGACAGCGGTCGAAAGAGTTCCCGAAGACCGAAAAGTCATCCATGAAAACTTCCATGATGTCTTCCATTAATTCATGAAAGATTGCGGTCATGCATCGCTGAAAAGTGGCGGGAGCGTTACACAGCCCAAAAGGCATCCTTTTATAGGCGAATGTTCCATAAGGGCAAGTAAACGTTGTTTTTTCTTGGTCCTCAGGTGCTATGGGGATTTGGAAATATCCTGAGAATCCATCCAAGAAACAGTAGTACTCGTGCCCAGATAATCTTTCCAACATTTGGTCAATGAATGGGAGGGGAAAGTGATCTTTCCTGGTGGCATCATTGAGTTTTCTATAATCGATGCATACCCGCCAGCCAGTAACTGTTCTCTGGGGTACCATCTCACCGTTGTGATTTTTCACCACAGTCATTCCTCCTTTCTTTGGTACAACCTGTACAGGACTAACCCACGGGTTATCCGAAATTGGGTAAATCAGCCCTGCATCCAAAAGTTTGATAACTTCTTTTTTCACTACCTCCTTAATGTTGGGATTCACCCGCCTCTGGGGTTGCACGGCTGGTTTATAGTTTTCTTCCATAAGAATCTTATGCGTGCAAAAAGTTGAGTCAATCCCCTTAATGTCGGCTACACTCCATGCAAGGACTCCCTTGTATTTCTTTAGGACTCCTAAGAGCCTATCTTTTTGTTCATGCTCAAGGGAAGAGTTTATGATTACTGGAAGTTGATCCTCTCCCTGGAGGAAGGCATACTCTAGGTGGTTTGGGAGTTCTTTAAGCTCTAGCTTAGGTGGTTCGATAATAAAGGGCTTTAGCTTGTTTTCGGGTTTGCGGAGCTCGAGCTGTTCAGTGGTCTCTTGTCTGGGATAAAAGGAGACTACACTAGCGCCCTCCGTCATCTCCTCCTCCAATATGGGGAGGAAACTCTCATCCCGTAACCAGCCTTCTTTGATTTGTTCATCAACATAGTTGTCAATGACATCCGTTAGTTCATCGACCTCTCTGATGAAATAGAGCCGGTTAGCTGATTCGAGAGACAGATTCATAGTGTCCTTAATATCGAAGGTCAAGCTATCGGTTCCTACTCGTAAGGTTAACTTGCCGTCGTGAACATCAATGACTGCACGAGCGGTAGCAAGAAATGGTCTCCCTAAGATGATGGGCACCAGGTCATCCTCCTCCATTTCCAAGATCACGAAGTCAACCGGAAATTTGAACTTCCCTACTTTGACTAGTACATTCTCGCATATCCCTAGGGGATATTTGACCTATCTATCGGCTAGTTGGATGTTCATATGGGTAGGTTTAGTCCGGAATATCCTAGTTTGAGGAACATGGAGTGGGGCATGAGGTTGATGCTCGCCCCTAAATCGGCAAGAGCATTCTTTATTGATAGAGATCCTATGGAACAGGGCAAGGTGAAGCTGCCTGGACCGTCTACCTTTTTTGGTAGCCCTCGTTGGGTCACAACCGAGCATTCTTCTCCCAGAGTCACAAGACCCTCAAGTTTCTTTCGGTTGGCAAGTAATCTTTTGAAGTATGAGCTATACTTGGGCATGTGATAGCAAGCATCAAGGAGAGGTATGGTGACCACTGAATCTTTTAGATATGACAAGAATCTCTTATTATCGTTCTCGATTTTCTGGTTTTTTAGGCGGGATGGAAATGGGATTCTCACAGGTTGGTTAGGTGGAGTTGACGGGGATGGGACCACAAGGGGAGGTTGTTCAGGAGCCTCGTTGCTCACATGACCTTCTTCCTCGTGGGGCTCGTTTGGATCAATGGTGACAGGGTGTGAGCTCAGATAAGGAGGGTCCTTTGTTGTTGTTCCAGCTCGAGTAGTTACCGCGAGCAGGGGATCTTTTTGGCTTACTGGTGGTCTGCCATGGCAATCAAGGGTGGCATTAAGCTTGTTGAACCATTTTTCCATCTCATTTTGTTGCTCAGCAATGAGATCGTCAAGACCTTTCAATTGTAAGCCTTTTTCTTGAGTAAAGTGACCAAGGTCATCTTCTAAAGTGCTCCTGATTTTGTATTCAGGGCCTTCCTCCCCTTCTTTTCTTTTCACCAGATTTCCCCAAAGGGTATAATCATCATTTTGGTAAAAAGGCAGAAGGGAGGGGTCAGCGTAGATGTCATGTCCTGACAAACACGCATGTTCGGTCGTGGTTTCTCCTCCGCATTCCTCTACATCGTGCGGGCCCCCACAATAGTCGCAAATCAAGTAAGGATTTGAAAGTTGTTTAGTTGTCCGCGACCCCGCAAGGTATTCCACCCTTTCGTGAATTTTCCTTAGGCCGATCTGAGGGTGTTTGTGTAATTTCAGACATGCTCATAGTCGATTCAGGTTCATCCCAAGTATCGTCCTGGTCTTGAGCATATTCCTCAATCCAATTCCACCCTTCCTCGGCGCTAAGATTAGCTATTTTCCCTTTTCTAGAACTGTTGATTCCGTTCTGGTCGTTTGAGGGGACATTGTCGTAGAAGATTTGGACCAGAAGCCAGAGTTCGATGCCATTATGGGGAACTTGTCTTATTAAATCCTTGAATCTAATCCATGATTTATGGATGGGCTCGTCCTTTCCCTTTCGAAAGCGGAGGATCCTATCCCTAAATACCGAGGTTTTCCCTGTTGGGAAGAAGTTCTCATAAAACTTGGATATAAGTTGTTCCCATGTAAAGATAGACTCGGAGGGAAGTATATCATACCACTCTTTGGCTTTTTCATAAAGAGTGAAAGGGAAGAATCATAGTCGGGACGTGTTTCTAGTGGCCCCATCCGTATGGAGGGTCCCTGATGTGTTGAATTGGGTTATCGTTATGTAATCCGCGAAACTTGCACACACTTTGGACAAGGCAAACATCGCTTGCACGCAAGACCTCATCGGTGTGTTTGTTTGGGAAGACAATGGCATTTGAGAAGCCACGAGGATTCGGGGAGGAGTAGTCCCTAAGACGCTTAGGGGTGGGTGTTGAACCTTAGATCTTGATAGATCTTTGAGCACTCGTGGATCGTTAGTTATGTTAATGTAATCACTAACACACTAAAAGATAATCTCTGTAACTTGTATTTTAAAGCGGAAACAAACACAAGTTTTAACAACTGAATAGTAAGAACAGTTGATCCTCTATGGATCTTTTAATAATAATGAAAGTGTTTTCTAAAAAACGTGTGTTCAATACATAATCGTGTGTTCCTTTTATACACAAGGAACCCTAAACCGTTTCACAAGAAACGTATATTCTAAAACTTCTAAAAGATATGCATTATCACTTCCTAATTAAACTCATGCATATCCTAACTATATTACATAAAATACGGAATAACTATATCCGCAGGAACTAATAGTGCTGAAACTAGTCTTCAGCAGATACACTGCTTCAGCAGGAACCAGCTCTTCAGCAGTATCCTTCAGCAGTAACCGTCAGTAGAATTCTTACTTAGCAGAATTCCCAACAATCCTCCCCTAATCTTGAATTTGACATGGTTAAGTTCAAGATTCTTGATAGATCTTTAAAGTTACATACCAAGAGGATTGAAGTCAAACATCATCAGCGAAGAATCACCATCAGTAGGATCTCTATGATCAACACATACTTGAAAACTCCATTCTTTGCAGTAACAAATGACCAAATGTACATCAAAGCAAATTAGTTTCATACTATTCTCATCACATCCAGGTGTGTTAACTCTTGGGAGAGGTGAATCATTGAAAATAATGGATTTGATGTCTCTTTACCAATAGCCGTCACTACTGGAGTAGCCAAATGTTTAAGTTCGAAAACTATGGTACACTGATGACCATATGATTTTTAGCAAATCATCAGCTATAAACGGATTTGAGTTGTCTTTACCTGTAGCCGTTTGCTCAGGACTAGTCAATTATTTGGTTGATTTAATCACTTTGGTCAATTGAATACCAAATATGGTATGCCACTGCCTTTACCACAAGCCATATACATGTGGGCTAGCCAATTATTGGGAATCCATAAAGGAAAAATCCATGGTCAATTGACAACAATTCAACTCTCAGCTGTTAAGCATGGGTGAGTTGAGTACCCAATAGTTTTGAGCAAACTATTACAGCTATCAACAGATTTGATGTGTCTTTACCAAAGTTGTACCCTTTGGACTAGCCAACTTTTTGATGGAATAGTCATCATTAGGCAAGTTGATAACTAGAGAAGGTGTGAAAAGTATCAACACCAAACCTGCATACAAGATACACAATACTATACAAATCTGTATTTTTTATTTATTTTTTTTTATTTATTTTTTTTTACTAAGAAATAAAGAAATATATAACAAAATACCATCAAGTAGAAGCAGCTCTGGAAGTCCTAATTCTGAGTTTGAACACTTTAACCACAGATTCAGCAAACAACCTAGCATTCCCAGCTGGATCTGGAGGAATCTCCAACTTTTGTTGAAGCATTTTCTCCATGAGAGACACTGTCAGAGGATACCTTTTGCCAAGAACCATAAGAAGCCTGAGTCCAGATGTAGTTTCCAACACATGAACATATGGCATAGGGTAAAACTTCCAACTCTGAACCTTCCACCTCTGATTGTTTTTCCACACATCATAACCATCACCAGTGGGAGTAGAAGAATCCAAAAGCACACTGAGATCACCCAATAAATACAATCCTGAACCTGTAGGAGTATGGGTTGCATAATATTTGTGAACCAATTCATTTAGAGTGAGCAAGTCCTGATGATCCACAAGATGTAGTATTTCTTGTAGGAATGTGAATGATAGAGAAGTTTTATCAAGTCTATAAATGGTATTGATCTGTCCATTTTTAGATAATTCCCACTGAACCAAAACATCTCTAACTCCTTCTGGCCAATCATCAGGGGATCCTTCTTTGATAAATGAAGCATCAGGAGCATTCACATCTACTAGTCTTTGTGCTGAATGTGAAGTTCTCACTTTGGCCATTCTCTTAGCCCTTCTTCCAGGAACATAAATTGCATCATGTGGTAAAGAAGGTTCCTTAGGAGCTACAGCACCTTCTGCAGTACTAGTTTCCACTAATGGATTATCCATTTGTTCATCAGTAGAATCCTGAGAAGAATCAAGTGCAGCATATGCATATTGTTCATCCATGGCCTTCCTTACCTGTTTAGCCCTAGCAGCTGCAAGCTCTACTTCTCTTTCCTTAAGATCATGAAATCTTGCCATTTCAGCTTGTTGTTCATCAGCTAACCTCTTTGCAGCCTCTTCACCCAACCTTTCCTCCTTCATTTGTTTTATGGTTCTCTTTCTAGAAGGAAGAGCTTCTGCTACAACTTCAGCTTTACCTTTATCAATACTAGATGAAGCAGTAACAGGTGTTACATCAGCAGAAGTAGCAGGCAGAGATACCTGATCAACAACAGGAACATCCACATGTACAGTGGAACCAGCATCATCAAGAATGGTAGGAACAAGCTTAGGAGCACCCATTCCATCCTTTTCACACCTAGACTTGATTCTATTATACATCAGAACCAATTGTTCATCTGAAAGTGCCCAAACTTGTTTCCCAGTCCAAGCATTATTATATAGTGCACTGCTTGGACTTTTTACATAAGTTCTCATATAATCCCTTTGCAGTGCTTGAGTCAAGGGTTTATCCCTTTTTGCTTTGGCTTTTTGCACATCTGCTTCTTTCTTCCTTAATTTCATCTTTTTCACAATTTCAGAAACCTAGTACTTTTTATCCACCTCATTTCCAAGAATGTCTGCAGCTAAACCAGGAGTAGTAATTACTTGTTCTCCAATATTCTACCAGTCTGACTCATCAAAATTTTGAACAGCAGCATCCAATTCTCTCTGTCTTTCAATAGGCAAGGTAGAAATATATCTTTTCGCAGCAGACTGATATTCTGAATCATATTTGGCTTGCTCTGCTTCTGCCAAATCTGTACTCCTCTTATAATCTTCCCATTCTTTCAAGAGTCTTTCTTGTTTAACTCTTTCTTCTTCTGAAATAAGCTCATCCTCACACACTTCATCACCTTCAGCAGAATCAACATGAGGAATATCCAAATCTTCCATAGGATCAGCAGTTAAATTATCAGTAGATCCTTTAGGCTTCAGGGTTGCAGTGGTGTCATCAGGAGAAACTTGCTTAAGAACAGATGGATCATGATCAGGTGAATCCATATACTCTTTTCCAGCTACAAAGAATGTATCTACTAATGCATGAAGCCCATCAGTAGTCTTGATGAGGCGAAAAATGATCCGTTTTTAGGGGGTCATTTAAGCCCGAATCCGAATTTATTTGATCAAATATTGCCCTAAATCGTTTCTTTTGTGATTTTAGGTACTTGGAGAGTGAATTCTGGAAAAGAAGCCATTTTGGACGTTTTTGGAGCATAAAAGTGAAGAAAACGGCAAAGTCTCAATTTTCCATGCTGGAACAGTACATGAAGGCGTCAAGAGTAAAGTCATGACGGCGTCAAACCTCAAGAATTAAAATCCGTAGCTCATGTTCTTGACGGCGTCAAAACCCTAAGAATAAAAATCCGTAGTTGATGACGGCGTCACACAGGGCATCAGAAGTAGATGAAGGCCGTCCGAGGAAGTATTTGGCGGCGAGATGACGGCGTCACATCTTTGTTCTTGACGCCGTCACCCCGATTTTCCTATATATAGTTTTCTAGTTTTTCACATTAAAGAGAGAAGTTTTGGAGAAACCCTAAAGACGATTTTGGTGCAACTTTTACAGGTTTTTCAAGGGTTCCAAACCCTTGAGACCTTGCATTGTAATTGAGATAAGTGTTCTTCTAATTCAATCAATATGTCTATGTGTTGGTTGTCTATATCTTGTTCTTGTCTCAGTTCCATTATGCTAGGCTAGATCTCCTTTGTGTTTGCTTAGATCTAATGAAACCTAGATATTGATTATGTGTTGATTACTTGTTTATTCTTGTCTTGGATGAATGATTTTATATGTTAGGCTTAAGAAAACTGGCAGATCTCCAAATGGTAAAATGCTTGAATGTCTTAAGAAACATGAACCGAGGCGTACTAGGTCTTTATTGGTTGTATTTAATGCATGAGCCACTGTTTACAATCCCTATAGTTGTGCTGGGCATGGTGTAGGAGGAGATAAGAGCTCATAGAATTGGGGAGTTATGTATGCCACCCCATGAATGGTATTAAGGAATACAATCCGTCATCCATGCAATTATAACAAGTAATTAACATGTAAAAGATATCTAGGGAGTAGTGAAATCCAAGTAAACACATTTTCTCCAATTACTGCTCACAACCTTAGTATAAATTAGTTTATTTTCATTTTTAGTATTTTATTTTGATTGCATTGTAGTTTTGGGTTAGTTGAATAGCAACTAATTCCGCTCACTCTTCCAAAACCCGAGATTTTAATTGCTTTCTAAAAAATATAAAAATACAAAAATAATCATCCCTCACCTTTAGAACTAGTAATTAGGCTTTCTAATCCTAGCAACACTATTCCTAAGCTGAACGATCAATCCCCCGGTACTTGTCACTATACTATACTACAACAATCAGGTACACTGCCTGGTGGGGGTTGTAAGCTTCTCGAGATCCCTCGAGAGGTAAAGCCTGTTGCGATTCCCACGCATCAAGTTTTTGGCGCCGCTGCCGGGGAATAGTTATTGTCTAGGTTAGGATTTCTTTTTATTAGGTCTACTTGCTAGATTCCTTTCTAGTAAGATTTTATTTTTATTTTTAGGTCTTCTTTAGTCTATCTTATTTCTTCGTGCCTTTGTTCGTAACTCTTTACCATCCGACATCATGGAAGGTGGTAACATCTTTGAACCCGTCATCCCACCACAACAAAACCCACCATTAGAACCCCTTAGGCCCCGAACCTTAGGAGAGTATTCCCAACCTAGCCACCAAGGCTACCGAAACACCATTGAGCTCACCGGAGCCAATGTGACCCCCTTGCGATCCGACACCATCCGGTTGGTGCAAAGCGGATGTGCATTCCATGGACTTCGTTCCGAAGATCCAAACCAACATCTTAAGGACTTTCTCAAAATCGTAGATTCCATAGACCTAGGTGTTGAAACTAGAAAGACTACCCGTTTACGCCTATTCCAATTCTCTCTACGGGATCAAGCTAGTCAATGGCTTGAGCGTTTACCCGCGGGATCCATCACCACATGGGACAATCTCGCCAATCACTTCCTCACCCAATTCTTTCCGCCGGAAAAGACTGCAATGCTTAGAAGGGACATTTTGATGTTTGAGCAACAGCGGGGTGAAACTTTCTACGAGGCTTGGGCCCGTTTTAAGGATCTCCTCCACAAGCTCCCTCATCATGGCATAAACCTTTGGTTATTAGTCCAGATTTTCTACGACCATGTTGACTATCACACTAAGCGCACCATCGATAGGGCCGCGGGAGGTAAATTGCATGATAAGAACGCCGAGGAGTCTTGGGCAATTATCGAAGAGCTCGCTGTTGATAATCATGAGATGTGGGAATTTAAACATATGATAGAAGCGGCCATCAATGCAGTCTTGACATCTGGAGGAACCACCGAAATCCCCGATGAACTCCTATGCAAACTTGAGGCAAAAGTTGACTATTTTGAGGAAAGGCAAAGGCGAACTTTAAGTCCTAGACAAGCCACTGTCAATTCTGTCTCAAAACCAACTTCGGCACCATTATCTGAGTCACCTTCTAGAGAACATGTTGAGTCTTTTCAAAGGTGCACCCCACCTTGTTCCCCTCCCAAGGAACTTAGCTCGGAGTTTGAGGCTAGGATGAGAGAATATATGGCAACTCACTCAGATCGGCTTGCTAGATTCGAAGAAGCAGTTTATAAGCAAAAAGAGGAGATGCAGAAGAAAATGAATGAGATGTTGAGTCTATTGGAGGAGTATGCCAACCAGAGAACCCCCGAACGAATACTACTAAGGAACGAAAGCGTCACTCCCACCACCCAGTTTGTTAACTCCATCACCATTGTCCATAAAGATAACGAGAAGGTAGAAACTCCTGCTAAACAGACCTTAGAAAAACCACCAGAATCCCAACCCTTGAGTTACTACCTGAAACATGATATAAACAAAAACACCATAACAAATTGGATTAAGGGTGATGGGCGTAACCAATCCTCCGGACAGATTCCTGAGAAAGAGGAAGAAGAGGAAGATGAGTATGATACGCTTCCTGGAGGATCAGTATTCGAGAGGTTACTGGTACAGAAAGTGGCTACTAAGCAGGTGGCATGTGGGAACTTTGAAATACCAACGAGTATTGGGGACTTGAAACATCTTAGTGCTTTCGCCGACCAAGGATCAGAAGTAAATCTTATGCCCCTAACTATTCACATCCAACTAACATCAAAAATGCCAGCACCTACTCGTGTTAGGTTATCTCTTGTTGGACACTCGTATGTATACCCCCTAGGAATCGCAGAAGATGTGTTAGTTAATGTCGCTGGATTCATGTACCCCGTTGATTTTATGATCATCGATGATAAAGGGGATGGATGCATGCCAATAATCCTTGGGGCACCATTCCTCACCACCGCTAGGGCTGTCATTAAGTATGAAGGTAGGAAGATTGAGCTTAAATCTGGAAAAAGAAAGATTAGCTTCCCCATGACCCCGCGAAGTGAGCATGAGAATTTGAGTTGGAGAATGATTAAAAACAACATTGGTGCGACAACCATTCGTGTTCAGAATAAGATTCTTGCATGGGAGGCAAGAATCAAAAGCTATAAGAAAGCTAAGGATGAAAGGAGAAAAAGCAGTAAGGTTCAGGTTGAACTCGAACATACTCGACACGAAAAAATTCATACACCATTTGAGGAAGGGAACTTGGTGCTCTTGAGACACTTGGAAACAACAATACCACCGGATGAGCCAAGTCCTTGGTGGTATGGGCCATTCACAATCGAAGAATTGAGCCAAGATGGGGTAGCTAAATTAAGAAGCAAATTAGGTGGAATAGTGATTGCGAGTATCGATAGGTTGAGGCACTACCACCATAATAATAATGATCGCAACTACATGGGGTATATCATTTCAAATGATGAGATCACGTAGTAACCCATGACTTTGAGTCTAGCTACAAGACTCGTAAATAAAGAAAAGCGCTTCTTGGGAGGCAACCCATGTTTTGTGTGATTTAATTGTTTGTTTGTTATTTGCTTCCGTATGCATGTTTAGTTTTTATTGTTGGTTGATCATGTTTCTCAATTAAAATGTGGAACTACTTTACTTTGTTGTTTAGCCTAGTCTTAACTCCACCTAGAAGTATTTTTTGCAAAAGATAAGTGTAAGGGGAAACCCCAAATATGTTTTTAAGAAACAAACCGATCATGATTCTCCACAATATTAAATGAGCATGTATATTCGTATTTGTTAGAGTCAAATGCTTGTATTGAGTCATAATGAAGTTTTGCAGGATTTTCCAGGAAGTAGGACCAAGTTTTTCCAGAAATTTTCCGGAAACTTAACATAAGAATTTCTGCAGGTCCATTCTGACGGCGTCAGGGGTTTACTCTTGACGGCGTCAGGAGTTAAAAATCTGGAAATTTTACCGGTTTTGTTTTTCTAACGGAGTCTCATAGTTTTTGTGAATTATTAAGTTTTATAATCTCCAGGAGATCTGCAAACTTCATTCCACAAGCATTATATCTTATCTTGTTTTCTAGGATTTAGTAACTTATATAGGATGCCGCCGATTTTACGCGAGGTTGTCTTGTCTATTTTCTCAGGTTTTACAGGTTATGTTCGACAAGGAGATGATTTATATTCTAGAAGGGAAGCTTTGATTGTTCATTTTCTTGGAGGAAGATCTAACCTGGCCAACCTATAATCCATACCGAGCGAATCAGGGGAGTATTTGATTTCATTCTTTTTAACATTTTCACTTTTACATTCTTTACTTGAACATTGGGGACAATGTTCATCTTAAGTGTAAGGGGAGGGTAAAAAGATGATACCTTACATATGCACTTTCGCTTGAGTTTGTTTTGTTTGATAGTAGATGTGTAATAAAACTATGAGAAATACTTGTTAGTGTAATTTTAGCGCCAAATTTAAAATTTTTTACAACATTTAGGAGTGAAACTTTAGCCATAGCAAGCGTCTCATGGATAGGAGATTGTATGACTAGCACATAACCGTATATTCAGAAAAATTTTCCACCCAAAATTGTGAGGTTCGCCTTTAGATTTGATAGGAAAAGCATTTACTATTAGTGCTTATGAGTGTACCGGTAGCATTTAGATTCTAGAACTTGCGTTAGTGATGCATCCCGAGACCGCTAGTGAGACTACATTCGTGTGGTAGGATTTACTACATGATAAGAGGCATTAGGATCACCCTTATGTTAAACCCGTATCATAATTACTTGACCATTTAAGTCATATTACTTGGCTAGTTAAGTCAACTAATTTTTCCCACACCCTTAGCGTTGTACTCATTTTTAGTACACGAAACCCCTAGTACACCCCTCCGAGCCTATCTTTTCGTTTCTAACTTTAAGCATCTTACTTAAAGGAAGAATTTGTTACACCCCACTTAAATGTACACCCAAATCGCCTTAGCCTTCCGTGTATGCGCTCATTTTTAGTGCATTATTGTTATTTGTTAAACCCTAAGTTAACTTTCTAATTGATTACATGGTTGCTAAGTCGAGTCATATCCTTGTACATATTGTTTTGGGACGATTGAGACTCATGGGTAAGTACTTATTTTATGGAGTAATGGGGAAGAACATCATTTATTACCCCCATATGTACGTTAATCTTAAAAGTGCTCCAAGTGTTTTGATTTTCTTAATTCGAGTCATTAGATTAGTTTAATGTAAAGATTCAAGTGTAAGGGAAATTCTCATCCCCTATGATGTATTATTTTGGATGGTAGGGTAAGAGTGTATGCAAAAAAAAAAAAAAAAAAAAAAAAAAAAAAAAAAAAAAAGAGAAAAAACATACGGACTACCATCCCTTTTCATTCTATGTTCATTTTATGTTTTTAGTTATTTTCCATTTATTAGCTTAAGTCGAGTCTAGTCTTGGCTTAGCAACGCCATATTATACATGTAATTGACCAAGATTGTTAACTCGCCACCAGTAAAACTTCCTTTATCCAACAAAACCGTGTAATTCATATCCCTATACCTAACGTTACAACTCTTTAAAAGACCTCTTTGATAGTTTATCCTAGGTGCTTACGCCATGTGGTGGAGGTTTGATCCTTTCCCAAGCCTATGGTAATCTATTTTGCTATGACAGGTAGTGAGAGATATCTTCCATTTCCATAATGTTATATTACTTTATTACACCCGAGAGATGTGAGTATCTAAACACTATTTGTGAGGTTCTAGTGTATGACCTCCGTGCTTGTCTATTGGTCTTTAGTGGAACGATTATTTGTTGTAATTACTTTTATATTAGTGTTAAATGACCCCTAACTTGTCTTTTGAGTAGAATAAAAGCGCATTTGCTTGAGGACAAGCAAATCTCAAGTGTAAGGGTATATGATGAGGCGAAAAATGATCCGTTTTTAGGGGGTCATTTAAGCCCGAATCCGAATTTATTTGATCAAATATTGCCCTAAATCGTTCCTTTTGTGATTTTAGGTACTTGGAGAGTGAATTCTGGAAAAGAAGCCATTTTGGACGTTTTTTGAGCATAAAAGTGAAGAAAACGGCAAAGTCTCAATTTTCCATGCTGGAACAGTACATGAAGGCGTCAAGAGTAAAGTCATGACGGCGTCAAACCTCAAGAATTAAAATCCGTAGCTCATGAAGGCGTCAAGAGTTGTTCTTGACGGCGTCAAAACCCTAAGAATAAAAATCCGTAGTTGATGACGGCGTCACACAGGGCGTCAGAAGTAGATGAAGGCCGTCCGAGGAAGTATTTAGGGGCGAGATGACAGCGTCACACCTTTGTTCTTGACGCCGTCACCCCGATTTTCCTATATATAGTTTTCTAGTTTTTCACATTAAAGAGAGAAGTTTTGGAGAAACCCTAAAGACGATTTTGGTGCAACTTTTACAGGTTTTTCAAGGGTTCCAAACCCTTGAGACCTTGCATTGTAATTGAGATAAGTGTTCTTCTAATTCAATCAATATGTCTATGTGTTGGTTGTCTATATCTTGTTCTTGTCTCAATTCCATTATGCTAGGCTAGATCTCCTTTGTGTTTGCTTAGATCTAATGAAACCTAGATATTGATTATGTGTTGATTACTTGTTTATTCTTGTCTTGGATGAATGATTTTATGTGTTAGGCTTAAGAAAACTGGCAGATCTCCAAATGGTAACATGCTTGAACGTCTTAAGAAACATGAACCGAGGCGTACTAGGTCTTTATTGGTTGTATTTAATGCATGAGCCACTGTTTACAATCCCTATAGTTGTGCTGGGCATGGTGTAGGAGGAGATAAGAGCTCATAGAATTGGGGAGTTATGTATGCCACCCCATGAATGGTATTAAGGAATACAATCAGTCATCCATGCAATTATAACAAGTAATTAACATGTAAAAGATATATTGGGAGTAGTGAAATCTAAGTAAACACATTTTCTCCAATTACTGCTCACAACCTTAGTATAAATTAGTTCATTTTCATTTTTAGTATTTTATTTTGATTGCATTGTAGTTTTGGGTTAGTTGAATAGCAACTAATTCCGCCCACTCTTCCAAAACCCGAGATTTTAATTGCTTTCTAAAAAATATAAAAATACAAAAATAATCATCCCTCACCTTTAGAACTAGTAATTAGGCTTTCTAATCCTAGCGACACTATTCCTAAGCTGAACGATCAATCCCCCGGTACTTGTCACTATACTATACTACAACGATCAGGTACACTGCCTGGTGGGGGTTGTAAGCTTCTCGAGATCCCTCGAGAGGTAAAGCCTGTTGCGATTCCCACTCATCAAGTCTTGTCAGTAGCAAGGTTACTAGTTGGTTGTTTCTCCTGAAGAGTATCATCAGCTTCTGCCATAAGAATCTCATCACCACTTGACACCTTAGAAGATTCAACAGCTTTCTTTACCAAATATTGTCTTCTACTTCTTCTGCTGAAGTGAATTGTTGGCTTAGGTTGTGATACTTCAGCAGCTTTGGGAGAAGAAACATGTGTTTGTCTAGCAACTTCAGCCAAAATCTCAAGGGAATCCAAATTACCCTCCTGAGGCACTTCAGCAGCATCTGTCACAATCTTTCTTTTCTTCTGCTGATTAAGTTGTGCCTCCAAATCCAGAACCCTGCTTTTCAGCAAATCAATCTCACCACCAAGAGTAGACTTGGTATCAACAAGTTCCTTTTGGAGATCTTCAGTGAATATCTTGATTTTACTGTGCCACCCAACTCGAATTAATGATCATAAAGCCTAGGCTTCGCCTATTTAATCACCCCCAAATCACACTTCTCAAATATCAATTTACCCCCAAATCCTAACAAAACCCTAATTTCACAATTAACCCAAATTCATCACCAAATAATGTCTTCCAAACCCAAAATTATTGACCTAACCTCCTCATCTTCCTCATCAGATGATCTTCCACCGTATCCATCTGAATTAGACGATTCAGATTATGCTCGAGAGTTGGAAAGGCGATGGAATGCTTTGGAGAAGGGGGAACCAAGTAATGCCCCCGTTCCTGCTGAGAGACAATATGTCTCTCCCTTCATCTTTACTTCTGATGAAGACTCTTCAGAGGATGAAGACGAAGATCCATCATTTCTTCCTCCTTCCACACCAGAGAGACCCCAACCAAGGCCTAGGAAGAGAAATCCATCTCTTCCAACATCACGGGGTGTGGTGTTGGGTTTTCATGCTCCAGGATCTGGTTCATCTTACCATGGACGCAGGGGAAAGGGTAAAAAGACAGATGTAGTGGGTAAAGGGAAAGGGAAAATGGAGTAGGTGATGATGGGATGTTGCCACGGACCAAAGATATAAAACTCGGTTCTTGAGGATCTTCTTGCCTTGAACTGAAGTTATAAAACTAGGTACTTGAGCATCTTCAACGTCTTCCTCATCATTCTTCCTCCTCTTCTTTTTCCATTTTCTCCTTCAGCTTCTTCATCATACTAGTCATGCATATCCACCAGTCCCTTTTTTTAATAGATGACAGAAGCTTAGTATAGATTTGGTAGTCTTAGCATAGGAATGATCTTTGTAATCCACTTTGAAGTTGTATGTACGCTGTAAATTGTTTCTTGAATGAATGAAATCTTTCCTTAATTGTCAATTCTTTTGTTATTATTCAGTAGAAACAGTGTGTTTCATTATGATTGACTCTTCAGTAGAAACAATACTCAACATACAAGACCATATTCCCTTTGAGACAGCTCTTGGTGAATTTCAAACAATGAGGACATTCTGCAAATCAAACACAGAGTAACAAAACAAACAAATCTTACAGAAACATTAGTTGGTTAGTTTTAGCCAAAACAAACAAATCTTACAGAAACATTAGTTGGTTAGTGTTAGCCAAACAATAATATACACAGATTATACAAAGTTTACAATCACAATCCTCCCCTGAGGCATATGCCTCCCCTCAAACTTTGCATTCAAGGGTTAAGCATACCAATATGGACCACTAAGTGTTGAAACCTAGGTCCATCAAAAACTTTAGTTAACAAATCTGCCACATTATCATCTGTGTGAATTTTAACCACTTTAATTAAATGTTTTTCATAAGCATCCCTGATAAAGTGGTGCCTGATTTCAATATGTTTGGTTCTATTATGAAAAACTGGATTTTTAACAATGCAAATGGTACTTTGATTGTCAATAAAAATGGTGGTATTCATGAAATTGTACCCATAATCCAACAATTGATTATGAATCCATAGAACCTGTCCACAACAATTGGCAGCAGAAACATACTCTGCTTCAGTAGTAGAGGTAGCAACAATGGTTTGTTTCTTGCATTGCCAAGAAATCAGTCTTCTTCCAAGGAATTGGCAACCTCTAGTTGTGGATCTCCTATCCATGTTGGAACCAACATAGTCACTATCACTATATGCTTCCAGCTTAAAAGGAGATTCTTTTGGGTACCAAAGACCTAATTTAGGTTGGCCTTTCAGGTACTTAAAGATCTTTTTGATAGCATTCAAGTGAGAAGTAAGTGGAGTGACTTGATGCCTTGAACAAGCACTCACAGCAAATTTAATATTAGGTCTAGAAGCAGTCAAATACATCAAAGAACTAATCATGGACCTGTACAAATGGACATTCACAGGAAGATCAGGTTCAAGATTGTTCTTTGGTTTGGGAGCTTCATAGGGAGTAGTGGCAGTCCTGACATTGTCCATATCAAATTTCTTCAACATATCTTTTACATACTTATCCTGACTGATAAAGATACCGTTAGGTTTCTACTGAACTTGTAAATCCAAGAAGAAAGTGAGCTCCCCCATGGCACTCATCTGAAATTCTCCCTTCATCAAATCCTCAAACTGTCTACACCATTCTTATTTAGTGGAACCAAATATGATGTCATCCACATAAACTTGCACTAGAATGATATCCCTGGAGTCTTTCTTAAGGAAGAGAGTCTTGTCAATAGCACCTCTTCTATAACCATGCTTCAGCAGAAATGTAGACAGCCTAGCATACCAAGCTCTAGGTGCCTGATGTTGTCCATAGAAAGCTTTAACAACCTTATACACATGATCAGGATGATCTGGGTCTTCAAAACCCTTGGGTTGACTCACATAAACCTCTTCTTCAATCTCACCATACAGAAAAGCACCTTTGACATCCATCTGATATACCATAAAGCCCATATAAGATGCATAGGCCAAGAATATCCTGATTGCTTTAACTCTGGCCACAGGTGCAAAGACTTCATCATAGTCTATGCCTTCCTCTTGCCTGAACCCCTGAGCCACTAACCTTGCTTTGTTTTTCACCACAATACCCCTTGCATCTCTTTTATTCTTCAAAATCCATTTTGTCGCAATTGCATATTTACCATCAGGGCGAGGGACCAGTATCCAAACCTGCTGATTCTTAAATTGCAGCATCTCTTCTTGCATTGCTTCAAGCCAACTTGAATCAGCAAGTGCTTGAGGAACACTGGTTGGCTCTATCTGAGAAAGGAAGCAAGCAAACAGACAATGTTTGAAGTCTGTATGATTGTGCCTCTGTTGATTGTAGACATAGGAAATGAAAACTTCACCATATTTAGTGTTCTTCACAGTACTTCGAGTTTTAACAGGTGCTTGAGGATCTCCAATAACCTTTAATAAGGGATGAGCATTATTGATCCTTTTTGTTGCTGTGGGGTTGACATTGATTGTGGCATCAAGGTTGCTAATAGTGGGTCCAAACTCATTATCATAGGAAGCTGAGTTAAAGATACCAGTCTTGGGTTGATAATTACGAAGATCAGAAGGACTTGGAAATCTTGTAAATGGCTTCTCAAAGTCTGTAGACACTTCAGTACAAATGGGAGATTGGGCAGCAGGACTATCAGCAGTTTTGATCACATCAGCAGGAACAGGAGAGCCTTCAGTAGAACTGTCAGCAGCATCCTTGTTTCCACTGACTGGTTGTGCTGATTGTTGAAGTAAGGCATCAGTCTCTTGTGCAAACTTTTCACTGAGTCTCTTAACTTCCTGAGTGGCTGCATGTTCTTGCTTCTTGAGTCTAGCAAGATCCTCTTCATAATGTGACTCATCTTCATGTTCAGCAGCAGAATGATTACCTGCAAAATGGTTAGGTGGAAAAGAAGGTACAACAATGGTTTGTTCATCTTTCTCAGAGTCACTCTCTGAGTCATCATCCAGGGAACCTGCAGGGTTAGAAAGTATATCTTTGGTACCTGCATTTGGATTAGTGACATGTCTAGTGTACCCCAAGTAATCAGTCAAGTAATCTAGGTCAAAATACCAAGAATGACCTTGTCCTTGAACATTTGGTTGATCTTCTAGAAATCTAAGGTTAAGGGTTTCCTCAATTCTTTTAGCCTGCAAATTATAAACCCTATATGCCTTGCTATGAGCTGAATAACCCACAATATACCCCTCATCTGCCTTGCTATCAAACTTTCCCAGTGCATCACTAGTGTTCAAAATGGTCACTTTACACCCAAAAGGTTTAAGGTAATGAATGTCTGGAACTTTCCCAGTGAGAAGTTCATAAAGTGTCTTGACATGAGGTCTGGTGATGGATACCCTGTTCAAGACATAACAAGCAGTACTTACTGCTTCAGTCCAAAACATAGTGGGTAACTTAGAGTCTGCAAGCATGGATCTTGCTGCCTCTATTAAGGTCCTATTTTTCCTTTCAGCAACCCCATTTTGTTGTGGGGTTCTGGGAGTGCTATAGTCTCTTTTTATCCCTTTAGACTTACAGAATTCTATGAAAACAACATTTTTGAACTCTGTCCCATTGTCACACCTAATGCCTTTAACCTTTTTATTTAGCTGGTTGGGTAATGAATTCTTTTAAAATAGGAGTTGTTTCATCTTTAGTTTTCAAAAAGAATACCCAGCAAAACCTGCTATAATCATCAGTGATAACTAGGCAGAAGTACTTATGATCAATACTTCTGATAGGAGTTGGACCAAAGAGATCCATGTGCAGCAACTGAAGAGGTTCTGAAATGGTGCTCAATGCTGTTATGGCTTTGTAAGAGGCTCTGTGTTGCTTTCCTTTGTTCCATGCAACACAATTATGTTCATTGGTGAATACTTTTCAAGGAAGTCCCTGAACCAGACCAAGTTTAGAAATCTTGTTAATGGTCTTGAAATTCACATGAGCCATCCTCCTATGCCATCTTGTAGATTCATCCAGGGAAGCTTTGGCCACCAAACATGTTAGATCACCTTCTGGTTTAACATCATTCAGATTGAATGTGTACAGGTTGAAGGTTCTAGGAACTCTTAGCAAAACAGTTGTATCTTCTGGAAGTTTGAAGTCCTTTGAGAGCACAAGACATTCATCCGCAGAGAAGAAAACTTTATTCTTGGTGTCACAAATTTGTGATACATAGAACAGATTAAAGTGCTCAAGTTCCTTCACATAATAAACATTCTCAAAATCTAACAGAGGTGTTTTGATAGTGCCCTTCCCAGTGATTCTTCCATCTCCTCCACCAAAAGTCACATTGCCTCCTCCTTCTATAGGCACAAAGTCATGCATCTTATCCTTGTTCCCTGACATACTTCTGGAACAACCACTATCTACTATCCCTACTTCAGTACTCTTCAGGGGATGATCCTACAACAACAACAAAAATATACAAGAATTAGTACACATTGGAGACTCAAGTCATTGCTGACTTGAGCCTGCCTTGTGGATCATAAAAGGTAGGCCATGTAGATGTTTTAGATCCACCATTGTTCTTGGGCCTGTATTGCAAATTAGGTCCCTTTTTTGTCCAAGAACAACCTGCTGAGGGCTTCACAGCAGTATCCCAATACCCTCCACCAACATACATAGAGTCAAACTGTCTAGGCCAATAACCATTATGAAAGAAAGAACTAGTGGGTCGCACATAAGGTCTAGTACCAGTTCTTCTCCATGAAGAATGTTTTTCAGCAGAATTGTGTTTCTGCTGATGTAGAACAAAAGATGGTATATTATTAACATTCTTCCACATTTGCCTAGGTTTTCTTTGACTAACACATCCACCCATTCTTTGCTCATGAAAAGTACAATCCTTAATCAAATGAAATTTACTTCCACACACAAAGCATTTCTTCTTTTTAGAAGATTTATTCAAATTGAAAGATGTTCCATAACATGAAAAAGAATTTGTTGGGAATTATACTAACAGTTACCATGGCTAGTGAAGATATTACAACTACTGAAGAATGCACTTACAGTGGAAACTCATTACCACTGCAAGTACATATATTACCACTGCTGTTTAGATAATTGTTAGGAAACCTGTAAAGATAAATATAGAATAGATCTTGTGTATATCTTATTCTATTAAAGTTATACTTATCTTGTAGAAGAGGACTCCTTGTGCTATAAAAGGAGATCCTAGGTTAAAGGTTAGATATACGTTTTTCTAGAGCTTCAAGGTGTAACCCTAGTGCTACAAAGATCACTCGTATTATTATTATTAATAATATTGAAGCTTACAGTTTGTTACATACATTATTCTCATTCATTAACAACTGTTTCATTCACAATCAAACTTCTAAGTATTACTAAGTAGATTCCGCATACTTAGTGATATAACTCAAAGTATCAATCTAACACAGTTCAAGGTGTATAGATCCATCAAGTGGTATCAGAGCCAGGTTTTGATACTTTGATTTAGAAGACCCCAAGTCCACTCAGAAGAATCAATGGAGACAGAAACCAGTCAATCAAACATTGCTGCTAAGCTTCCCAAGCTTAAGTTGAATGACTATGAGATGTGGAGGCTTATGATCGAACAATTCTTTATGGTGCAAGACTATACACTCTGGGAGATCATTATGCTTGGTAATTCCTTCAAACCGAGTACTACCTCAGAGATGGTTGGTGGCAAGGAAGTAGTAAAGGTTAAGACTGGACCTGTTACTAATGATGAAAGACTTTAGATGAAGAATGATCTGAAGGCCAGAGGTTTGTTGCTGATGACACTTCCCAGATATCAAGTTCTAGCATTCAGCAAGTAGAAGACTGCAAAGACTCTGTTTGAAGAGATCTGTAATGTTTTTGGTGGTAATGATTCCACCAAGAAGACTCAGAAGACCCTGCTGAAACAGACTTATGAAAACTTTGGTTCAAAAAGTAATGAATCTATTGATAGCATCTTCACAAGGCTACAAAAGATTGTTACTCAACTCACTGTTCTTGGAATTGAGGTGGAAAGGGAAGACCTCAATCTAAAGTTCTTAAGAAGTTTACCCTCTAAGTTTGGAACCAATGTTGCAGTTTGGGAAGATAAGCCAGATTTGGAGACTATGAAACTTAATAATTTGTACAATAACTTCAAGGTTATTGAACAAAGATTGAAGAAAGCTGGCAAATTAAGCACAGGTTCAGGAAGTGTAGCACTCATATCATCATCTGTTGATGATAGTTCAGATGGAGAAAGTGATAGTGATGATGATAATGTTAACATTGTTGTTTCCACTGGTAGTGGAGGTGTTTCCACTGCTAGTTCAAAAAGACAGATTGCAGGACTTAGTGATTCTACCTTTTATGCCTTTATATCAAGTCAGATGGGTGGTTCAATTCTCAATCATGAGGATTTGGATCAAATTGATGATGATGATATGGAGGAGAGGGACATTAAATGGTAGGTGGTAGTACTAAGCTTAAAGGCAAAGAAGTTTTGGAAGAAGACTGGAAGGAAGATTACCATTAATGGTAATGAGACAGTAGGTTTTGACAAAAAGAAGGTGGAGTGCTATAATTGTCATAAGAAGGGGCACTTTGCCAGGGAATGCAGGAAACCAAGGAAACCTGACAACAGGTCAACTTGGTATAAGCAGGACAAGAAGAAAGAACCTACAACTGAATAGCCAAAGGGGCTATTGGCTATTGATGGAGTGAGCTTTGATTGGAGCTTTATGGCTGAGGATGAAGAAGATGATTCAGAGTCTACAATGGTTGCTACTGAGCTTGCACTAATGGCTTTTTCTGACTCTGAGGTACAAATTAATAATGCTTGCTCTAAAACTTGTAAGGCCTTAAAAGAGTATGAGAAAATTAAAGCACAATATGATGAACAATTGCTAGAGTTAAATCATACTAATTATAACTTAGCAAATCATAAAAGAGGTCTAGGTGTTTTAGATACTCAATTAGAGCATTATAGGGCAAATGAATCTAAGTTCAATGATGATATTCCTATTTTGAAAAGAGACTTAGATTATCAGGTTGCTGTAAACAAGGTTCTTAGGGAAGAACTAGAAAAGGTTAAAAGGGCTAGTGAGAATATAAAGATAACTTGTAATACACTGGATCGCCAATCCAAGTGTATTGACAAAATTTGGGAAGCCCAAGTTGTGAACAAAGCCAAGTCAGGAGTTGGATACAAATCAGTTCCACCACCTCTAAGAGGTGTTCCGTCACCTCCTGGCATTGACTTAGCTCACACAAGATTAGAAGAATTCCAGGAACCAACCATGACCTATGGACCAAAATTTGTTAAAGAATCTGTTATTAAAAAGGTTCAGGTTGAGGTTGATACATTTGATAGTGCTAGTGACTCATCACTTAAAGATGAAAGTTTGAATGTTGAGTCTAAACCTAGTGTTCCTGAGAATGTACATGGGGATGTTAAAAAGAGTATTCCTGAAGTTGTCAAAGAGAAGCCTAGGTCACAACCTAATTTCACTAGGCCCACTACTAGATATGCAGAGATGTACAGAAGTAGGTCAACAACTCCTAGGGGAAATATGAGGAGTTGGAATCATGTTAAATCTAGGCAATTTGGTAGTGACTTTGAGTTCAACACAAACCCTGTCATATATGTGGTAGCTTTGATCATCTCTCTTATAATTGTAACTATCACTTGGGTAGAAGGGAAGTGTTTGGGAATACTAGGGTGAATGGCCATAATGCTAATAACTTAACTCACCCAAATCTACTTAGCAAGATGATTCCCAGGTCTGTTTTGCTTAACTCTGGCATTAAACCAATTTCCACTGCTAGACCAGCAGTTGCCACTACCAGAAATAAAAACAGAGTTTACCCTAAGCCCCCTGTTACTACTTTTGTTAAATCAACTCAAACATGGAAAAAGACCAATTTTGAAAAGAAAGTTTACAATAATCACAAGTGGGTACCCAAAATTTCAAAACCAGCAGTTTCCACTGCTAAGCCAGCAGTTACCACTGCAAGGCCAAAGGTTTCCATTAGTGGGTCTGTGAACAATAAGAGGGTAAATATGGGAAATGCTGTTAAGGCCTCAGCACGTTGGGAATGGAAACCAAAAGGAAACATCACCTCAAACAATCCCAATGGTGTATCAATGACCTTTGACATATACAATTATATTGATACACGAGGCAGATCCAAGTCATTTGTGGCTTGGGTCCCCAAAAGGAACTAATTCCTTTATTTTGTATGCAGGAACATTCAAAGACAACAAATGATCAAGGATACTCAGACAGTGGATGTTCCAGGCACATGACTGGCAATAAGTCCTATCTTTCAGATTTCAAACCTTATGATGGACAATTTGTCAGCTTTGGAGGAGGAATTAGTGGCAAAGTTTCTGGAAAAGGAACAATCGAGGCTAGAAACTTAGACTTTGAGAATGTGCACTATGTGAAAGAACTCAAGTACAATCTTTTCAGTGTGTCACAGATGTGTGACAAGATGCATAGAGTTCTATTCACAGAAGATGAATGCTATATCTTATCTAAGGATTATAAGCTCCCTGATGAAAGTGAAATTTTGCTTAAAATCCCTAGAAAAGGCAATCTATATAGCATTGACATGAAGAACATAGTGGCTAATAATGATGTTACTTGCTTGCTTGTAAAAGTTACTTTAGATGAATCCATGCTTTGGCACTGAAGACTTGGTCATGTTAACTTCAAGACCATTAACAAGATTGTGAAAGATGGCCTAGTCAGAGGTTTACCAGAGAAAAGATTTGAAAATGACCAAACATGTGTTGCCTGTCTCAAAGGAAAGCAACACAGAGCTTCATGCAAGAACAAGGCATTCAATTCTATTGATCATCCACTTTTCATGCTGCATATGGACTTGTTTGGTCCTACATCTGTGAGCAGCATCAATTTTAAGAAGTATTGTCTTGTTGTGACTGATGACTTTAGTAGATTCACATGGGTTTTCTTTTTAAGAACCAAGGATGAGACCACTGGCATCCTTAAGACATTCATCACTAAAGTTGAAAATCAAGTTGAAAAGAAGATCAAGATCATCAGGTGTGACAAAGGGACAGAGTTCAAGAACAAAGTTATGGATGATTTCTGCAGAGACAAAGGTATTAAGAGAGAATTTAGTGTTGCAAGAACTCCTCAACAAAATGGAGTTGCTGAAAGAAGAAACAGAACACTAATTGAGGCTGCTAGAACCATGTTAGCTGATTCAAAGCTACCAGTGACTTTTTGGGCAGAAGCAGTTAACACTGCTTGTTACATTCAGAACAGGGTTTTAGTGGTTAAAACAAAGAACAAGACACCTTATGAGTTATTTAGAGGAAGACCTCCTACTTTGGAATTTATGAGGCCATTTGGGTGTCATGTTACTATTCTCAATACCATTGATCATCTAGGTAAATTTGAAGAAAAGTCTGATGAAGGCTTCTTTGTTGGATATTCTATGGTTAGCAAGGCTTTTAGAGTCTATAACTTAAGAACAAAGAAGATTGAAGAGAATTTGCATGTCGAGTTTCTTGAAAATAAAGCTAGCATGGCAGGTTCAGGACCAGAATGGCTATTTGATCTTGAAACATTATCCAATACAATGAATTATGTACCTCTTACTTCAAGTTCAGGAGACAAAGATCTTGAAGATTCAGAAGAATTCATTGATGAAGATGAAACTAGCAAAGATGATGAAGATCAAATTGTTATGCCACTTTGGGACTTTTTGATAATTCTGAAAAGAAAAATGATGCAGATGGTGTGAATTTTGAAATTCCTGCTAGCAGTGGTAACTCAATTCCCATTGCTACACCAGAAGTTTCCACTGACAGCCCAGATGTGGAAAGTTCATCTCAGGAATCACCCAGTGATGATGTAGAGATCTCAAACATGCCTACAACATATGATATTCCTAGCACATCACAGACTTCAATTCACAAAGTGCATCCACTTGATAATGTTATTGGTGAACTTCAATCAGGTGTGAAGACTAGAAGATAGACAAAGAAAGATGATATTCATGGGTTCATTAGTGAAGTTTATGAGTCCAAGAAGCATAGGAGAAAGAATGAATGTTTGTTTTTCTGTTTTCTCTCACAAGTGGAGCCTAAAAATGTTTATATGGCTTTAGAAGAATCTAGCTGGGTTGAAGCAATGCAAGAGGAGTTGTTGCAGTTTAAACTTCAAAAGGTTTGGGTTCTTTGTGACTTGCCTGATGGTATGAAGGTCATTGGTAATAAATGGATTTTTAGAAACAAGAAAGATGAAAGAGGTATAGTAATCAGGAACAAAGCTAGATTGGTTGCTCAAGGATACACTCAAGAGGAGGGTATTGACTATGAGGAAGTTTTTTCTCCTGTTGCAAGGATTGAGGCTATTAGATTGTTTCTAGCCTATGCATCCTTTATGGGCTTTACTGTCTATCAAATGGATGTTAAGAGTGCCTTCCTGTATGGTACAATTGATGAGGTGGTCTATGTCTCTCAACCTCCAGGCTTTGAAGATCCTCAACACCCAAATAAAGTGTATAAAGTGGTTAAGGCTCTTTATGGCTTACATCAGGCTCCAAGGAAGTGGTATGAAACCTTAGCTACTTATTTGTTGAATAATGGGTTTCATAGAGGCAAGATTGATCAAACTTTGTTCATCAAGAAAGACAAGGGTGATATTCTGCTTGTTCAAGTATATGTTGATGATATTATCTTTGGGTCTACTAAACAAGAGATGTGCAAAGAGTTTGAAAAGCTGATGAAAGATGAATTTCAAATGAGTTCTATGGGAGAACTTACATTCTTTTTGGGGCTGCAAGTACAACAGAGTAAAGAAGGCATCTTTATCAGTCAAGACAAATATGTGACTGAGATTATAAGAAAGTTTAAGTTTACTGATGCAAAACCTTCAAATACCCCTGCTGATAAGACCACTCATCTATTGTTGAAGAATGCTAGTGGTGCTAATGTTGATGTGCATACTTATAGATCTATGATTGGTTCTTTGATGTATCTTACTTCATCAAGGCCAGACATTATGTTTGCTGTATGTGCTTGTGCAAGATTTCAAGTGACTCCAAAGACATCACATATGACAGCAGTGGAGAAGATTTTTAGGTACTTGAAGACATATCCTAATCTAGGATTATGGTATCCAAGAGAATCCCCCATGGAATTGATCACATACTCAGATAGTGACTATGCTGGTGCAAGTTTGGATAGAAGGTCAACTACAGGAGGATGTCAATTTCTTGGATGTAGATTGGTGTCATGGCAATGCAAGAAGCAAACTATGGTAGCTACTTCAACCACTGAAGCAGAATATATAGCTGCTGCTAGTTGTTGTGCTCAGATCTTATGGCTTCAGAATCAATTATTGGACTATGGGTACAATTTCATGAACACCATTATCTATATAGACAATAGTAGTACCATATGCATTATTAAAAATCCTGTGCAACACACTAAAACTAAACATATTGAAATTAGACATCATTTTATTAGAGATTGTTTTGAGAAAAAGCTTATTAATGTTGTCAAAATCCATACTGATGACAATTATGCTGATTTATTAACAAAAGGGCTTGATGTGGGGAGGTTTCAGTACTTGGTAACAGGTATTGGAATGCTAAATCCATAAATCTTTGATGTCTAATACTTTTCAGTGTTGCAGGATAGTTTTTAGGTACTAGTATTGTTTGTATATGTGTGTATGGTTTTCTACTAACTTGTATGCAGAGAGATTAAAGCACAGTGGAAATAGTCATACAACAGTGGAAAGATTGGTGATAAAAGCAAAAGGAATAAGTACTTTTATTGATATCAAGGAAAGTACATTACAACCATTCAGATAGCAATGTCACCAGAAAACATCACATAACATAAACCAACAACCTAACATCTAAACCTTCAGCAAATCTACTCCATGGGTTTCTTCCTCTTTCCCTCATAATCTTGCTTGCCTTTGGAAGCTTTCTTTCTCTTGTCACCAAAAGAAAGTTTCTTCCTTAGACAAGCAAGGCCCAGAACTTGCTTGGGAGGCTTTGGTGCTTGTGCAGGCTTCTCAACAGCAGGCCACTTCATATTGCTTATGGCAGTCTTTAATGCTGTGGTGAGACCTTTTGGAAGTTCTTTGGAAAGATTGAAGGTTGGATCATCATCATCAGAGGAAGAACTGGAATAGAACTCCACGGATGGAGCAGGAGAAGCTGCAGTCTTTTTGGATTTCATGTTGGATGATGTAGATGTGGCAGCACTTGGAGGAAAGTAATCACTCCACCCTGTAGAAGGTTCCTCTGAGTTTGTGCAATAGCTGATCTCCTCATCAGATGAATCATCTGAGGATATGTAGACAAGTAGAAACCAGCTCATTGTGTTGATGTAGGGTTTGTGTTATTAAAGATGTGTGTTGATGAAAGATAAAGGTTTTTGAGCCCCATTTTATAAGCAAAGTCAAGGTCGAATTCTAATTAATGAAGGATATTTACTCTTACCTGTTTTGGTAGGTTGGAGGAGTAAATTTGAATATTATCGGGTTGACTTTGGGGAGATATTTTGTGAATAGTAACTTGGTTAACAAGTTACTTTGGGTTAATTTTAATGGGTTAAGTTGGGTGTTACTTAGTTCTGCAGCATACAAACCCATATTGTTTGAGTCATTGGGAGTTATAAGGTGTGTATCACAGACACACAACAAATGGTTATTGATTCACCATGTCTAATCCACATAAGAATCAACTAGTCCAGAGCAAACAGCTCCTGGTAAAGACTTAACAAATCCGTTTATGGTTTATAGTTTACCAAAAACTATATGGTTATCAACTCACCATACTCCAAGTGATAAAGAGTTGGCTAGTCCATAGCAAACGGTTCATGGTAAAGACATATCAAATCCGTTGATAGCTGATAGTTTGCTAAAAACTATGATAAGAGCAGCTAATTTTCATGTTTTACTTACCACTGCTTTTTGATATTTTGTGAAAATTTTACCACTGCTAGTTCATTAGTTACCACTGTAAGAGTAATTTTTCCACTGGTGAACTAGCCGTTACAACTGTTGTGTCAGTAATCTATTTTTTACTAGCCGTTGTAAATATAACCGTCTTTCCTTATTAATAGGGTAAATCTTTTGTGAATTATCTTCTTACCTAATATAATTTATTCTTTTCCAAAGATAAATCTTTCTAAAGATAATTCACATACCGCGACCTCCTCAAACCATATTAGTATAAATTTATCATCATACGGCTTGATTTTTATCTTGATTACTAACACTTTTATCCTCTTTTCACAAATATTATGGCGATTCTAAAATTTGTCGAGGAGCACAACCAAGTGGCCTATCTACAAAAGTCAAACGAGAAGAGTGGCCCCGTTTTTCATCAGATTGTGGATTTTCTTAATACAACCCATATAAGGTATGCTTTAACTATTAATCCCACAATCTATGTCTCTAATATCAAACAGTTCTGGAACACTGTGGAGTCCATAACTCTTGAACAGGGAGACACACATGAAACTGTGGAAGCTCTAAGAGCCACAGTGGATGGGGTAACCATTGATGTTACTGAGTCATCCTTGAGGAGAATTCTCCAATTGGATGATCTCAATGGTATAATCACATTACCAAATTCAGATATTTTCACAAATATTGCTTCCATGGGGTATGATACATCTGAACAAAAAGTAACTTTCAGAAAAGGATGTTTTTGTCCCCATTGGAGATTTTTCATTCATACTCTTTTACATTGCCTAAGTCCTAAGAAAACATCTTATGAACAATTTGCATCAACCATGGCTTATCCTTTGGTTTATTTGGCTACTGATAGGACTTTCAATTTTTCAAAGTTTATTTTCAATAATATGAAAGGCAATGTAAAGGGTTCATATAAATTTTTGATGTATCCAAGGTTTGTGCAAGCAGTGTTAAATGAATTTCAACTGCAACCTCACAATAGAATTTATGAAACTCCATGTCTTAAGCCAAAAGTTTTTCAAAATATGTGTAAGGCTTCAGATCTTTGGAATGGGGAGTTTCATCTACTTTTTCCTCAAATGCTTGCTAAGATTTCACAGGTACAGGGTGAAGATGCAACTATCCCAGTTGTATCCCATCACACACCCAATATTGTTGTTCCACCAATTCACCATACCCCTGCAGTAACTCACACTTATGAGAGGAGGCATAAACAGCCAGCTTCTCTCATCTCAACATTGGATGTTGCTAAACCTTTTGGTTTAGGAACAAGGAGTGGTGGTTCAAGGCTTAATCCTAGTCCAACTAGGGAAGAGCCTGAATCAATGCCCCATGATTCACCTCTCCCAACAGGTAACACAGTTGGAAGTGTTGATGGCAGTGTGCAACTAACTGAATTGATGGAATTATGTACAAAATTAGTCAAGCAGGTTCAAGCTCTGGAGAAAGATCTAGCACAGACCAAAGAACATCATGCCACAGAGCTGAATCAAATGAAGGCAGAGATTCAAAGATTACAGAATGAAGTTGAGAGTCTCAAGAAGAAAAGATCTGCCAAAGTTGTGTTTTCTTCTTCCTCATCACCTCAGGATGAGTTCTCTGAAGGTTCTAGTAAAGATTTGGGAGATTCTTCCAAACAGGGGAGGAAAACAGATGCTGAGACTAAGGGGAGGAAGATTGATTTTGGAAATATGGATGCTGATGCTGATTTTGATTTTGATGATACAGTTGGAACTACTCAACCAATTTCTACTACTGAAGAACAAGTTCCCACTGATCAAAATATTCCCACTGCAAGTGAAAATGTTCCCACTGCTAGTCAAAATGTTACCACTGCAGAGGAAGAAGCTGCCTGAATAAGAACAGTCAAAGGTAAAGCAGTTGTGACTGGTTTAGAACAAGAGCAATCAAAGAAGATTTCAAAGAAAGAACAAGCTCAGATAAATTATGATGCAAGATTGGCAGAGCAATTAGCAGCAGCAGAGATTAAAAATAAGAGGAAGCAAGAGGAAGATGAAGTTGCTAGTTTTATGGAAGCAAAGAGGTTGGACAAACTAGAAGCAGTAATGGCAGAACCAATTTCAGTTGTTCCACCAACTGTATTACATAAGAAACCTCCTATGTTCACCTATGTGCCTACAAAGGAAGAGATTGATTACATGATTAATAATGATTCTATAATCAGAAAGAAGGCTATTGAACTTATTGCAAATACAACCTTGAATGAAGAACAAAGGTCTGCTCAACTAAAAGATTTCATTCAAATGAAGAATCAGCAGGCTCTTGATGATATCATTGGAGATGTAAGAAAAGGTCAAAAGAAGCCAAGGCAACCTACAAAGGCACATATCATTGCTGAGATGAAGACTTTTTGCTGTCATGTTGGCAATATGAAGATGGCACAGTTCAAAGGAATGTCACATGATCAAATTGAAGGTATTTACTACAGGATTAAAAGACAAGATAGTAATTTCATTCCTATGGATAAAGAACCTATAGTGATGAAGACAAAAAGGTCAGGAGTGAGTCTTGGATCCAAAGATGTAAAGAAATTGAAGACTCAGGAGTCATCTCAAGCAGAAGAGGGTCCTAGCAAGTTGACAGAAGAACAAGTTACAAATATGATGTTCATAGAGACTGATGTGCTTAATATTGAACCCTTACAAACAAAATATCCAGTAGTTGGTTGGGAGATCTATTCTGATGATTTTGGAGTTGTTTGGAAGATTATCAGAACTGGAAGTGTCACAAGTATTTGCAGAGACTTTGAAGACATTGTTAGATCTTGTGATAGAGAAGACTTAGATACTTTGTGGAGGATTGTTCAAGATCAGTTCAAGAAGGATGAACTTGTTGATGTCAAGGCTAAGGAATTATGGGTTCACTTTAGACGATTATATGAACCTGACCCAAGTGACAGACATTGGATATTTGAAGCTCACAACATGAATGTGTTGTACATCATCTTTCTACTCAAGATGGAATTGATGTGTTTATGCTTGTTGAGAAAGAATATCCATTGAGAGCTGGAGTCTTAACTGTGATGATGTCAGTAAAGCTTAGATGTTGGGAAAGAAGTGAAGTCATAGAAGATTTGCTACAAAGGATCTATGATTAAAGTGTGAGAGCTGATAAGGAATTAAGAAGAAGAAGATAAGTGTTTGGAAGAATTCCCATATCCTCATGATTGCTGATTACTTGAAGAAACTTATTGATTAATCATAAGTTTAGGGGAGGATTGTTGGGAATTATACTAACAGTTACAACGGCTAGTGAAGATATTACAACTGCTGAAGAATGCACTTGCAGTGGAAACTCATTACCACTACAAGTACATATATTACCACTGCTGTTTAGATAATTGTTTGGAAACGTGTAAAGATAAATATAGAATAGATCTTGTGTATATCTTATTCTATTAGAGTTATACTTATCTTGTGAAAGAGGACTCCTTGTGCTATAAAAGGAGGTCCTAGGTTAAAGGTTAGATATACGTTTTTCTAGAGCTTTAAGGTGTAACCCTAGTGATACAAAGATCACTCGTATTATTATTATTATTAATATTGAAGCTTACAGTTTGTTACATACATTATTCTCATTCATTAACAATTGTTTCATTCACAATCAAACTTCTAAGTATTACTAAGTAGATTCTGCATACTTAGTGATATAACTCAAAGTATCAATCTAACACAGTTCAAGGTGTATAGATCCATCAGAATTCAAACCACAAACATTAACAGAATTGTTTTTAACAGAACTAGAAACATTGTTTTGCAAAGAATTAGATAACAAGTCTTCAAAAGAAATTGTCTTGTCATCAGCAGTAATTCTAACAGGCTTGTAGGGAGTCTTGGGTGATGTCTTGGGTATGGTCTTGGGAAGGTCAGACTTTTCACTTGAATCACAACTGTTATAAACAGTAGCCCATTGGTCAGAAGACTTGTCACTGTCAGAACAAGAGACAAAGTCAGTAGATTTAGAAACAGGGTCTGGCAAGTCACTTGACTTTTTTCCATAAAGATGGTGTGATCCATCAAAGTCAACAGGTATGGACAGGTTTATAGGCATGTGTTCTCCTCTAATAGGTCCAGGTACAACATTTAATCCCCCTTCTTTAACATATTTTACAGGTTTTTGAAATTCTAGGAGAGGTTCAAGGTCAAAAACACTGGATATATCAGGATAAGTTAATTCCTCAGGATCTATATATTTCTCATATCCTAATGCTTTTCTAGACCTAACAGATTGACGACCATCAATGAATTTATTTAAATTAGAAGCCCCTTCTTGCCACTTTATACGACCAGCCACTTCTTTATCAAACTTTACTTGTAATTCTTGTTTTTCTAGTTCTACATCAGATTTTTCTTTTTCAGTTCGTCTTAAATCTATCTTAGCATATTCTAAGTCACTTTCTAAGACTCTTATCTTTTCTTCATATTTAAGCTGATTCTTTTGAAACCAAACCTTCTGTCTTTCTAAAGTTTTTAAAGCCTTTTTATATGCCTCAACTTCTACATAACACTCATTGTATTTAGGTTTCAATTCATCATATTCTTGTTTAAGTTCATTATATCTTACACTACAGCCAAAAACATAATTATGTACCTGAGAGATGCCCGTCAAGGAAACTTGCTCCTTCTTATCCTCTGAGGGGGAGTATGCCAGCATATTCACTTGTTCAGAAGTAGAAGCTTCCTCTTCAGGAGGTTCATGAACAGTCCAATCAATATGGCTATCCACAGTTACCAAAGCTTTGGAAGGTACAACTTTAGAAGTTCCTGATTCCAATAGATATGAGCCATATCTAATTTCATCACCTGACTTTCTCTCCTTGAATTCTCTTGAGAAGTGGCCCATCTGACCACAAGTGTAGCACTTAACCTTCCTTCTGTCAAACCTAGCTACATCTCTTCCCTAAAAACCAAACTTTCTCCCAGACTTATTCTCAAACCTTTTGATGTTCATAGAAATCATTGCCAACTGCAATTTCAAGTGCATCTCCTCCATCTCCAATGGATCCACCTGTTCAAAGTCCTCATAAGCTAGAAACTGCTGATGTTCATATTCAGCAACAAAGGAGTGAAGAACATCTTCCATTATATTACTGGATTTTGATTTAGGAGCTGGTTTAGTATGGGTGTGAGAAGATGCTGCTGAGGGGTAAGAGCTTGAGGCATGATGCACCGGATTGGATGTGGTGCTAACAAAGGCTGAGTGAGTGGATGGACGAATGGGACTTCTAACATCAGGCTCAAGAGATTTAAGCTTGTTGTAGAGGTCATCAAAATAGATCATGTCCAAACCACCTTTAGTTTTGAGAGCAATGCTGACTTGCAACCAGGATGGTGGCAAAGATCTTAGAAACTTAGCATTGCAGTCCTCATTATCCGGCCTAGCCTTCAACTGATTAAGTTGACTCAAGATCTTGTGGAACCTGTCATAACCTTTCTGGATTCCTTCTTCCTCAGATATCTGAAACTCTTGAAACTGTTGCTTCAGCATTGACTTCTTCTTCCTTCTTGACTCCTCATTCCCACCAAATCTAGCCTTAATGGCCATCCAAATGTCCTTGGCATCTTCCATGAAGTGGAAGTCACCCATGTGATCATCTGGTATAGCCTGAAGGAGAATTGTTCTGACTTTATTCTCCCTCTGCACGGCTAGAACTTCTTCAGCAGTTTTGGGACCTACAATAGTCACAATCTCATCAGCATCTTTGACATGTTTCTTTAAGCTGTTGCCCTTACGGACAACTTCCCAAAGATTCCAGTCAATGTTTGTGATCCAGTTTTGCATCTTCATGAACCACAATTCATACTCTTCAGTATTCTTAAGGTATGGGAATTTGGCATTACTGTTTGAGAGATTGAGTTGTTGGAGAGAAGTGGTGTTTTGGTTCTGAGTTGTATCAGCTTCATCATCTGTTCCAGGCATTGTTTTTTATTGTTTTTTATTGAGAGGGTGTAAGATTGGTGTTTCTTAGTATCACAAAGACTCTCCCGAGGCTCTGATACCACTTGTTGAACCTTAGACCTTGATAGATCTTTGAGCACTCGTGGATCGTTAGTTATGTTAATGTAATCACTAACACACTAAAAGATAATCTCTGTAACTTTTATTTTAAAGCGGAAACAAACACAAGTTTTAACAACTGAATACTAAGAACAGTTGATCCTCTATGGATCTTTTAATAATAATGAAAGTGTTTTCTAAAAAACGTGTGTTCAATACATAATCGTGTGTTCCTTTTATACACAAGGAACCCTAAATCGTTTCACAAGAAACATATATTCTAAAACTTCTAAAAGATATGCATTATCACTTCCTAATTAAACTCATGCATATCCTAACTATATTACATAAAATACGGAATAACTATATCCGCAGGAACTAATAGTGCTGAAACTAGTCTTCAGCGGATACACTGCTTCAGCATGAACCAGCTCTTCAGCAGTATCCTTCAGCAGTAACTGTCAGCAGAATTCTTACTTAACAGAATTCCCAACAGTGGGAGTTTCGGGGATACTCATATCGTTATTGGACTGGGGGCTAGAGGGTGTGAGGTGATTATCTGAATCTTCTTCAGAAAGGGCCTCATCAAAATTGATAGCTATGCTAGATGGTTCGGGTGTTGAGAGAGATTGCCTTAGCTTATGGATTTCCCTTTCAGGTTCTGCATATGGAAAAACGAGATTTCTAACGGAACTACGACTCTTAATGACTCTAAGGTTGGAGAGATCTTCATTTGCCATAATGGCGGATGGTGATGGTTACGAACAAAGACACGAAGAAATGAGATAGACTAAAGAAAACCTAAAAATAAAAATAAAATCTTACTAGAAATGAATCTAGCAAGTAGACCTAATAAAAAGAATAACCTAGACAATAACTATTCCCCAGGCTATGGCGCCAAAAACTTGATACGTGGGAATCGCACCAGGCTTTACCTCTCGAGGGATCTCGAGAAGCTTACAACCCCCACCAGGCAGTGTACCTGATCGTTGTAGTATAGTATAGTGACAAGTACCGGGGGATTGATCGTTCAACTCAGGAATAGTGTCGCTAGGATTAGAAAATCTCCAAAACTAAGTCTAAAGGTGAGGGATGATTCTTTTTGTATTTTTATATTTTATAAAAGCAAGTAAAATCTCGATTTTTGGAAGAGTGGGCGGAATTAGTTGCTAGCCAACTAACCCAATAACTAAAGATGCAATCAAAATAAAATAACAAAAATGAAATTAAATCTAATTATACTAGTAGTGTAAACAATGATGGGGAAAGTTGTGTTTACTTAGGTTTCATTACTCCCTAGATATCTTTTACAGGTTGATAGCTTGTTACAATTGCATGGATGACGGGTCATATTCCTTAATACTAGTCGTAGGGCCGTGTACAATATTCCCTAACTCTATAGGATCCTACTTCACTCCTATGTCGAGCCGTTAGAAGCTCCTAACATGGGATCATTAGAATTCACCTACGCATTAAATACAACCAAAAATCATAGTAAACCTCTGATCATGTTTCTTAAGACGTTCAAGCATGTTACCAGTGGAAGTCTGCCAGTTTTCTTAAGCCTAACATCGAATACAATCATCCGTAACAACTATAAACAAACAATCAACTCATAATTAACATCTAGGTTTCACTACATCTAAGCAAACACAAAAGAGATCTAGTCGAGCATGTTAAATTGATGACAAGTGTAAGATATATTCAAGCAACAAATAGACATATTGATTGAATTGAAAGAGTACTTATCTCAAATTAAACATTAAAATTTCAAAGGGTTGAAACCCTTGAAAAAGCTGGAAAATTCAACCTAGAGTTTTCCCCTCAAAGTTGCACACTCATGAATAAAAATTGGAAAACTATATATAGATAATACAGGGTGACGGCGTCATGTGTAAACATGTGACGGCGTCAACTCGCCGCCTATAATGAAATCGGATTGCCTAGATCCACTTTTGACGCCGTCATGTGTAAATTTCTTCTGGGCCGTCACTAATACATGGACCATGATGGCCTTGGGTGACGTCGTCATCTCCTATGTACAAAACTTTCTGGATCATCACGTGTATTGTCCACTTCCACCTCTTGTATTACTCTTGATGCCGTCATTAAGGAACATGTGACACCGTCAGGTACTGTTCCCAGCAAGGAAAATTAAGACTTTGCCGTTTTCTTCACTTTTATGCTCCAAAAATGTCCAAAATGCTTCTTTTTCCAGATTTCACTCCAAAAGTACCTAAAATGACAAAAGGAACGATTTAGGGCAATATTTGATCAAATAAATTCGAATTCGGGCTTAAATGACCCCTTAAAAATGGTTCATTTTCGCCTCATCATTTTTGTTGTGATCTAGTTGATAATATCTCTAGTTGTTTTAGATATATAATTGTGACTTTTCATACTGTATCACACTTGATCGGGTGTTTGATACAAAAGATTTAAGTTTTTAAATGGAAACGTATCAGCCCCCCCCCCCCTCTACGATTTCCACAATTGGTACCAGAGCCACGTCCCTCAAATTTTTAAAACAAATGATTTTCAGAATTGAGTACGATCCATGTATCAAATTGCCCATGAAGTTGGATAAAATATGAAAAGTACTTAGTTGTTTAATACTTACAAGTTTTGTTGTTGAGTATACTTTGTCATACTAGCTTGAAATCAAATACTTGTTTGCGATGAGAAAATTGGTTTCTGTCAAAACTGTAATAACAAGTCACGGTACCGTTAAATATAACGTACGGTACAACTAAATATGGACGGTACCGCTAAATTTAACGGTACCTTCATCTGATTTTCAGAATTGGGTAATTTTCAAAAATTCGTATAAAATCAACCGTAAGTCCGTAGGAGTCGTGCCACCTATCGTTTTAAACGTAATTGAGTCTACTTTCATATAAAAATACTTTTAGAAAATGATTGCAAAGTAAAATTTACGAGAGCCTTTGAATCGTAATAGAGAGTGTTGATATAAATAAATGACTAAAATGTTATTCATATCTTTCGATATCTCTATGTTTTGATAATCACAAAACGAAAACTCATCAAACCAAAGATTATGACATAAACAAGTATTTAGTAGTAAATACTCATCTTTACCAATTAATCACTTAAGGTATGAATAAACTAAGTGTCTAATGTATTATAAGATCAAAGGAACACTTTTGTTAATCACTAGATATTTATAAAATGTCACAAAACATTTTATATCTTTTGTAAAACATTTTTGGCATTAAAAGAATATGTTTAATTCATTACAAATTTGTGAATTCAAATTTTCAACCAAAAATGGCAAATCTAATCCAAAAAAATTTCCCTCACAAAAGGACAAGAAAATCCAACGTTCAGGAGGGCGGCCCCCTTAATTTTACTAGGCGGCCCCCTTAATCATTAAGGGGACCGCCCCCTAATTAAGGTGACCGGCACGCTCCAGAACAGTATTTTTTGGCCCTATAAATATTGGATCATTCCACATATTTTTCTCACCTTTTTGCACTATAAACTTTCTGATCTAAACATCCTTCTCCATCCTCTAAAAATCCTTTGATCTTATATACTTTGATCTTTGTTTCAAAGTGATTCAAGCCTCAACACTCAAGTGCAAAGAGAAGAATACTTCTATTAGAAGTATTACAACTTAGTATCATCTTGCTATCTAAGTTGTTTGTTTGTTTCATCTTGTTGATCTTTCATATTTTGGTGAATAAGGTATATGTATTAGTTAGCTAGATTTAGTTGTAGAATCTAGAATTGTTGTAAGTGTGAAGTGGAACTTGAAGTGAAGAAGTAGTGTTGGATAATAGTGAAGATAGGAGAGAGTAGCAATAGTGACTAGTAGTGAAGTAATTAAAGCTTCCAAGTGGAGAAGACTAGAAGACATTAGTAGATTAAAGTTGTGAAGACACTAGTGGCTTGAAAGTGCAAAGACATTATTGGTTTGAAGTTGTGAAGACATTGATGCTTTGAAGTTGTGAAGTTGCAAGACATTGAAGTAGTGAAGTATTTTGCGAAGGCGTGAAGATACTTGTGGTGTGAAGAAGCATAGAAGAAGTAAAAGGTGTGAAGAAGTTGTGGTGTGATATTTGGTGTGAGATTGGTTCTAGTTACGATTAGAACTCGACATTTTGCTTTGTGTCGTTAATTGGTGTAAGCTTTTGGTGTGTACGGTTTTCTCCGCCATAAGGGAGGTTATTGACTTAGTGAAGAAAACTCTCGAGTTCGGTGCTCGGGGAGTGGAGTAGGGCAAGGAAGGTGTCCTTGTAGCCGAACCACTATAAATCCTTTGTCTCTCGGTTTGATTTTTCCATCTCTCATTCTCTACTTGTTTACTTACTTGCTTCTCGTACATTATTATTATTGTGTGTTGTGCATATATTGATTTCACATAAAGATCAAACTAAGATCCATTTAAAACATTAATTATACATTAGTAAAATATAAGTATATACAATTATTAAAACATATATACATATATAAATACTTACTTATAATTAAGTGAGATATATGAAATTATAATTTCTATTCAACACTTTAAATAAGTAGTATATATGTGATATAGGTGAATAAATTTGTATCCATACTTTAGCTTCAAAGGTTTTTACGATTACCATTAATTCTTTGAAAGCGAACTTTTATTAAACGAAAAAGACGCAAAACTATTCAACCCCCCCCCCTTCTAGTTTTCTACAATTGGTATCAATAGCCACGTCTAGTAAGATTTTCAAAATAGATTGTATTTTAAAACTTGTAACGATCTATGGAGTTTGAAAAATACTTAGAAGGGGTATTTACACAACAACCACCATTATTTGAAAATGATCATTTTCTTGAATGGAAAAACAAATTTGAAAATTATGTGAAATCAATAGATCTTGATCTTTGGCATATCATTTCAATTGGTGATCTTAAACCAACCAAAATGGATTTAGAAAATCAACATAATAATCTTCAAACCAAAATTGATAAAAACACTAAAGCCAAATTACTTATTTTCAAAACTCTACCAAGAGTTAAATATGAAAGATTATTTCGTCGTAAAACGGCAAATGATATTTGGAAATGTCTTTTAAAGTTTCACCAAGAGAAATGTAAAACCAAAGATGATAAACTTGATATTGCACAAGAAATATTTAATCTAGAAAATTTAGTAAATAAATATTTAGTTGAAACAAACACATGTACTACTAGTTCAAATGTGATCATTGAAGGTATCTATAACGAAGAATACATGAGCCAAATCCGAAGAAAGAGTGTTAATAAATCATGGTGCAACAAGTGCAAAGAAGACGATGATAATACGGCTTATGAGAATATTCAAACAAATGTGAACACAAGTATTGATTGCAAGAACTACATGCTTCTAGATCCAAGCGAAACTACAAACAAAACATAGAGCGACATGGACAATGGAATTGATCACCGTATAGCATGTGAAGAATGTACAACTACAAATAAGGTACAATCCAAAACCAAACATTTTTGCTATGATCAATTTATATTAGAATTTTCAAAAATGGAAAACAACTTCAAACATTTTTGCAACATTGACTCAAAAATTATTTTTAAAAACGAATCTTCAACATCCGCTGAAAACAAATTTGAAAAAGAAATAATTTTAGAAGATAAAATGTCTAGACTTGAAAGTAATATTGAAATTGATCTTGAATGTAAATAATGTCAAGACTACAAACATGAAATTAAAATGGAAAATGAAAAACCAAAAACATTGGCAAAATTCGAAAATAGTTCTAAATCTTTAAAATATCTTCTCAACATTCAAAAGTCATTTTATGATAAAACCGGCTTAGGATTTATCGTAAATGATCCTTCAACAAATGTATCAAAACAAATAAAATTTGTTAAACCTGGTGAATAAATTTAGAACTAATATTATTTACACTCATCATTTATCACTCTAGTCAAGAAAGTCGTTCTTTGTTAATTAAAACAAACTATTGATAAATTCTTGTACTTCTCGACGACATCTTCATCATGTGCATTTAAATGCAATGGATGTTCTCAACTAACCAACTCGGACCCATGAGAATCTGGGTACCAAGATTTTTTTATCATGTTTAGGTAATTAACGAACGAAGAGTCTATTACGTGTTGATTTGCTCATCTCGCTCTATTACCTTTAACGGCTATTGGTTCCTATCACTATGTTTTACATTCTGCAAATGTTTTGCCTATGACGTTGTTGCGGTCATTTATTGTCTCGGCATTTTATTCTTCACTCTTGGAGTATTGGTATCATGGTGTGCCCTTTGCTAGTACTAGTTGAAGGCTCCTAAGCACTATTATTCTTAGTCTCCATGACTTGTAATGATTGGTGTGATCGATTAAGCATTTCAGATAAAGCTCCCTTGATTTCTATTGCGTTGGAATGTCTCTTGGCTACTTCGACATGTTTTGGACAAACTTTTAAGATATCTTCCATTTCCTTCATGCCCACTCTTTAAGAAAAGCTGGACCTGAGATAAGTTTTCTTTTCAAAAACTTGCCAATATTACATTATATTTAAGAATGCTTTAATTGGTATGTGAATTTGATTTAACTTATAAGTTGCCATGCTTTTAGATCATTAATACTAATATATGCATATATGATATTAGCATTATTAACCTTCTTGTTGCTTAGTCTATTATCATTTTTCTTAATCTTCTATGATCTATAGTAGAAAACTTTCCACTTAACCTATATGATCTTACTAGTTGCATTAATAGATGTATTCTAATTGAGACTTGTTAGTAAATTGATATTATGATGTTCTTTGTGTGTATATATATATATATATATATATATATATATATATATATATATATATATATATATACACACATGTCTATCTTGTATCCATAAATAATTTACTTTGTTCCTTTCTATCTCATTGCATTTAGATAATAAATATCTACCATCTCTCTTTCATATCTTTAGGTGTCATTAGAGATGATTATGTGTGACAATGGGCTTAATTGATTCTCTTGAGCATGATAAGTTTCCATTTCAAATCCTTCACTTACAATTTCTTGTTATCATGATCAAAACATCTTGTTTAAAACTTCCCTCTCTTTGAATAAAAATCTTTTAAAATATCTATATTATTTTTCTTCAAACAATTTGCTTTACTAAAATTTTTCATAACCTTATTTTAATCAAAAACAAGATTGAAATTTTTTTTTTCATGTTATGAAACAAAATTCAATTTGTTTTATTGTAATGCACACTTGAATTTACTTCAAAACATTGTTGAATAAAACTAAAAACGTTTTGCTTAAAACACATTTGATTTTCTCACATGTGTCATACACTTCTATTGGTAATGACATTCACAATTCAATCAAATCATTTGATGAGAATCATGGCTTGTCCATATGGATCTTGTTTGTAACAAGTCTTGAAGTCCATATAATCATATCCTCCTATTTTTTACTTGTTAAAAATCATCAATATGTTTGCACTAGACTAAATGTTATCATCTTCATATAGTTACACATTTAACTAATTTGCCTTATTGCCTCGTTAGTTGCATATCTTAATTGATAAATTAATAGATAGCATGATTATTAGAAATTAATTGCCTAATTTAATTATTTCTATATCACTCTCTACATTCATGAATAGTGTGCCCTATATTGCCTCAAAGAGTTGAACTTACTTGAATCAAAATCCAAAAAACACGACCTTTTTGAAAATTTTCTGCCAAAAACCCATTTCTGGCATTCTGGGAATCACCAGATGGGCGGCCCCCTTAATTATATAAGGCGGCCCCCTTAATGATTAAAGGGACCGGCCCCTAATTAAGGGGACCGGCCATTTGATGGTCGGGGATACTGTTTTCTTTGTCACTTTTTGACCCATTTCAGCCTATACTTCCCAAAATTCACAAACATATTTTGTCCCATACTATCTATCAAAATTTACCTTCCTAAACCACATTTCTCACACACTATAAATACCCTCTTCCCATCATTAATGCCATCACACCCAAACATGTCATCTCCCAACAACCAAAAACCAAAGATTACAAGAACCGCAAGGATCTCTGTCAAACCCGTTTGGAGGAGAAAACTTGATTCTTGTCATAACTCAAGTGCTGTTGTTCCAAGTCAACCAACAACTAAACCTCAAACCCACACTAATGAGTCATCTCACAACCTATCATCCACTCATGCCCTCATTAATGCTTCTTCTTATGATGAGCATGCTCAATCCCAAAACAACAATCCCAACATCTCAATCAATACTTCACATGTTGCTCATTCAACAAAAACACCACTCACTCATGAAGAAACTCTTCCACCCTTTTCATGTTTTCATGACTACCCAAGCTCAACCATGTCTCCACTACCAAGAATACCACCACCACATCCTACAACCTCACATGCCATTCCTATGTTGCATGTTCAAACCTTCACCCAAGACAACTATCATGTTCCACCACCAACACCTTCCTCCGAACACTTGAAGTTTGTTGAGGAGCTAAAAGAGGCTCATGAGCTTAGTGCTCTTTTAGCATTACATCTTGCTCAACGCAATTTGGATCCACCACAATCAAGCTCACCATCATCACCACACAACATCAACCAAATTAAGAAGCATGTTAACAATTGCCCTTGTTGCATCTTCCTTCAACAACAAACCATTGCTTTGAATGAGCACTTCACTTAGATTGAGTATCTTCTTACAAGATCTCAACAAACACCATCACTTGAACAACATCAAAACCCTCAATCAACAAACCCTACTTTTAACCCACCACCTACAAGTTCCACATCTCCAAACTCACCAACATCCATGCAACCAAAAGTTTATCTCCACTAAACCACCAAGCATTTTATATGCTTATGTTTCTCATTTTCAAATAAAACTCTTCAACCATTTTGGGATTCAAGAAAGTTTAGTGACACTCCTTGTTAGCACAATAGGATGCTATACTTAGTCTTAGTATTCTATATTTATGGCTTTTGTAACAATGATTATGGGTTGACATAATCATTTTCTATCAATGGGGGAGCTTCCTTTCTATTGGCTTAAACCTTTTTGATTTTACAAAAAGGGGGAGAAGTGAATATAAACTCACTAAATACTTGTCTAAAAATTAATTTTTGGATTTAATGAGTTTAGGTTTTGTAATCATCAAAAAGGGGGAGATTGTTGATATAAATAAATGACTAAAAACGTTATTCATATCTTTCGATATCTCTATGTTTTGATAATCACAAAACGAAAACTCATCAAACCAAAGATTATGACATAAACAAGTATTTAGTAGTAAATACTCATCTTTACCAATTAATCACTTAAGGTATGAATAAACAAAGAGTCTAATGTATTATAAGATCAAAGGAACACTTTTGTTAATCACTAGATATTTATAAAATGTCACAAAACATTTTATATCTTTTGTAAAACATTTTTGGCATTAAAAGAATATGTTTAATTCATTACAAATTTGTGAATTCAAATTTTCAACCAAAAATGGCAAATCTAATCCAAAAAAATTTCCCTCACAAAAGGACAAGAAAATCCAACGTTCAGGAGGGCGGCCCCCTTATTTTTACTAGGCGGCCCCCTTAATCATTAAGGGGACCGCCCCCTAATTAAGGTGACCGGCACGCTCCAGAACAGTATTTTTTGGCCCTATAAATATTGGATCATTCCACATATTTTTCTCACCTTTTTGCACTATAAACTTTCTGATCTAAACATCCTTCTCCATCCTCTAAAAATCCTTTGATCTTATATACTTTGATCTTTGTTTCAAAGTGATTCAAGCCTCAACACTCAAGTGCAAAGAGAAGAATACTTCTATTAGAAGTATTACAACTTAGTATCATCTTGCTATCTAAGTTGTTTGTTTGTTTCATCTTGTTGATCTTTCATATTTTGGTGAATAAGGTATATGTATTAGTTAGCTAGATTTAGTTGTAGAATCTAGAATTGTTGTAAGTGTGAAGTGGAACTTGAAGTGAAGAAGTAGTGTTGGATAATAGTGAAGATAGGAGAGAGTAGCAATAGTGACTAGTAGTGAAGTAATTAAAGCTTCCAAGTGGAGAAGACTAGAAGACATTAGTAGATTAAAGTTGTGAAGACACTAGTGGCTTGAAAGTGCAAAGACATTATTGGTTTGAAGTTGTGAAGACATTGATGCTTTGAAGTTGTGAAGTTGCAAGACATTGAAGTAGTGAAGTATTTTGCGAAGGCGTGAAGATACTTGTGGTGTGAAGAAGCATAGAAGAAGTAAAAGGTGTGAAGAAGTTGTGGTGTGATATTTGGTGTGAGATTGGTTCTAGTTACGATTAGAACTCGACATTTTGCTTTGTGTCGTTAATTGGTGTAAGCTTTTGGTGTGTACGGTTTTCTCCGCCATAAGGGAGGTTATTGACTTAGTGAAGAAAACTCTCGAGTTCGGTGCTCGGGGAGTGGAGTAGGGCAAGGAAGGTGTCCTTGTAGCCGAACCACTATAAATCCTTTGTCTCCGGTTTGATCTTTCCATCTCTCATTCTCTACTTGTTTACTTACTTGCTTCTAGTACATTATTATTATTGTGTGTTGTGCATATATTGATTTCACATAAAGATCAAACTAAGATCCATTTAAAACATTAATTATACATTAGTAAAATATAAGTATATACAATTATTAAAACACATATACATATATAAATACTTACTTATAATTAAGTGAGATATATGAAATTATAATTTCTATTCAACACTTTAAATAAGTAGTATATATGTGATATAGGTGAATAAATTTGTATCCATACTTTAGCTTCAAAGGTTTTTACGATTACCATTAATTCTTTGAAAGCGAACTTTTATTAAACGAAAAAGACGCAAAACTATTCAACCCCCCCCCCCCTTCTAGTTTTCTACAGAGAGTCTTTTCCGGTCAAGCCGATTGCGCAAATTTTTGGTCAAATTACAAAGAGAACATCACATGTTGATGCATTTATATTTTCAAAGTGTTGAACTTGATCAAATTTTGAAATGGGGTGGAAAATAATTCATTTTCAAAATAAAATCAAGCTTAGTATACATTGTTATACTTAATACACAAAATAACGATAAGTATTTTTGTGTGTTATGCTAAATGATTATTTGTTTTTCTGTGTATCTTAGTATTCTTAGTTAATATTTTTGAGTGCTTATAGTTATCTTTAGTTGAGCTAATTATATCTACAAATCACAAGCGTTTTCCATGCCTTGTTGCTATGTGTTGATTATTAGTTTTCCAGGTTGTGCGTCAATAGGACATGGACTAGACTTCTTGCACTAAGTTGCGTGATTGGTTTTGCATTGCATATAGGCATAAACCACTTTTCTTGCATATGTGTTTTCGACATCTTGCATGTTTTAGGATGCTTTAGTAACCTTCTTAGAAATGGAAACTAAGTTGGTTGATCATGTGTGTCGAAAGATATTGTCTTACACAATTATTTTTCCAAAGGTGTAAGTATAAAAAGTATATCACCTCCAAATACTTAACACTTTCATTAAATCCGTAACATGATCTCTAAAACATCACATCTTCATGTCTTGCTTGACTATGGGTTGTCTAAACAAGATAAAAGATCATATTAATGCATTAGTATTTAATTAAAAGAAAATGTATTAAACTTGCATTGCTCTAACACACATACAAAATATTTTAAACATTTACTATTTTACGTTTGTTGTATAAATAGTTTAAGATAATTATTTTTATACTAATGAGGTGTTGAAAAACTAAGAATATTATTCTTAATAATATAAATAGTTTTTCACATATAAAATAAATGAAAATATCGAAGTAGTAATTTAATATGTCATTAACCTCACACATACTACTAGTATTAGAATAAATGGAACATTCCCTAAATTTTTATTTTCTTTTTAAAAGGAGTGACCGTGAGGGTCAAGAAAGATTTTGAGTACATATCAATTCATTATTCAAATTATGATTGATGTCATCATTGAATCTAATTGACAAGTTTTCGAGTATGGACATGAAATTGGAGTCATTATTTGTCTAGCTTCAAGATAACATCAAAATATAACAAAATATATTATCTTGAATCTACATACTCAATCACACTCGGTTGTTATGAGAATAATGACGTCCTTTCAAGATGAAAATAGTATGCATCGGATCATAACTCACACTTGTGTTGAAGATGTCATATTGAGTCTTCTTGTCCAACGGTTGTGTTCCAAACATTAAACTAATATGTTTAAAAGATGCATAAAATACATAACTAAGTAGGATTGACAACTTGGATGTTTCATCCGAAATATTCAAGTAATTTACTTTGCAATGCAATTAGTAAATGTGTCATTTTCAAAAAACCAAACACGAGCAAACAAACACCATATGTAAACTTTGCTGATGAATGACTCAACACTCAAAATCACATGTCTAGTAAAAGTGTCACACATAATATGTTATTAACTATTATGTAAGTCATCAATCTTTGAGAATATCACATGTATTTCTCTTATCAAAATATTGAAAAAGAATAACTTATATCCTATGCATATTATTTTCTTTGTCACATGAATGGTTATGTTAAAAGAGAATACATTACATATTGTTAACACATATAAGATATTAGAAGTTAGATAATAACCCAACACAACATCTGTCATCGCATAAACAAGTAAAATTAGTCATACACTAAAATACTTGTTTTACTAAGCATTTATAAGAGTGATAAGTTTCCTCTTAGAAAAGCATATTTGTTGAAATATACAATATGTCTCATTTCAAATATAATACTCACAAGATCTATTGAGGTAAATAACCTTTACTATATTCTTCTCTCAAGATATGCTAAGGAGCATTCTTGAAACACTCTCGATGTAGTAAATTCTACATTGTATCACATTAAAACATCTCTTAGATCTTAGAAAACCAAATCATGTTGAACTAACATGTAACAACTCAACAAAAGAAGATGTCGTCCAATAGATCTTAAAATGCATCATCTAAACCAAATAATCTCTAAATCTCAAACACGAAATTGAAACATGTTGCTTGCCTTTGTTAGGATATTGTGTAAGACGTGTCATCTTTATGTACATGGTTTTTGAAATATGTCTAGTAGAGTCATATTAGGCCATGTAGTAGCAGAATAAGTTAATGTCATCTTTGCTACACTTCGATAGGCAAATATATGAACTTGACTTTTTCTAACATGAGAATGACTACTGGAGAACCTATCGCACTAGAAATTCAATTTGACCTAATGGTTGAATTGCTTCGAGGAAGGAAGTTGGGTTCATGGTATAACCCGTAAAAATGGTCGTGTTTAGCTTGAATTGATCACCACGAGTGATAGTCTCATACTCATTCTCCAACTTGAAAAAGTTTCATTCCTACATTTGACTAAAGAAAGTTTACATCAGTGAACTTTGTCTCCCATTAGGATTGCATTATGGAATAGTAGGATTTAAGACTCTCCTTAGCAAACCTAGATTACTTGCATCCCACATATGCGTTTCTAATTGATAACATGTTCTTGTGAGATATGATTAGATGCCTTCATGCTCTCTTAATGCTCAGTGATTAATAAATTAATTATTGAATGCATGTTTATTAGAAATGTTTTGTCTTTGATTAGCTATTTGGATATTATATCTCTTGATATACATATCTATGATACATGCTCTTAAATGCTAAATGATTATCATGTTTTGCATGATGTTTGCATTTATTCCTTATGTGCATTTTACATGATTTTCTTGTAAAATTTGCACCCACACTGTGTCCTTTTAACACATTAAGAATTAGGTATGCCTATCACTATGAACCATCGTATAGTCATACACTAGTGTCAAAACCTACAAGTTAAAGTAGTCACAAAGTTGTCCTAATTCCCTAGTCATCACTTCGCCTTCTTCCAAGTAATACATCCTTTTGTCATGGGAAGGTTAGATACAAACCTAGTAGAACTCGGAGTAGGCTTGACAACTTAAATATTTCATCCGAAATATTCAAGTAATTTTAACTTGCGATCGCAATTGTTAAAAGTCATATCTGAAACATCTTATTCAAAGCCTTTTAACAACATATACTAAAGCGCTCATCCAAATGCCCAAAGCAAACATCAACCTTTGAATGACAAAGGACTCACGAGTTACTACATAAGTGATTAGTAGTTCCTTTCATCCTCGTGTGAATATATACTCCTTAAGAACAAGTATATTCATCTCTGTTAGTTCCTCCTATCCCTATATGTTTATCATCGTGTTCTGTCTTCAAGCTCAGCTCATAGATAATGAGGATTGAACGTATATGATGAGTGCTCAAACACTCATCATTTTTGGTCAAATCTGAACAGCAAAACATACAAAAACACTCAGAAATGCATCAAAATACTGAAAAATATTTCAAAATTGTGTTTTATATGTTTTAGATGCAAAATGAGTAAAAACAGATAAAAAACGTACAAAGTTTGCAAAATTGGCAGTTTCAGTCCCCCAACTTTCAAAAATTGGCAAAAATAGTCCCTGAGCACATATTTTAAAAGAAAAATCACCAAAGGTCCTTTTGAAATCATAAATTGTCATATTTAGTCCTTTGGTGGAAAATTGGAAAAGTTTTGGAAAATTACAAAATTAGTCCCTGGAGTTTCAATTTTGTCAGATTTGGTCCCTAGGAAATATTTTTGGATGGAAAAGTCAACAAAAGTCTTTGAAAAATCAAAAGTTGGCAAAAATGGTCCTTGGTGTGAAGTTTGGAAAAATGTCAGTTTTGGTCCCTCAAGTTTGGCAAATCGACATATTTGTTCCCCGAAAATTTTAAATATTGAAAAATTTCACAAATGGTCCTTGGGTTAATGAAGTTTGACAAAATAAACCCTTTTGAATAACTTTGGAAAGAAGCCAGCTTCAACCCCTCACTTTTCATAAATTACAAATTGGTCCTTGTGATTAAACTCAAAATAAACGGACCCTTTTTTATTACAAAATCCAACAAATAAATCCACCCATAATCTGATCCACCAGGCCCACAGCACCCCTAGCCCACCACCACTTCACCCAGCCCACCAACCAAAAGCCCACTTTCCCTTCAATAATAAAACGGGGTCAAACCCCTTTGACCTCCACCCCTTCCAACTTGCCTGGTTCTCCACTGCAACACAGAAACTCCTCACCTCCACCTCAACAAACCCATGCCTTGTTCCCCCCTCCAAACACAACCCTCCAAGATACAATAAATGCTCTCAAAACCTAACAAGCAATCCCCTAACTGCCAAAATACATTTTGGCGCCAAAACAACAATTGAATGGTGGAGATTTTTTTCAAGCCATCCAAGGGCTGCAATTGAGTGGGAAAGAGAGAGAAAGTCTCTAGGACCTGTATAAGTGAAGAAAAAGAGATGGAAGCAAGGGTATTAGAGTAGCAGTAGTTATAATTTAGGTTTAATGTCGAATTATGTAATTTTCTCTTTTTTAGTGTAATTTTCAGTTTAAAAATGATGTATTAAGTCACTTCAAAGTATCTGAAACTCATTGTACTTCTTAATCTCAGTTGTCTTAGTAAAAATTAGTTTTTGCCATTTTTCTCTTTGAAAATTCTTAATCTAGTTTAATGTTGTTAAAAATGTATATTTACTATTCTACTAAGCTTCATTAAGTGTGTTTAACTAATTGGGACTTTGAAATCTCAGTTTAATTTAAGTCTCATAAAAAATCTCAAAAATAGGAAATAAATAGTGGAATATTCAAATCAGTTTATATGGAGAATGAAGGAGAAGCATGGTTGAAATTTGGATCCTCAAGGGTTTAGAGCCTCAAGGGAGGCCATAGGAATTGTTTTTGGTCACTGGTTCTGTGTTTCTCATTTGGACTCAATTTGTGAGTATTTTTCAATTACTTTGGTAGTTCATTAAAGATCTTTGTGCTCAATTTTGGTCATAACTGCCTATTGTAAGCATAAATTATTTGAGTTGGCATTTGGTGTTAAGATTATAGTTTATGAGTTCATTTCAGTCTATTATGTTATGTTATGTAATTATCAATCAACATCATGGTCTATCTCAGTCTCTTGTAGTGAAAATCACAATTTCATATTTGTTAAGGGGTGTTTGGTTTGGCAGTGGTTGCTAAGCTTTTGTTATTGAAAGGTTGATTAGTTTGCTCCTTTAGCTCACTTTAGTCATTTTTAGCTCAGTCATAGTCTCATATTAGTGAGTTCTTAGGAAAAAGGTCAAAATCCCATGTTACACCCCATAACAGTCAACTGTTATGGAGTTAGAACCCAAATACCTTCATATCATTTCATCTTTAGGTAACTTAGCTTGTTTTAGTTCCCTTTCATCTTAATCTAACTTATTTAGTATGTAGGATCAATCAGAAAGTCATTAAAGTCAAATTCCAAGTTTTGTTTAAAAAGTCAAAGTGCATCATCTTAGAAAAACCAAATATGGCATGATTTAATTAGAATTTTGTATGAGGTCTTAGGAAGTGAAACTTGTTTATATTTACAGCCCCCCAGCTCAACTTCCTTGTCCCTGTGTTACTTTATTTTTACCATTTTTTCTGAGCATTCCGAAGCCCCCAAAAGTTACTTGCAGGGGGAGGTTGTCCCTTGCACCAGCATTTCATCACCCAACACTACCACTTGGTGGTGGTTTTCTGACCATCTCAGTGGGTCCCAATGCCCAAACTTTGTTCCTCTCAACCCCCCCCCCCCTGGTAGGCTTCTAGTATTGACTTTTAGTTTGACCTAGGACCCACCTGAATTTGCCACATAAGTTTGTCCCATTTTCCGTCCTCAACCAAGAATCCAAGTGCTTATTGTTACCTTAATTGCTTATTTTGTGGTCCCCTTTTGCTTTTTCTGGCTCAAACATGTTCCGTCAACTAGTTTAAACCAGAATCATCCATAGTGGGTCCTACTTAAGCCAATTTTAGCTTATTTCCCTCCACAGTCAACTAAAGTCAACTGTCACACCTTTTAGCTTGTATTTTGCTTATTTTTAAGTTATAAAAATTTTATTTTTACAAAAGTTGTGTGTTTTTAGTTGTAAAATAATTTCCAAAAGAAAAATCAAAAATATCCAATTTAATTTTAAGTGATAGTTTCTATTTAATGTAATTTAAATATTATTTTTCATTTTTAGATTTTTATTAAGTAGTTAGCTTTTTTATATTTTTCTTAAATTCCTCTTATATTAAAGTAATTTTAGTAAAATTTTCAGATTTTTATTTTGGTATTTAGTATTTATTAGATTTAATATTAGTATATTTAGCAATTAATTAATAATTAAGTTTTAAATAGCATAATTAGTTTTAATTAAGTAAGACTTAGTTTTTATATTTTTCCTAGATTTTATATAATGTAAAGTAATTTTATGAATTTTTTCATAATTTCTACTGTTCATTTACTATTTTTTATAATTTAAAATAGTTTAATTAGATAATTAATATTTAATTAGTAATTAATTAATATAAAAATCACAAAAGACAAAAATACTTATTTTTAATTTTAAAATTAGTTTTTAGTTATTTTATAATTTTAGAAAATTTATTTTCATTTTTCTAGTATTAAATTAATATTATATTGTATTTAAGTATTTTAAATATTAATAATTAGTATTAATAAGTAATTAATTAATAATAATAATTAATTAGTGTAAAAATTTATTTTCTTTTTCTAAAAATTTTCTTTTATCCTAGGGTTTGTAAAAAAGTCATTTTCACCCCCTGGGGGTTTTCAGATTTCAGTTTTCATGTTTTATTTTGTACGTTTACGTTATTTAAAACGTGAACGTACGCGTTTTTAGATTTTAAACGTTTTTGGTATTTCAAACTTTCCAGTCTTATTCATATAGCTTATTTAAGCTATTTCTTCATATATTCCTTAGTTTAATCTCTCACAAACCTTTTCCCATCCAGATTCACCCGATCACAGATCCGTTTAATAACCATCACACCTCGTCGGGACATAACGACCCGGGGAAACACTACACTCCACGGAGTATTGGTTTAGACTGTTTGACTTGTTGACCATTACTTGGTTAATATTTTCTGACTGTTTGAGGCCAATCAAAATTTGGCGCCGCAGCCGGGGAGGTGTGCGCGCTATTCTAAACGGTTTTTCTGATTAGTGATTTTGGAATTCGTTCCATTGTACATTTATCCATCCTTTGTTCATATTTTCGTATTATCAAAACAAAACCGTTCCTGAAAACAATTTTAAACTCAGTTTTCAACGAACCCAAAAAAAAAACACAAAAACATTTTCTTTATCATTTGTATAAAATATTTTCCAAAAACACCAAAAATATCCTTCTTCACCCTCCTACCCTTTTGATTCTCATTTCCTCACCCTCTATACACATTTGATTCTTTCTATGTCTCATCCACACTTTCTGATTTGCCAGTGGTGTGGTAGTCCTTATAATGGTGGTAATTGCCCCAGTTGTGGCATGGTAGAGTCAGGAAACGGGTCTGTCTATAACCAGAATCCCTATTCCTATCATGACACCACTGATTCATTCCACCAGCTACCACACCATCAGTCTCAGCAGTTTTACTGTTGTGAGTACTGTGGTGGTTCACCCTACAGTTCTGATTGTCAATCGGGAAACACGCTTGTCTATGAGTAGTTTCCTGATAACGATTATAACTCTAGCACATACGACTCACAACCACATCAGTTTTACTGTTGTGATTACTGTGGAGGTCCACACTTCAACTCCGATTGTCAAATGGGGAATCCATTTCCTTGTAAGAATTTTGACACATCGTATTACGACGAACCTCCATCTCCACAAATTCTTCACAGTCTTCTCCTTGATCTTTTGGATCTAGTGAAGGATTTGAGAGGAATTACACATACCCCAGATAATCCAAACCAAAAATCGATGGAAGAATTGTTGGCTGAAGAACAGGCTGCTAAAATAAATTCCCAAGATGCCTATGAAAGATCTATTAGGGAATCAATTGCAAAAGAAAAAGCAGCCAGATCTAGCTCTCGATTCCGTTTCATTCCTGATGACAGTGATGATGAGGATACACTTGATATCCTTGAATTTTATAAAGATTCATCAGGTTCATCAGATGAGATTCCATCAGTTGAGATTTCATCTCAACCCACTCTTATCACACCCGAGATTCACACTCACTCTCTGAGCATGGGGGACGAGCATCTTGACACTGTTCCTGATAAGGAATCGGACGAATTCATAAAGTCTAGTGTTGAGGACCTTGTTCCAATCCCAAGAGAGTCACAGGGAATTCTTGATCATTTGTGTGATATCCCTCCTCCTCTATTCTTCCCAACTGATCATGTTGAGATGTTCTCCGATTCTACTGATAACGACTCGTTATCTTGTGAGGACATCGTTTTTATGGAAGAATTACCTTCTAAGCTAGTTAGCTTAGAAGAAGAGAATGTGGAGATTGACACTGAAATCAAGGATGAAGCACTTCGTGCAACATTATTGAACGTCGATCTCCTCATTTCTAAAATCGAGGCTTTCAATATGAAACCTATTTCATCTCCTATCCCCATAAAGGATAGTGACATTTTCTCCGATGATCCTATTCCGGAGTTTGAAGCCTTTACCTTTGATCATATGGGAGAGAAGATTAGTGGCAGTACCACTTTTCATTCTAAAATTTCTTTCCCCGAATATGATTCATTCACCTTTGAGGAGTTCTCCGGTGAACTCGCTCATATCATATCTCCACCGGAGTATGATAACTTTCACTTTGATCTAGACAAAGATGATCTTTGTGTTCCGGAGGGAAATATTCTCAACCTTGAGAATTTGATTGATATCAAAATCCCAACCCTCCCACCCATAATCTGTCTAGATCATACGAGCTTTACTGATGAGATACATGATACACCAATCATGGATTCTCTTTTTGATGATGATGACTTTATCTTGATTGTCATCAAGATCCTCCTCCCATTCTTCACCTATCGGGTGACTTCTCCTATTCTTCAATCCTTCGGGAATGAAGACATCATCTTTAACCCTGGCATTACCGCTTATAGTTTATACTATCTTAAGCCGGGATTATATCTCATCGGTGTGGAACTTTCACGTGCTTCAAATGTTTGTCCAAACATCTTGAATGAAAGTCCAATTGAGATTGTTTCTTCCACATCATGCTTCCCCAAGGACAAATGAATTCGGGGTCGAGTCAAGCTAGCGACTCGGTAAACAAAAACAGTAGCATGCACTTCGGGTTTTCACATTAAGTGTGGGGGGGGTTACCCATACTGTGATTACAAAAGTGAAAATACAAAATGGTGTTTTCCACGCTTAGCTTGTAATGTTGCCCTTTTACGTTCAAAATGTCGACATAATAGCCGGGACTTTGAATATTGAGGACAATATTCATGCTAAGTGTGGGGGGGGGGGGGGGGGGGGTATTCTAGCGAATTTTATCACATTTTACTATCTAGTACCCCCGTTTTTAGCCAAAATCTCAAAAATTTTAAAAAAAATTTCACTTGTGCTTCAAAATTTTTGTGGTTATCAGTCCGCCATGTCTAAACGACAAAAGGGATTGGCTAATCCAAGAGCAAACGGCTCTTGGTAAAGATATATCAAATCCGTTTATGGCTTGCAATTTGCCCAAAATTGTATGGTACCTCAACTCGCCATATCCCATAAAGCGAATGAGTTGTCTAGCCCGCAAGATTATGGCTTGTGGTAAAGGCAATGGAAAAACCATAATTGGTAATCAGCTCACCAAGATCTTGACTTTGTCCATCAAGAGTTGGCTAGTCCAGAAGCAAACGGCTTTTGGTAAAGACTAATCAAATCCGTTGACAGTTGGTGGTTTGCTCAAAATCACATGGTTACCAGGTGGACCATAGTTCTTACATGAATCGATACATCTGGCTACTCCAGAAGTGATGGCTTTTGGTAAAGAGTTTAAAATCCATTGAATTTTCGAAACAGTTATTGCTAGGAACTAGCAATATTTTAGTGTGGGGGATTGATGAGTGCTCAAACACTCATCATTTTTGGTCACATCTGAACTGCAAAGCATACAAAAACACTCAGAAATGCATCAAAATACTGAAAAATATTTCAAAATTGTGTTTTATATGTTTTAGATGCAAAATGGGTAAAAACAGATAAAAAACGTACAAAGTTTGCAAAATTTGGCAGTTTCAGTCCCCCAACTTTCAAAAATTGGCAAAAATAGTCCCTGAGCACATAATTTAAAAGAAAAATCACCAAAGGTCCTTTTGAAATCATAAATTTTCATATTTAGTCCTTTGGTGAAAAATTGGAAAAGTTTTGGAAAATTACAAAATTAGTCCCTAGAGTTTCAATTTTGTCAGATTTGGTCCCTGGGAAATATTTTTGGATGGAAAAGTCAACAAAAGTCTTTGAAAAATCAAAAATTGGCAAAAATGGTCCTTGGTGTGAAGTTTGGAAAAATGTCAGTTTTGGTCCCTCAAGTTTGGCAAATTGACATATTTGGTCCTCGAAAATTTTAAATATTGAAAAATTTCACAAATGGTCCTTGGGTTAATGAAGTTTGACAAAATAAACCCTTTTGAATAACTTTGGAAAGATGCCAGCTTCAACCCCTCACTTTTCATAAATTACAAATTGGTCCTTGTGATTAAACTCAAAACAAACAGACCCTTTTTTATTACAAAATCCAACAAATAAATCCACCCCTAATCTGATCCACCAGGCCCATAGCACCCCTAGTCCACCACCACTTCACCCAGCCCACCAACCAAAAGCCCACTTTCCCTTCAATAAAAAAACGGGGTCAAACCCCTTTGACCTCCAGCTCCACCCCTTCCAACTTGCCTGGTTCTCCACTGCAACACACAAACTCCTCACCTCCACCTCAAGAAACCCATGCCTTGTTCCCCCTCCAAACACAACCCTCCAAGATACAATAAATGCTCTCAAAACCTAACAAGCAATCCCCTAACTACCACAATACATTTTGGCGCCAAAACAACAATTGAATGGTGGAGATTTTTTTCAAGCCATCCAAGGGTTGCAATTGAGTGGGAAAGAGAGAGAAAGTCTCTAGGACCTGTATAAGTGAAGAAAAAGATATGGAAGCAAGGGTATTAGAGTAGCAGTAGTTATAATTTAGGTTTAATGTCGAATTATGTAATTTTCTCTTTTTTAGTGTAATTTTCAGTTTAAAAATGATGTATTAAGTCACTTCAAAGTATCTGAAACTCATTGTACTTCTTAATCTCAGTTGTCTTAGTAAAAATTAGTTTTTGCCATTTTTCTCTTTGAAAATTCTTAATCTAGTTGAATGTTGTTAAAAATGTATGTTTACTGTTCTACTAAGCTTCATTAAGTGTGTTTAACTAATTGGGACTTTGAAATCTCAATTTAATTCAAGTCTCATAAAAAATCTCAAAAATAGGAAATAAATAGTGGAATATTCAAATCAGTTTATATGGAGAATGAAGGAGAAGCATGGTTGAAATTTGGATCCTCAAGGGTTTAGAGCCTCAAGGGAGGCCATAGGAATTGGTTTTGGTCACTGGTTCTGTGTTTCTCATTTGGACTCAATTTGTGAGTATTTTTCAATTACTTTGGTATTTTCCTGTAGCTATGCTTAAGAATTGATTATCTGTGGTGATTTGTGCTTAATTAGTGTAATTAGATAATATTATGGCTTAAAATCATTTGGTAGTTCATTAAAGATCTTTGTGCTCAATTTTGGTCATAACTGCCTATTGTAAGCATAAATTATTTGAGTTGGCATTTGGTGTTAAGATTATAGTTTATGAGTTCATTTCAGTCTATTATGTTATGTTATGTAATTATCAATCAACATCATGGTCTATGTCAGTCTCTTGTAGTGAAAATCACAAATTCATATTTGTTAAGGGGTGTTTGGTTTGGCAGTGTTTGCTAAGCTTTTGTTATTGAAAGGTTGATTAATTTGCTCCTTTAGCTCACTTTAGTCTTTTTTAGCTTAGTCATAGTCTCATATTAGTGAGTTCTTAGGAAAAAAGTCAAAATCCCATGTTACACCCCATAACAGTCAACTGTTATGGAGTTAGAACCCAAATACCTTCATATCATTTCATCTTTAGGTAACTTAGCTTGTTTTAGTTCCCTTTCATCTTAATCTAACATATTTAGTATGTAGGATCAATCAGAAAGTCATTAAAGTCAAATTCCAAGTTTTGTTTAAAAAGTCAAAGTGCACCATCTTAGAAAAACCAAATATGGCATGATTTAATTAGAATTTTGTATAAGGTCTTAGGAAGTGAAACTTGTTTATATTTACAGCCCCCCAGCTCAACTTCCTTTTCCATGTGTTACTTTATTTTTACCATTTTTTCTGAGCATTCCCAAGCCCCCAAAAGTTACTTGCAGGGGGAGGTTCTCCCCTGCACCAACAGTTCATCACCCAACACCACCACTTGGTGGTGGTTTTCTGACCATCTCAGTGGGTCCCAATGCCCAAACTTTGTTCCTCTCAACCCCCCCTGGTTGGCTTCTAGTATTGACCTTTAGTTTGACCTAGGACCCCCTGGGACCCACCTGAATTTGCCACATAAGTTTGTCCCATTTTCAGTCCTCAACCAAGAATCCAAGTGCTCATTGTTAGCTTAATTGCTTATTTTGTGGTCCCCTTTTGCTTTTCTGGCTCAAACATGTTCCCTCAACTAGTTTAAACCAGAATCATCTATAGTGGGTCCCACTTAAGCCCATTTTAGCTTATTTCCCTCCACAGTCAACTAAAGTCAACTGTCACACCTTTTAGCTTGTATTTTGCTTATTTTTAAGTTATAAAAATTTTGTTTTTACAAAAGTTGTGTGTTTTTAGTTGTAAAATTAGTTTCCAAAAGAAAAATCAAAAAAATCCAATTTAACTTTAAGTGATAGTTTCTATTTAATGTAATTTAAATTTTATTTTTCATTTTTAGATTTTTATTAAGTACTTAGCTTTTTTATATTTTTCTTAAATTTCTCTTATATTAAAGTAATTTTAGTAAATTTTTCAGATTTTTATTTTGGCATTTAGTATTTATTAGATTTAATATTAGTTTAATTAGTAATTAATTAATAATTAAGTTTTAAATAGCATAATTAGTTTTTATTAAGTAAGACTTAGTTTTTATATTTTTCCTAGCTTTTATATAATGTAAAGTAATTTTAGGAATTTTTTCATAATTTCTACGGTTCATTTACTATTTTTTATAATTTAAAATAGTTTAATTAGATAATTAATATTTAGTTAGTAATTAATTAATATAAAAATCACAAAAAGACAAAAAAAACTTATTTTTAATTTTAAAATTAGTTTTTAGTTATTTTATAATTTTAGACATTTTATTTTCATTTTTCTAGTATTTAATTAATATTATATTGTATTTAAGTATTTTAAATATTAATAATTAGTATTAATAAGTAATTAATTAATAATAAATAATTAATTAGTGTAAAAATTTATTTTCTTTTTCTAAAAAATTTCTTTTATCCTAGGGTTTGTAAAAAAGTCATTTTCACCCCTGGGGGTTTTCAGATTTCAGTTTTCACGTTTTATTTTGTACGTTTACGTTATTTAAAACGTGAACGTACGCGTTTTTAGATTTTAAACGTTTCTGGTATTTCAAACTTTCCAGTCTTGTTCATATAGCTTATTTAAGCTATTTCTTCGTATATTCCTTAGTTTAATCTCTCACAAACCTTTTCCCATCCAGATTCACCCGATCACAGATCCGTTTAATAACCATCACACCTCGTCGGGACATAACGACCCGGGGAAACACTACACTCCACGGAGTATTGGTTTAGACTGTTTGACTTGTTGACCATTACTTGGTTAATATTTTCTGACTGTTTGAGGCCAATCAATATACATTAGCTTTAGGATAGAAAACAAACCATCACCCTATCTTGCCAAGAGTATGTTGATACTCTTTTTCCTCCTTATCTCGTCTTATGACTATCCAAATATTTCATTGGAAATATTAAAGTCATCTCGAATGTCAATAATCTCGTGTCAAATCCCATTGGATTTATCCCTCTATCTCGTCAAGAGTATGTTGATACTCTCTTTCTTCCGAATCGTGTCTTATGACTACTTGAATTTCTAACTGGAAATATTGTAGTCATCTCATGCATCTCGTCTCATGACTCTTTAAATATTTCACTGGAAATATTGAGTCATTCCTCGCATCCCTTTTGTAACCACTTAAATATTTCACTGGAAATATTAAAGTCATCCCTTACATCTCGTCTCGTGACTTTTTAATATTTCACTAGAAATATTAAGTCATCCGTCACATCCCTCTAATGACTATTTGAATATTTCACCGGAAATATTGAAGTTGTAACAATTCGCAATTTCAGGTTAATTACTATTCCCGGAAATTTTACTATTCATTTTTACTATTCACTTTTACTATTCATTTTCCCGAAATTTGATTTTTGTTTCATGGCCTCGAGTGATAAATCATTTCCATGACAAATTAAAAGTTTGACACTCATCAGATCATTTTCGTGAAAGTTATTAAGGAATTACACGTTTTAGGGTTAAACGTCATTCAAAAATTCTACGCACAACGAAACTCGACCGCGTTAATTTTCCCCGTATCAGAAAAATGTTTGATACACTCATGATTTATTTGAGAATAAATCATGACTGAGAAAACATGACCAAATAAACCTCGGCCGTGAAAACCAGGAATTTTCATTTTTAAGCGTTTTTACTCAGCCGTAACCTTAGCCTATACCTGCACCGCGTTTCTAAGACGATTTGAGTTTTCACATTTTTTTTAATAAGTCAACATATTTTTCCCTCCTCCTTTGACCAAAAATCATTACTTGATTTTATAAGTCATTCCTTGATTTTTAGGCTTACGGTTTTATGTCTAAAAGACATTTAATACCAACCGACACTAGTCTAAGCCCAGTCTAGACATTATAAGTCATTTTAAATCATTTATATCCTATTAGAAAAGTAACATTTTACTTTTCTCAATTCTACACAATATTCGTAAATTTTACGTATTACGCGTTTTAGACCAGTGTTTCCAGTTTTAGCGGGGTTTTAGCACCCCAATGGAACCTACCACTCATTTTATATTTTATTATGGAGTGTCATGACATGTTTAACCATACTTTCAAGTTCCACATTTTTACGACACCTGGTTTTACGTTTTGAGGCTTAATCATTTACGGTTGGCATTTCCCGGAGTCAAAACTCATCCAATACTAGGGATAATATCAAGCAAAGGCCAACTCACCCCCCTAGCCCTTGTGAACCGCCATTATGGGGGGGAGTCACCCTTGGTGTGGCTTGATCCTAAGCTAAGTGGTCTTGGATGATGTACATGTGTATAACTTGCCATGAAAGTGTTGACTAGTCATGAAATGTAACCTCCTCATGGGCATATAAATACCCCTCCCCTCCCTTTGTTTTACCGTCCACCATCACACACCAAACATTCCACACTTAGCTTAATTTCTTCTAGTTTCAAGCAAGAATCAAGAGCAACTTCAAAGATAGAAACCCTAGTTTGGTTTTAGGTAATCAAAACACTTCCAAACATCATAAACTTTGGTGATTTCTCTTGAGTTTGAATCCACTCAAGTTACCTCAACTTTCATCATCTCTCTTTCAAGAATACAAGAGTAGAAAGATTGCATGAAGTGAAGTAGGTTGAAGCTAAAGTCTATCAAAGTCCTTACCTTACGTGTTAACTTCCTTTCTTTGTTGAAAGCCAAAAGTTGTAAGCAAAACCCTAACATACTTCTTGTTAAATATCATAATCATGTTATTTACATATCATTCATGCTATATTATGTCTTGTGATCATGTCCATGATGTATAAAAATGAGTAAAACAAGTTATTGTAAATGATTGTTAACTTATGTTATTTAAACAAGTAAACTAGTGACTTTCTTGGTAAAACCTGATCAAAATGGTAAAATTATGATATTGGATCATTACATATTGTAGTAGAAGACCTAAAAAGGAAACCATAGCAATTTGAACCACCTAAAACGAGTATACGAGTCAAAAGTTATGACCGTTTGAAGTTACCAACACTTTGCGGCAAAACTGCCTAAATAGTTTCTGTGACAGAACATAAAACACGCAAAAAGAGGCCTTTCTAGTCCGTTTCATGAAAAAGTTAAAGCACGAAAGTTGTCCGGAATCACGTTTTCTTCAAAAACTCAGGAGCACGTCTCCAGAAAACCAATAACGAATGAGATTTTTCTCAGTTTATTAACAGCTATTTTACATGTATATGTCACTATATAATGGTTATGTTTTAAAAAGAACAAGAGGTCTTATGACCTAGAATCAAGACCACAACCATGGCTAGAGCCAAGGTTGAGTCTCAATACCATGAAACAATGACCAAAGGTCATGGCAAGGCCATGACTAAATGACCATATAAACTTACATAGGCGAAAACATGAACTAAAGAGTTGGCGATAACTTGACCATACAATTTGGATCTACTTCATCTAAAAGAACCATGAGATATTACAAGAAATGGTCATACGAGTTATAAGAAACTTACCCTAATAACAATCTTCATGTATAAATAAACTTTCCTAAGTTGATTCAAATATCGGACATGAAACTTTTCGGATCAAAACTTATATATATATATATATATATATATATATATATATATATATATATATATATATATATATCCATATATATATATATATATATATGGATATATATATATATATATATATATATATATATATATATATATATATATATATATATATATATATATATATTTTATCAACTACTACAATAGTAGGGAGCCTCAAGTGAGGAGTTCATTATGTAAGCCATCGAGATGAGTTGTGGATTTACGAATTAAAGTGTCCTGGCTCCTCGAACGTTTACCAACATGACTTCTGAATTATGTCGGCCCGAACGGTAGTAAACGATATATAAACTATACATGTTTCATGAATCATTTCTTTTCAAAGACTTACACTAAACATTGTACCACATCATGGACTAAATGCAAGACATATATATGGGCACTTCTTCATATTCTTTACTACAATCCTAAGTCACAACATTCTATTATAGGTTGCTCGTAGAAACCTTCACGATCCAACCATTACCTTCATTACTTGCTATCTTACTTAAGGTGAGTTTATAGCCCCACTTTACATTACTTCAATGTTTTACAAACCCTTGGGGGGAATACATGCTACTTTTAAACCGAACACAATGCTTTGAAACTGTATGCTGCCTGATTGTTTTATTATTACTAAGTACCTTCCTTGCCAATCCTAGGCCCCTATCATGAACCATTTAATCACTAGTATTAGTGAGCGCGAGTATTGTGAATAAGCCTATTGGGATTGACGAATCCCATTTGTTTGAGCAGATTAGTTCAAACGAATGCACTATATTTGAAACATTAAGTATGACGACAAAGTACTTACCGGGGCAACAAAACCGCCGATTGATATTGTTACCCGTTAACGTATTGGTTGCATGAGCTTAGTATATAATAATAACTGTTTTGTTTTCCAACATAAGTATGAATCTAATTAACTCATACTACCAACATATTGTGTTCAACCGTTAAACAAACTCTATGAATATCACTCAACCTTTGTGTTGACCTCTTAAGCATGTATTTCAGGTCCATGATAATCAAGAATGGAGCGGACGGGCACGTACTAAAGGAAGAAGGCTATAAACTACTTTGTCATTCGATAAAACATCAAAAGACTTTATATTGATGTATTTTGAAACATGGAACCGTTTTGGGACCTTACTATGTAAACTCTAATATATTTGAATAAATAAGAATGACAACTCTTTATAAAACGACTCGGTTAGAGTTCGTTTTTCTATTATTATGACTGTTGTGCCGTCGAGTAACACCCAAGTTGAATTCCGCTGCTTCATGAATTGGGGGTGTTACAGATTGGTATCAGAGCCATGGTTATAGAGAAACGGGTCTAAGTGAGACTTAAACTATAACTACAATCACAAGCAAAAACATTTTTATAGCCTTCCGCTCTTCGTGCCTTCCATCCTCCAGAAGATTATGGACTTATTACACATGTTATGCTACATGAACATATTTGTATATTGTTATATACACATTGCCATAATTTGAGCATTTTCCATAAACATTTGATTTATTTTGACGTCATAATACTCTTTGTAGACATCATGTCTGCACCTCCATCTCCCGATCATCTTCCTGCTATGCCCGAGTATTTACCAATTCTTCCCGGACCCAATGATCCTTACTTTTAAGCACTTGACTACGACGACGAGGAAGAACCTTAAGAGGATCTAGTCGATGACAATGAAGAAGATTCGAACGAAGATCCTGAAATGGATATGGACATAAACATCAATGATTACGAAGAGGATCCTGAAATGGATATTGACATTGAAGGCATCGATGACATTGAGGAAGTAGAGGAATAAATGGTGGGGCAACAACTATCACCATTAACATCACCAGCTCCTATTTCACCAAACTCATCCGAATCAAATCATACCACTCCAGCTCAAGTTCCGAAGTCTACTTACAAAGTCGGTGGAACATCTACATCTACACATATGTTCGTGAACTCGGCTCAATACGAAATATATTCTTTAAGACAAGCCCTCAACCTAACTCAACTCAAAGTTCAAAGCATGGCAAGTCAAATGAATGACTATATATCCAAGGTAAATTATGCCAAAATGGATGCCATGAATGCTCGAGAAGACCTTTATTGGTTTAAGCTTGACATGAGCTATGTGAAGAGAGACTTGACCCATGTTGGGGAAATAGTCTTGAATCCCTTGACCGGCTTGGATGACGTCAAGGATAGACTTACATTGGTTGAGAGGGCCCAAGAACAAGATGCGGTACAAATTCACAGACTACTTAACCGCCTAAATACCGCAGAAATCCGATTAGATGTTGCTAACTTTGACCGGTATCAACTCAGGAATGAGATGTATAGAATGCAATCTCAAATGTGTGCCATACAACAAAGGCTATACCAAAAGGATGTCAAAGAATACCGTCCCAATGAAAGTGTGGATGTGTTAGCAACATACGGAAATAATAATCCGTCCGGACTACAAAAACCTCCCAACCGATGTTAGACTAGTGTTATAGTACTAGTTATCTTTTGTACAACGTTGTAATTACTAACTGAAAGTATCAGTTAGTAAATTTTGAAGAAGCTCATAATAGGTTTCAATTTTGTAAATCAATCAACTTTATATGAATAAAACTCTTGTTTTATATACTATCATGTGTTATGCTTTTAAGTTTCAACATTATTATCCTATCATTCTTATAAAAAATTGTGCTCATTTCACAACTCTCTAATTACGACATATCTTTTGAACAATAGAATCATGGCGCCACAGAAGAAGACACCACCAGCAATGACTCAAGCTGCTATTCGCAAACTAGTTAAGGACAGTGTCAACGCAACACTCACAACAGAACGAGCAACCGTAGCTGCAGCAGCTGCAGCAGCTGCCGAAGCTGCCACAGCTGCTGGTGCTGCAGCAGCCATTGAAGATGCTACAGCTGCTGATGCTGCAGCAGCTGCTGAAGCTGCAGCAGCCGCTGAAGCCGCCACTGCTGCGAAAGTTGCTATAGCTGCAGAAGCTGCCCGAATTGCCAGCCTTAACATTGGAGGACCAAGCCCAACTATCCCTCCAGTGACAAATGTTGCTTCAGTACCTAAGGGTTGCTCATTCATTTCCTATTTGAAATGCGAACCCATCAAATTTAAGGGTACTGAAGGAGCTGTAGGTTTGACCCGCTGGTTTGAAAAAGCGAAGTCGGTATTTTTGGTCAGTAAATGTACTGAGAATGATAAAGTTCAGTATGCCACGAGTACACTGTTGAATGAGGCATTATCATGGTGGAATTCAATATCTCAACCAATGGGCATTGAAAATGCTTATAAGATTTCTTGGGATAATTTGAAGAAAATGATGATCAAAGAGTACTGCCCTCGCAGTGAAATGCAGAAGTTAGAGGTAGAATTCTGGGATCATTATGTTAGGGGAAATGACATCATAACTTACAACCGTCGATTCCAAGAATTGAGGATACTATGTCCAACAATGGTTTCCACCAAAGAGAAATTGTTGGAACGGTATATCTGGGGACTTCTATCAAGTATACAAGGGAATGTAACTTCAGCAAATCCCACGGAACTTGATGAAGCTATGCGGATGTCTCGCAACCTCATGGATCAAGTGGTGCGTACGACAGAAACCCGAAAGCAAAACAACACCAATAACACCAACAATACCAATAACACCAACAACTCCAACTACCGTAACAACAACAACAACAATAAGAGCAACAACAACAAGCGACCATGGGATGGTAACCATGGGAGTAACAACAACAACAACCAAACCCGAAACAACAACCATCACAATCAGCAGAACAAAAGACAAGAAGCCGCGACGGCTTATGTTGCTGCACCAGCCGGAGGTAAATACGTTGGTACTCTACCACAGTGTACCAAGTGCAACTACCATCATGCAGGTCCCTGCCCGGCCAAGTGCAACAAGTGTCTAAAGCCCGGACATCTTGCCAAGGATTGTAGAGGCAAGGGTGTAGCTACTGGGGCTAACACTCAGCCAATAGTTACATGTTTTGGGTGTGGTGAAAAGGGACACTTCAAGAACAACTGTCCTCAAAACCAAGGACCACAAGGCGGAGGTGCTCGCGGTAGAGCCTATGTCATGGGAAATGGAGAACCACACCAAGACCCGAACGTGGTTACCGGTACGTTCTTACTCAATAACATTCCTGTTAAAGTCTTATTCGATTCTGGTGCTGATATGAGCTTTATATCTACTAGAATTGCGCCTTTACTTGATATTCCATCAATCACTTTAACCACTAGTTATAGTATTGAACTAGCTACCGGTGACTTAGTAAATACTAATACCGTAATCCCAAACTGTACCCTTAATCTCTTAGACCACCCCTTTAACATCAATCTTATGCCAATCGAACTCGGAAGTTTTGATGTTGTCATTGGCATGGATTGGTTGTCTAAACATCAAGCTAACATCATTTGTGGTGAAAGAGTTGTGCACATTCCATGTGACAATGAAACTTTGATCATTCATGGTGATCAAAGTGGAACTTGAATAAACATCATCTCATGTATCAAAACCATGAAGTACATTGAGAAAGGATGTTATGCTTTCCTAGCCCACGTAACCGAAAAGAAATCCGATGAAAAACGTCTCGAAGATGTTCCTATTGTCCGTGAGTTTCCTGAAGTCTTTCCGGAAGATTTACCCGGACTACCACCAAATCGTCAAATAGAATTCAGAATTGATTTAATACCAGGAGCGGCGCCAGTTGCCCGCGCACCCTACCGGCTATCACCTTCAGAGATGCAAGAGCTATCAAATCAATTACAAGAACTTTCGGACAAGGGATTTATTCGACCCAGTTCCTCACCTTGGGGAGCTCCAGTTTTATTCGTGAAAAAGAAAGATGGGTCATTACGAATGTGTATTGACTATCGTGAACTAAACAAATTAACCATAAAGAACCGATATCCACTACCAAGAATTGATGATTTATTCGATCAATTACAAGGTTCAACCTATTACTTAAAAATTGACCTACGGTCAGGTTACCATCAAGTTAGAGTTCGTGATGAAGACATTCCAAAAACAGCCTTTAGGACACGATATGGTCACCATGAATTCCAAGTGATGCCATTTGGGTTAACTAATGCACCGGCAGTATTCATGGATCTCATGAATCGAGTGTGTAAGCCATATTTGGACAAATTTGTGATCGTATTCATAGACGACATTCTCATATATTCCAAAAACGAAGAGGAACACAAAGAACACCTGAGAACAATTTTAGGACTACTCAAGGAAGAGAAATTGTATGCAAAGTTTTCCAAATGCGAATTTTGGATTCAATCCGTACAATTCCTTGGGCATGTGATTGACAAGACTGGTTTACATGTCGATCCCGCTAAGATTGAAGCTATCAAAGATTGGCCAACACCTACCACACCTATAGAAATTCGTCAAATTCTGGGTCTAGCCGGGTATTACCGAAGGTTTATTGAAGGATTTTCTTCAATAGCAAAACCTTTAACCAAGTTAACTCAGAAAAACAAGAAATACATGTGGGATGAAGATGAAGAAAAAGCTTTCCAAACCCTCAAACAGAAACTTTGTAGTGCTCCTATTCTAGCATTGCCAGATGGAATCGAAGATTTTGTAGTCTATTGTGATGCATCGCACCAAGGTTTAGGTGCCGTGTTGATGCAACGTGATAAAGTCATGGCTTATGCTTCAAGACAACTTAAGGTTCATGAAGAAAATTACACCACTCACGACTTAGAGTTAGGAGCTGTAGTCTTTGCCCTAAAAATCTGGAGACACTATCTATACGGTACTAGATGTACTGTGTACACCGATCATAAAAGTCTACAACACATTTTGAACCAAAAAGAACTAAACATGAGACAACGTCGTTGGTTGGAATTACTAAGTGATTATGACTGCGACATTCGTTACCACCCAGGAAAGGCAAATGTAGTAGCCGACGCCCTGAGCCGAAAGGAACGGGTTAAACCACTACGAGTTCGAGCCTTAGTTTTAACCATAAATTCAAACTTTCGTGCTCAAATACTTAACGCTCAAGCTGAGGCGGTGAAACAAGAAGACATCCAAAAGGAAAAGTTGGATGGCATGATACAGAAGAAATTCGAAACCCGTTCAGATGGAACTCTATACTTCCAAGGTCGAAGTTGGTTACCACTTTATGGTGGTCTACGAGACTTGATCATGCATGAATCACACAAGTCTAAATACTCCATACATCCAGGATCTGGTAAGATGTATCATGATTCTTAAGTTACTCTATTGGTGGCTGAACATGAAGGCCGATATTGCAACATACGTTAGCAAATGTCTTACATGCTCCAAAGTAAAAGCCGAACATCAAAAACCATCCGGTCCATTGCAACAACCAGAGATTCCTATGTGGAAATGGGAAAGAATTACTATGGACTTCATTACCAAGCTCCCAAAGACATCAAGTGGTTATGACTCCATCTGGGTCATAGTTGATCGTCTCACAAAATCCGCACACTTTATACCAATCAAAGAGACTTACAAAATGGAACAACTAACTCGACTGTACGTCAAAGAAATAGTCTCAAGACATGGTGCACCAATATCCATCATATCTGACCGAGATGGTAGATTCACTTCCAATTTTTGGCAGTCACTCCAGGACGCCTTTGGAACAAATCTAGACATGAGTACAGCGTACCATCCTCAGACCGATGATCAGAGTGAACGAACCATTCAAACACTTGAAGACATGCTTCGAGCTTGTATAATAGATTTTGGAAAAGGATGGGATACTCATCTACCATTAGTCGAATTTTCCTACAACAACAGCTATCATACAAGTATTAAAGCAGCTCCATTTGAAGCACTTTACAGTCGAAAGTGTCGTTCACCTGCTTGTTGGGCTGAAGTGGGAGAAGTTCAACTCACTGGACCAGAACTCATTCAAGAAACAACGGATAAGATTGTACAAATTAGAAGTCGACTACAAGCCGCAAGAGATCGACAGAAAAGTTATGCCGACACACGACGCAGACCCCTAGAATTCCACGTCGGAGATAGGGTTATGCTAAAGGTATCACCTTGGAAAGGCTTGATACGATTCGGTAAACGAGGAAAACTAAACCCAAGATACATCGGACCATTCAAAATCCTAGCCAGGGTTGGCCCTGTGGCGTACAGACTTGAGCTTCCATCAGAACTCAGTAGTGTACACCCCACTTTCCATGTATCTAACCTAAAGAAATGCTTGTCAGATGAATCACTCGTGATTCCACTCGATGAAATTAAACTCAATGACGATCTTCAATTTATCGAGGAACCCGTAGAAATCATGGACCGAGAGGTCAAACAACTCAAGCAAAGCCGTATTCCAATTGTCAAAGTTCATTGGAACTTACGACGTGGTCTTGAATACACATGGGAACGAGAGGACCAAATACGTAAGAAATAACCACATCTTTTTACCAACGAAGCTTCTACTCCCAACGCAAATTGATCTCCGGGACGGAGCTCTCATATGGGGTGGAGACTGTAACAATTCGCAATTTCAGGTTAATTACTATTCCCGAAAAATTTCACTATTCACTTTAACTATTTATTTTACTATTCACTTTTACTATTCATTTTCCCGAAATTTGATTTTTGTTTCATGGCCTCGAGTGATAAATCATTTCCATGAAAAATTAAAAGTTTGACACTCATCAGATCATTTTCGTGAAAGTTATTAAGGAATTACATGTTTTAGGGTAAAACGTCATTCAAAAATTTTACGCACAACGAAACTCGACCACGTTAATTTTCCCCGTATCAGAAAAATGTTTGATTCACTCATGATTTATTTGAGAATAAATCATGACTGAGAAAAACATGACCAAATAAACCTCGGCCGTAAAAAACAGGAATTTTCATTTTTAAGCGTTTTTACTCAGTCGTAACCTTAGCCTATACCTGCACCGCGTTTCTAAGACGATTTGAGTTTTCACATTTTTTTTAATAATTCAACATATTTTTCCCTCCTCCTTTGACCAAAAATCATTCATTGATTTTATAAGTCCTTCCTTGATTTTTAGGCTTACGGTTTTATGTCTAAAAGACATTTAATACCAACCGACACTAGACTAAGCCCAGTCTAGACATTATAAGTCATTTTAAATCATTTATATCCTATTAGAAAAGTAACATTTTACATTTCTCAATTTTACACAATATTCGTACATTTTACGTATTACGCGTTTTAGACTCGTGTTTCTAGTTTTAGCAGGGTTTTAGCACCCCAATGGAACCTACCACTCATTTTATATTTTATTATGGAGTGTCATGACATGTTTAACCATACTTTCAAGTTCCACATTTTTACGACACCCGGTTTTACGTTTTGAGGCTTAATCATTTACGGTTGGCATTTCCCGGAGTCAAAACTCATCCAATACTAGGGATAATATCAAGCAAAGGCCAACTCACCCCCTAGCCCTTGTGAACCGCCATTATGGGGGGGGGGATTCACCCTTGGTGTGGCTTGATCCTAAGCTAAGTGGTCTTGGATGATGTACATGTGTATAACTTGCCATGAAAGTGTTGACTAGTCATGAAATGTAACCTCCTCATGGGCATATAAATACCCCTCCCTTCCCTTTGTTTTGTCGTCCACCATCACACACCAAACATTCCACACTTAGCTTAATTTCTTCTAGTTTCAAGCAAGAATCAAGAGCAACTTCAAAGATATAAACCCTAGTTTGGTTTTAGGTAATCAAAACACTTCCAAACCTCATAAACTTTGGTTATTTCACTTGAGTTTGAATCCACTCAAGTCTCCTCAACTTTCATCATCTCTCTTTCAAGAATACAAGAGTAGAAAGATTGCATGAAGTGAAGTAGGTTGAAGCTAAAGTCTATCAAAGTCCTTACCTACATGTTAACTTCCTTTCTTTGTTGAAAGCCAAAAGTTTTAAGCAAAACCCTAACATACTTCTTGTTAAATATCATAATCATGTTATTTACATATCATTCATGCTATATTATGTCATGTGATCATGTCCATGATGTATAAAAATGAGTAAAACAAGTTATTGTAAATGATTGTTAACTTATGTTATTTAAACAAGTAAACTAGTGACTTTCTTGGTAAAACCTGATCAAAATGGTAAAATTATGATATTGGATCATTACATATTGTAGTAGAAGACCTAACAAGGAAACCATAGCAATTTGAACCACCTAAAACGACTATACGAGTCAAAAGTTATGACCATTTGAAGTTACCAAAACTTTGCGGCAAAACTGCCTAAATAGTTTCTGTGACAGAACATAAAACACGCAAAAAGAGGCCTTTCTAGTCCGTTTCATGAAAAAGTTAAAGCACGAAAGTTGTCCGAAATCACGTTTTCTTCAAAAACTCAGGTGCACGTCTCCAGAAAACCAATAACGAATGAGATTTTTCTCAGTTTATTAACAGCTATTTTACATATATATGTCACTATATAATGGTTATGTTTTAAAAAGAACAAGAGGTCTTATGACCTAGAATCAAGACCACAACCATGGCTAGAGCCAAGGTTGAGTCTCAAGACCATGAAACAATGACCAAAGGTCATGGCAAGGCCATGACTAAATGACCATATAAACTTGCTTAGGCGAAAACATGAACTAAAGAGTTGGGGATAACTTGAACATACAATTTGGATCTACTTCATCTAAAAGAACCATGAGATATTACAAGAAATGGTCATACAAGTTATAAGAAACTTACCTTAATAACAATCTTCATGTATAAATAAACTTTCCTAAGTTTATTCAAATATCGGACATGTAACCTTTCGGATCAAAACTTATATATATATATATATATATATATATATATATATATATATATATATATATCAACTACTACAATAGTAGGGAGCCTCATGTGAGGAGTTCATTATGTAAGCCGTCGAGATGAGTTGTGGATTTACGAATTAAAGTGTCATGGCTCCTCGAAAGTTTACTAACATGACTTCTGAATTATGTCGGCCCGAACGGTAGTAAACGATATATAAACTATACATGTTTCATGAATCATTTCTTTTCAAAGACTTACACTAAACATTGTACCACATCATGGACTAAATGCAAGACATATATATGGGCACTTCTTCATATTATTTACTCCAATCCTAAGTCGCAACATTCTATTATAGGTTGCTCGTAGAAACCTTCACGATCCAACCATTACCTTCATTACTTGCTATCTTACTTAAGGTGAGTTCATAGCCCCACTTTACATTACTTCAATGTTTTACAAACCCTTGGGGGAATACATGCTACTTTTAAACAGAACACAATGCTTTGAAACTGTATGCTGCCTGATTGTTTTATTATTACTAAGTACCTTCCTTGCCAATCCTAGGCCCCTATCATGAACCATTTAATCACTAGTATTAGTGAGCGCGAGTATTGTGAATAGGCCTATTGGGATTGACGAATCCCATTTGTTTGAGCAGATTAGTTCAAACGAATGCACTATATTTGAAACATTAAGTATGACGGCAAAGTACTTACCGGGGCAACAAAACCGCCGATTGATATTGGTACCCGTTAACGTATTGGTTGCATGAGCTTAGTATATAATAATAACTGTTTTGTTTTCCAACATAAGTATGAATCTAATTAACTCATACTACCAACATATTGTGTTCAACCATTAAACAAACTCGATGAATATCACTCAACCTTTGTGTTGACCTCTTAAGCATGTATTTCAGGTCCATGATAATCAAGAATGGAGCGGAAGGGCACGTACTAAAGGAAGAAGGCTATAAACTACTTTGTCATTCGATAAAACATCAAAAGACTTTATATTGATGTATTTTGAAACATGGAACCGTTTTGGGACCTTACTATGTAAACTCTGATATATTTGAATAAATAAGAATGATAACTCTTTATAAAACGACTCGGTTAGAGTTCGTTTTTCTATTATTATGACTGTTGTGCCATCGAGTAACACCCAAGTTGAATTCCGCTGCATCATGAATTGGGGGTGTTACAGAAGTCATATCTTGTGTCTCGTCTCATGACTTTTTAAGTATTTCACTGGAAATATCAAGTAATCCTTCACATCGCTCTAATGACTACCTATATATTTCCTCAGAAATATAAAAGTCATCGCTTCTCGTCTAGTACTACCGTTCATCTCGTAAAAAGAATTTATTAGGTATAAATTCTCTCCTCGTGTCGAAAAGTCTCACTAATCTATCTTCTGATTCCTCAGCCTTTTCCCTCTCACTTCTGCATGGTACTAAACACATCATATGTTTGGTTACTTCTGTATCCATTATCTTCTCAACTTATCTATGCTTTTCAACTCTTGCTCTACACTACCAATGCTTCCACATCCCACTCATCTTTCTCACACCTCAAGCGACTAACCGCTAGGATAAGTTGATATAACCCTTCTTGATCGACATAGATAACCCCACTAGAACTTTACCACTAACCTCACAACCTTGAAGATTTTATCTTCTTAACCCTTAGGATATCTCCACGCGATCACATGCCTCATCATATGAATGTTCTTTGAATATTCACATTGATTGAGAAGAGCTACGTGACTTCAAAGGTGAAGTTTATTGTACGCTATCCACCACTTGTCATGACGTTACTAAGCTCATCGCTTCCGTCAACGTTTGTTTTCCTCTTTATTTTATTTTTATACATCTTGTCCAGATGGTCATAGATTAAGGGGGAGCGAAAACACACTCATATAGTCTTTCAACAAACACTCTCAAGAACACACTAATGTAGTTCTTATTCCATAGAAAATTTCCCTTTAGCTGCCCAGAACTAGGGTGCACAAGAAAATTCGTGACTTCCAGGTCACGGTACCATTAAATAGGCTACGGTACCATTAAATCTAATGGTACCGTGCGGCATTTAGTGGTACCGTGCCTCTGTTTGACGAATTTTCACTATTTCCTTTAGATCCCTGCATCCCTAACCTCAAACCTGCAAAATTTTGCAAACTCACATACACCCTAAGATTCCCTCACTACATCATAGGAAACTACCACCAACCTTAATTCGAATCCACAACTCTTGCCTATTTAAGGCCTCACCATTGCAAGCTTATCTTGCATCTCATCATCACACTCAACCCTTATAACTAAACTTCACTCTTGACAATGTTATTTAGTTTTAAAACCTTTAACCCATCGATCATTACACTCAAACCTAACTATTCCTCACTTTGAATAAGTGATAATTTGTTCGAAAACCTTCAATCCTCCCAATCACACGAAACCCTTCATGCACCAAATTATCTCTAACACACAACTAAGATCATCCAAACTAGAAATCTAGAACTTCGTTACCTCAATCCCGTTAGAGATCTCCACCAAAAATCCTGTTAAGATCACATGCACATTTTCTTTTTTTTCTTTTGAAATATATCATGCATCTCATTGTCAGTGCAAATGGTATATTAATCTAAACCATCTTTCCCCACCTTTCCTTGTAGGTCAAAACCAACACTTTCCCATCTTATGGAATCATTTCCATTCGCATCTAGGTGCATATCGTTCTCATATTCATTTTTTTATCGAGTCTACTTTATGGCATGACTTGTGATAATAGTAATCATCTAGAGTATGTCTTATCAACAAACCATCCTTAACACCAATCATCTTAGTTAGATGATTATTTCGTTCAAAAGGTTTGTTAGAACTTGTCTTCCAAATGACAACTTGGAAGAAGTCATTTTGTGTGTCAGTCAACGAACGAATCTCGTTCTTGTTAGTGTGTTCAATTGAACAATTACACCTTAGGTTGTTGGTCGGGTTGTGATACTCAAGTGTCTTTGAAATGCAATATGCATTCATCTTTTTGTGTCGCTCAACTTTCTTGGGCTTTCTTGGTCTTTGTCCTTTTGGCACACTTTTAGGATGTGTCACTCACATAGTTTAAGCATTGCATGTCTTGCTATGTGTATTCTATGCCTATAATGATGCTCCTATACTTTTACATATTATGATGCACGAAGCTAATCCTTGATGTAGGAAAAACCTTTGTATGAATTTGATCCATGGATCGCTCGTTACTAAGGTAAATAAACATGGGGATTCAATCACCATAAGGGAGCATTGAGCTAAGGGGAGCTCGGAGGTGTTTGAATACATAGCATGGAGTCTTTCTAATAGTGGTGATAGAAGACTTCACTGGGATGATGCAAGCTCGCCTTTCTGGGGAGAAAGGATAGTAGTGCAATAAGGGGAGTAGGAAATGAATTCAAGGGAGAGCTCGAGGCAACTGCCTTTTTGCTTCGACAAAAGAGGGAGAAGGGTGTGTAAACGGGTAACTTTTACATTTTACTATGCATCACGGTTAAAATATTTGTCATCATCAAAAAAGGGGAGATTGTTAGTGCAAATATTACGATATTTAAACTAAACGGTTTCTTCGGTTTTAATGATGACAAACATGTAACTTGTAATGCATAACGTAAAATACACAAGTTACTTGTTTACACAAATCATCAATGCATACTTACGTCAATATCTCTCGATGTCTCAAGCATGCTTCAACAAAGTCGTAGATTTCCATCCCGACGTAAATCACTCAAGGTATAGACAAACAAATCTATTACTTGACATATGATCAAAGGATTATATTTTTCTAAACTTCACTTTTTTAATGTGACAAAACATTTTTTCAAAAATACATTTTACAAATTATTTTTGAATTATAAAGAAATGTTTTATTTAGGAAAATCATTTCAAAAAATTCATAACAGCTATATTTTACCCAAACTAGCTCCAAACTCCCCCAAATAAACTTTCACCACTAAAGACAAAAATTGGAGCATTTTTGTCTGGGACGGTACCACGGTACCACTAAATTAAGTGGTATCGTCCAGACAATTAGTGGTGTCGTCCCCCTGTAATGGCTATTTTCTCTTTGCCTATAAATAGTGGACCATTTTCCACTTCCAACCTGATTTTTCCTGCCACTTTTCTCTGGTTTAATCCCTTCTTAGTTAGAGAGTCTTAGTTTGTTTTAGAGTGATCCAATCATCCATTCAAGTGATCACCTTCATTCCTCTTCTAGTCAAAGAGAAGAACACAAAGTATCAAGAAGATATAAAGTGTTAAGAGTCATTGAGTAGTGCACTTGCATTACTAGTTGTAAGCTTGTTGTATCTTGATATACATCAAGTAGTCATTACCTTTTGTTTAGTCTTGTGAGAGTGGATCATTGTGATCTTGTTGAGATCTTGGAGATCTCTTGTAGCTAGTGAACTTTTGTGTTGATCAAGTGGATCAAGGGTAGATTGGGTAGATCGTGTAGGTTGTGTTGATTGTGTGATTTGTAAAGATCGGGTAGATCGTGAATGGATCGGGTAGATAGAGTGTAGATCATGTGGATCTTGAAGCTTGTGTGATTTGTGAGGATCGGGTAGCTCGTGGTAGATTGGTACTAGCTAAGATTAGTACTCGGCATTTAGCTTAGTGTCGGAAAATAATGTAAGCGACGTTGTATGGTTTTTTCTGCCGAGAATGGAGCTTGTTGATTAGTGAAGTAACTCTCGAGTTGGGTACTCGGGGAGTGGAGTAGGGCGAAGAGGAGCTTCGTGACTGAACCACTATAAATCACCGTCTTCGGGTTTGCGTTTTCTTTACTAATCTCTTTACTTTTGATCTTTGCATTTACCACCTTATATTTATATTTGCATTGCATTTATATTTGTGTGGTTAGTTGCTTATATCATGTTGACTATGTTTATGGCATGACATGACTCTTGTATTATGTTTGTGTTGTGATCTAGTTGATAATATCTCTAGTTGTTTTAGATATGTAATTGTGACTTTCCATATTGCGTCACACTTGATCGGGTGTTTGATACAAAAGATTTAAGTTTTTAAATGGAAACGTATTCACCCCCCTCTACAGTTTCCGCAGCCATGTTTTAGATATGTAATATCTCTTTACTTTTCATCTTAGCATTTACCGCCGTATATTTATATTTGCATTGCATTTATATTTGTGTGGTTAGTTGCTTATATCATGTTGACTATGTTTATGGCATTACATGATTCTTGTGTTAGGTTTGTGTTGTGATCTAGTTGATAATATCTCTAGTTGTTTTAGATATGTAATTGTGACTTTCCATATTGCGTCACACTTGATCGGGTGTTTGATACAAAAGATTTAAGTTTTTAAATGGAAACGTATTCACCCCCTTTACGGTTTCCACAGCCATGTTTGGTTTCTACCTTTTGGAATGAGGGAATTGTTTCATTCCAATATTTAATTGTTTGGTTCGATCTTTTAGAAATTTATGTGAGCCCAAGAATGATAGATTGATACCTAGAATATATGGTGTCTTTTGTAAATAAAAACATAAAATGGGTCTTACATTTATATCTTCAATCACAATATATACATAAATTAATTATTAAAAAATAAAACTACCCCACTTTCTCTCTAATAAATTATTTATCAACTATTAATTTTTTTTTTTTGCAATTCCAAATATATATATATATATATATATATATATATATATATATATATATATATATATATATATATATATATATATATATATATATATATATTAATTTTTTTCTCTTAGCTCATTTTTTTTCATTTTAAATCAAATTTAAATCCGATTCCAAATTCTTTTACAGACCAAACGGAAATACCCTTTTATATTTAAACTAATATCGAGATAAACAATACTCCATTGAAAGTGCAGTCATTATTAACGAAATCCCACAAAATCAAGCTTTTGTTAATAAAGGCATAACCATCGAGATTTTATTATGTTGTTAATTATTGAAAGGTATTTTTGGGTCTAAATTTGGTAATTTCTTTGTGTGGGCTGAAGATGGGTTGACTAAAGCAGCCAGATAATATTTACTTCTAATATTTTATTAGTTAGCGTGTTAAACCTTGTGCATAAATTCATTTGCCTTAGTGTAGTTGCTTGATCACGCTCTTCCTTTCATGATCGAAAGTTGTTTAGAATCCTAATTCATACTCATAATGTTTTGGAATTGTTGAAACGACTTTGTTCATTTCGTTTCTTTTTTAGGTTTTACGACATAATGTGGCTTGGTTTGAAGCTGCAAATTAGAATTTTTGTAAGTAGAGGTTTAGAAGTTCTGTTATATTTATTTATAGATATTTTGTGCATGTATCTACTCAAACAACTTCTTGTATGTGATTATGTATGATGTAACCTCGATTTGGTTGGTAGCAAAATATCATCAATTATTATTGAAACTCAATACGCTTAAAATTGTGCAATACTATATTCACATTCTTATGTTTTACAAACTGAATGTGCATAATATTCGTTTTTAGCTTTAACTATTCATATATAGTAAATATGCAAATTAAGTAGTTAAAAATGTATTATATTTGTCACTTTTTGTAATTACATGTAGCATGAGATTAGAGTGAGGTGGACAATGAGTTAGAGTGAGCTGTATGACATGGCAGTGACGTGGATAATAAACTTATTCATCTTCCATAACCTGATGGCATGTCAAAACTACATATATTACAAGTTTATTTAAAACTGGATGAGAACGACGTCGTGTAGCACTGTAGCTACACTGTAGCGTTTTCCCGCCAAAAGCCCAGCCCAGTCCGTTAGCCTGTTTACATGGTCCAGTGGTCAACCCAACATGTACAGTGGTCGGCCTTTTAGCTTATTAAATATACATGGTGATATACATTGTACGAGTACATATGCAATAAAATCTTTAATATTTTGCCAAAGTACAAACGTGTAATACGTTTAAGCCCTTATCTTAATGGTTTGGTAACTTGAGTATGACTTTTGTGCATAAAATCCTCCAAACCATGCTTTCTTAGTTTTTGGCCATTCCACATTTAATGCAAAGAAGGACAATGTTTGCCTTCTAAACCCTTATACTTTGCATGCTCAAACTTATGCTTCACCTCCTTAAGCAGATCTACACCTGCAAAAATAAACAGAATATAGCAAAAAAATTCAGTCACAGTAACAAAACTGCAGCTTTACTTCAAGGTTTGTGTAGCTTTGTTGTGTTTAACATGCTTATTACAAGTTTCTGTCTTTTTCTCTTACTTGCTTTGCATGCTTACATTCATGCAGCTTTGCCCTTTCTTTTTCTTTTTATCTTTTGCCAAATGTTTACACATCTCATTTATATATTATGATGCTTAGATTCTAATGTCTGTGTATATGTGACTGTAATATCTGTGCCTGTTACTTTCTTTCATGATTATTCATACCTTTTTTTGCTTATATATCTCCAAAATCTATTAGGGTTAGCTTCAGAAAATATGAAGACTAAAAAAAAAGCCGTACGTAGGATACCAACTAATGATATAGATCTAAGGAAGAATAGGCTGCTACCTAATGTAGATACTGTGGAAGTGCATTTAGATTTGTTTAGTGGTGACCCTGATGGTTCTCAGAATCATAAAAAACATGGTATCTTACAAAACCAAAAAGAATGCCATACCTTGCCTGAAACTTTTGAGACTATGCTGAGTGACACGGATACGGAAGGGTTTGCACGGGTGCATCGTGTGCCTGCAGAGATACCAAGTATGTGTCATCTATCCACCTTTTACTGCTTGCCTTTCTGATACTAATGTATTTTAGGTTGCTTGCCATTTAAAATTTATTTGTCTCACTGTTTTGCAGATAAATGCAACTTGGAAGAGCCACAAGCTAGAAACACAGCCACTTTAGATATGCAGCATCCATGTCATACCAGCCCTGCACCTTTGATGGATAAAGGGAAGCGAAAAATATCCGATGTTTATACAGGAATTTCAAATGAAGAACAATTGCTATGTAATTTGCCGGTTTCTTCTATTCATTTTAGATTATTTTTTTTAATTGTATTTTACATGCATGACATCGGTGTCTTTTTTGGTTACAGGTTCAGAGCATTTGCTTATCATAGATAGCAATTGCCAAACAGTTATAGCTGATCAGCATTTGCCTTATACACAGCACATACCTTTGTCGCCGTGTTTAGATGGCAATGGCACTTCCTCAGGTGTCAATGACAATGGGAGTAGCATAACTCCAGCTTCCAATGATCTAAATATACATATGAATACTCATCAGTGTCAAAATCAAGGTTTCATAACTTCTGTTTTTTTTTCTTAAATAAATAAGTGCAACATGAATTTGGTAAAATATTTCTTGCTTACTTACCAGCCATGTTTTTTTGTATAGCTCCAGATGCATTCAATCCTTCAGTGTCCAGGGGCCGCCGAAGACCTACTCGACGGAATGCACCTCAAACATCTGAACAAGGTATATTCATATGGTTAGTTTACCTATTTCAGATGAAAAATAAAATGGCAGTACTTATATTAATCAAGTAAACTTTCTAATCAATTTACTTATCTGTGTAGTGCAGGTCTTCAAGGTCCATACAATTTCCGTTATGCGATGCCGCCTGCCAATAATGTAGATTCGCCTGCAACCAATCGCCGCCGTCAGCCTCAAGGCTTTCATTCACTTTAAAAATAAAACAATTAACAATAAATCAATGTCTTGCTTGCTACATTACTCTGTATTTACTTGCTACCTTTTTTTTTTGGTGTATTTCTTTAAACTGCAGCACGCGCATCATCAAGCAGTGCCCAGAGATGCCCTGGCTTGCAAAGCAGAGGTCCGGCATCTAGGCAAGGTATGGTGCAGCCTTACCTTTCTTTTTGCGTGTGTCAAATGAAAATGTAACTTTCTTTTGCCAAAGAACCTTTATTAAGGCTTACGGTTCTTTCTATAATATAGGTGCTCCAGATACATACGCATACATGGGCCAATGTGACTGGGTTTGCAATCATTGCAATGCGCGTTTCTGGTATGATGAAAGAATCATTTCAAGTAGTAGAAGACGGCCAGAGTATCATAGATGCTGTGGCGGTGGTAAAGTTAAGGTTGAAAGACATGGCGATTATCCAGAGTACATTAATGAACTATTCAGGAACCGTCACTTTATGGAAAACATTCGCGCCTACAATCAAATGTTTGCCATGACATCATTGGGAGCAGAAATTGACAACTCAATAAACAGGGGCCGTGGTCCTTACGTGTTCAAAATTTCAGGCCAGCTTTACCATCGGGTAGGAAGCCTATGTCCAGAGCAAAATGCGCGCCCTCAATTTCTTCAGCTATATATGTATGACACTGAAAATGAAGTTCCCAATCGCTTAGAAAGCTTTCAGGGATCCGGCCACGGCTTGCGTGCAGATATTGTGGAAAACTTGATTGAAATTCTTGATGAGCACAATGAGCTGGTTCAGTTGTTTAGGACGGCGAGAGATAAAATAGCAGAAGCCAATGTCCCCGAGTTCAAGGTCCGTTTGTTTGGTGTTATCGGTTCACACCAACATGAACTTCCTACAGGCGATTCAATTGGTGCAATAGTTTTTGAAGGTGGCCCTGATGCAGAGACTGATTTTGACGTCGTTATTGAACAGCATGATAGGCAGCTGAAAAGTGTTAACAAGCTAAATGCTTCTTATATGTCGTTGCAGTTCCCGCTTATTTTTATAGTTTGGTGAAGATGGTTACCATATAGGCCGTGTCTTATTAAGTCACTGTTCATCAGACGACCCACCAAAGAAAATGACAACGCTAAAATACTACTCATACCAGGTGCACGATCGAATCAATGAATATGTCCTGCTCACACGGAGTGGCAGGCTATTTCAGCAATATGTCGTTACAGCCTACTGCAGCATAGAACAGTCACGGATTGACTACATACGAGAACACCATAATGATATTCGGAGTGATTACATGGCTGGGTTATACGATGCTTTATCACGAGGCGATCAAGATGGATCAGATGTAGGTTCAAGGATAATCCTTCCTTCATCTTTTACAGGAGGTCCAAGGTACATGTATAGCCATTATTTGGACGCTTTGGCTAAATGCCGTGTACATGGGAATCCATCATTCTTTATCACGTTCACATGCAATGTGAACTTGCCTGAGATTAAAGAATATATGCAAGAATTCCCGCATGTAACAGTTGCAGACAAACCCGACGTTGTTGATCGTGTATTTGAAAGAAAGATACATGATTTGGTGGGCTTCTTACAAGATTCAAAACCGTTCGGCCATGTTGAAGCAGGTATTATTTACATTACGTCTACTGCTATGTCATGTAAAGTAGATACATTTCTTACTTACATTACTAATGTGTTCTTTTTACTTTTTCCTTGAAGTCTTATATACGGTCGAGTTCCAAAAAAGAGGACTGCCACACTGTCATTTGCTGCTATGGATCAAAGAAAGCGAGCGTATACAAGCCCATGAAGATGTAGACATATATGTATCAGCAGAGCTACCAGACCAGTTAACTGACCCTGAGGCGTATAGAATAGTGATAGAGTTCATGATTCACGGGCCAAGTGGCCCGTTAAATACATCTGCACCATGTATGCGCAGTGGTGATGAGTGTACTAAGAACTTTCCTAAGGCATTTTGCTCTGCAATGTTCATCGATCCAAAAGGATATGTGCATTATCGTAGAAGAGATTCAGGCATCAAAATAATGAAGCAAAATATTACCCTTTATAATGGATTTGTTGTTCCATATAACCGGTCTCTGCTGATGCAGTTCTACGCGCATATCAACGTTGAATATTGCGAGTGGTCCATGCTTATAAAATATCTGTTCAAGTACATTTCCAAGGGCACTGATAGGATAGTCACTCACATTACACGGTCGATAGGAGATTCAGGAGCAAGCACAAGCCGCTCTTCATTGCACATTGATGAGATAAAGAATTTTCAAGATGCAAGATACATCGGACCGCACGAAGCATGCTGGAGAATCCTTGGATTCCACATACATAGCAGAGATCCACCGGTACAGATACTTGCAGTTCACCTTGAAAATATGCAACGAGTCACTTTTAGAAGCCAACAGTAACTGCAAACGGTTGTTGATAATGACCACAACAAGAGAACGATGCTTACTGAATGGTTCAACTACAATACTTACAATACAGATGGCCGACATCTTACATATTTGAACTTTCCTAAAGAGTTTGTGTGGTATAAAGATGGCAAGTATTGGCAGCGTAGAAAACGTTCTACTACCTTGGCAATCGGTCGTTTAGCATATATACATCCTAGCTCTGGTGACACATTCTACTTGCGCATGTTACTCTGTCACCAAAAAGGCAGCAGGTCGTTCCGACATCTCCGCAAAGTTGATGAGGTCACTTATCCTACATATAGAGCAGCGTGCGAAGCAATGGGTCTATTATGCGGTGATCAAGAATGGAACATTGCTTTACAAGAAGCTTCTTTCTCAGCAACTCCTGCTGAAATGAGGAATCTTTATTGCCAAATCGTCATCTTTTGTGATGTTTCCAACCCGGTTACGTTGCTGCAGTCACACGCAGATTCCATGTCTGAAGACATCCCGTTAATACTTGCAGAAGTATTACATATACCAAACCTTCATGTCAATCCAGATGACTTGGAAGGTGGTCTTATGTTTGAACTGCAAGGAATTTTTAACTTCTATGGGAAATCTGTCAAAGATTATGGCTTTGATCTTCCTCCACCCCACTTATTGCAAATTTTGAATAATAGGGCAGTCATGCAAGAAAGATCCTACAACCGTGAACTGTTAAGAAGTGAAAGTGAAAGATTGGTCCTTCAGCTTAACACTGAACAACGAATAATCTTTGATCAAGTACTCGATGGTGTTCAGAATCGTCGACAGATACTCATTTTTGTTTATGGTCACGGAGGGACAGGAAAAACTTTCGTTTGGAAAACTATAATTTCTACACTAAGATCGCAAGGGAAAATTGTACTGGCAGTTGCTTCTTCAGGTATCACCGCTTTGTTACTACCGGCGGGACAGACAGCACATTCAAGATTCAAAATCCCTCTTGATTTAACTGAAGAGTCGGTGTGCAGCATTAAGAAGAATACGCAGGTGGCAGAATTGCTAAAACAAACCGATGTTATCATATGGGACGAAGCTCCTATGAATGATAGAAGGTGCTTTGAAGCACTCGATCGGATGTTAAGAGATATAATGAATACACCAGACGACCTCTTTGGGAAAAAAACGGTTATTTTAGGTGGAGATTTCAGGCAAACACTTCCTGTAAAGAAAAAGGCTCCAAAACAAGAAATTATTGCCTCTTCTATCACGCTGTCATACCTATGGCCAGCTTTCCAAGTTATTTGCCTTAAACAAAACATGCGTCTGCAACGAACAGGCCTGTCAGCAGAAGATTATGAGGCAACTGCCGCTTTTTCTAAATGGTTACTTGAAGTTGGGAACGGTACTATTGGGTAAGCAGATGAAAGTGATCAGACAGATTCAAAATGGATACAGATACCAGACAGATATTGTATTCCCGATGGCGAAACAGCTATTCAAGAACTTATTAATTTTATATATGATCAAGAAACTTTACAATCACCAAACGCAGCGGTGTTACAAGAAAAAGCAATTGTATGTCCGAAAAACAAGACTGCAGACCAAATAAACTTTGCAGTGCTAGATATGCTAGAAGGGGATACTTATACTTTTACAAGTGTCGACGAGGCGGTACCAAAGACGAATGATGGAGGACTGACAGAGTTGTTATATCCTCAGGAATACTTAAACACTCTTTCCTTTTCAGGAATGCCTCCCCATGAGCTTATAATCAAAGTCGGTGCACCTATAATGTTGCTAAGGAACCTAAACCTGGGTGGTGGCCTGTGTAACGGTACACGAATGATTGTTACACATGTGTATAGCAGGCTCATTCAAGCAAAGATCATAACTGGTACAAGAATGTACGAAAAAGTTTACATACCGCGGATTCTGCTTATAAATAAGGACGACACCTTGCCATTTGTTTTTAAAAGAAAGCAATTTGTAGAAAACTAGAAGGGGGGGTTGAATAGTTTTGCGTCTTTTTCGTTTTAATAAAAGTTTACTTTCAAATAATAAATGGTAGTTTGTAAAAAAACCCTTTGAAGCTAAAGTATAGATACAAGTTAATTCACATATGTCACATAAATACTTCTTATTTAAAGTGTTAAATAGAAATTATAATTTCATATATCTCACTTAAAAATAAGTTTGTATTTATATATGTATATGTGTTTTAATGATTGTATATACTTTAATTTACTAATGTATAATTTATGTTTTAAATGGAACCTAGTTTGATCTTTATGTGAAATCAATATATGCACAACACACAAGCAATTGTAACTATGAATGATATGCAAGTAAGTTATAAATCAAAGAGTGAGAGATGGAAAGATCAAACCGAGAGACAAAGGATTTATAGTGGTTCGGCTACAAGGATACCTTCCTTGCCCTACTCCACTCCCCGAGTCACCTACTCGAGAGTTTTCTTCACTAGTTCAAAAACCTCCTTTATGGCGGAGAAAACCTTACACACCAATTAGCACACCACAACGATATCACACCACAATCACAACTTCAACACAACTTCTTCACACCACTCTTCTTCACACCTAACTTCTACACACCAATCTTCTACACTTCAAATATCTTCACAACTTTCTACTTTGCTCCTAGCTTCTTCACAACTTAATACTTCCTAACTCTTTTTCTTCACACCACTTGTTTCTTCACACCTTCACTACTAAATCCTATCCACTACTTCAAGATATATACTACTTCACAACTTCTAGGCTTCAAAGTCTTTTCAACTTCAAAGCTTCAACTTCTTTGTCTTCACAACTATCTTCACTTCAATGAACTACCACACCTTATTTCTTCTATAACTAATCCTATCCACTTCTACCTCTTCACTACTAGTACAACTTCACACCTTCAATAGCTCTAGATCCTATATCTAAATCTATCTAACCAATGTATACACAATGTTCACAAGAAAGAAATTGATATACAAGATGAACTAAATAAACAACTTAGATAGCAAGATGATACTAAGTTGTAATACTCCTAATCTTGATAAGTAGGAGTATTCTTCTCTTTGCACTTGAAAGAATGAGGCTTTGGATCACTTGGAAACAAAGGCTTATGAATTGTATGATCAAAGGATTTTTAGGATTGTAATGGAGATTTGAATCAGAAAGTTTATGTGCAAAAAGGTGAGGAAAAAATCCAGGTTTAAGGTGGTATTTATAGGCAACAAAATCTGACAGAGGAGCGTGGCCGGTCCCCTTAATTCATGGCCGGCCCCCTTAAAATTAAGGGGACCGCCCTTTATAATTAAGGGGGCCGCCTAGCTGAAACGACCAGATTCTTTGTCTTTTAGTGGGGAAAATTTATTTGGTGAAAAACTAACTGATTTTGGTTAAAAATTTGAATTCATATATTTAATATGAATAAAACATTTTTCTTTATTACCAACAGTGTTTTTCAAAAATATATAATATGTTTATATAATTAAATAAACTTTGTATTAGTTAATTAAATACCCCTTTGATCATAAATTGCACTAAACACTTTGTTTATTCATACCTTAAGTGATTAGTTGGTGAAAGTGATTATTTACCGCTAAATACTTGTTTACGTCATAATATTTGGATTTGATGAGTTTGTGTTTTGTGATTATCAAAACATAGAGATATCGAAAGATATGAATAATGTTTTTAGTCAATTATTTATATCAACAATCTCCCCCTTTTTGATGATTACAAAACCTAAACTTATTAAATCCAAAAGTTAATTTTTAGACAAGTATTTAGTAAGTTTACATTCACTTCTCCCCCTTTTTGTAGAATCAAAAAGGTTTAAGCCAATAGGTAGAAAACTCCCCCTTGATGTAAGCTCCCCCTCGTTTGAGGGCACCAAGGGTTCGAGAAAAACGATTCTTGCAAGAAAAATATTAGAAGCACAAGCATGGCACAAGCAAACACATATATCATAACATCAACAACTAGTAAGCATGGCAAGGATAATTTGAAACATATATCAAATCATTCAATAATAGAAAATGATTATGTCAACCCATAATCATTGTTACAAAGCCATAAAAGTAGAATTACAAACAACGTGGAATATCCTAATGTGCCAACAAGGAGTGTCACCAAACTTTCTTGATTCCCAAAATGGTTGAGGAGTTTTACTTAAAAATGAGAAACATAAGCATGTAAAATGCTTGGTGGTTTACTGGAGGTAAACATTTGGTTGCATGGATGTTGTTGGGTTTGGAGATGTGGAGCTTGTAGGTGGTGAGCTTGAGGATGGGTTTGTTGATTGAGGGTTTTGATGTTGTTCAAGTGATGGTGTTTATTGAGATCTAGTAAGAAGATACTCAATCCAAGTAAAGTGCTCATTCAATGCAATGGTTTGTTGTTGAAGGAAGATGCAACAAGGGCAATTGTTGACATGCTTCTCAATTTGGTTTTTGTTATGTGGTGATGATGGTGAGCTTGATTGTGGTGGATCCAAATTGCGTTGAGCAAGATGTAATGCTAAAAGAGCACTAAGCTCATGTGCCTCTTTTAGCTCCTCAACGAACTTCAAGTGTTCGGAGGAAGGTGATGGTGGTGGAGTTTGATAGTTGTCTTGGGTGAAAGTTTGCACATGCAACATGGGAGTGGCATGTGAGGTTGTAGGATGTGGTTGTGGTACTCTTGGTGGTGGAGACATGATTGAGCTTGGGTGGAAGAGGTTCTTCATGAAATGATGATGTTTTTGTTAAATGAGCAACATGTGAGGTGTTGATTGAGAGGTTGGGATTGTTTTTTTGGGATTGAGCATGCTCATCATAAGAAGAAGCATGAATGAGGGAATGAGTGGGTGATAGGTTGTGAGATGAATCAATGTTGTGGGTTTGAGGTTTAGTAGTTGGTTGACTTGGAACAACATCACTTGAGTTATGACAAGAATCAAGTTTCCTCCTCCAAACGGGTTTGACGGAGATCCTTGCGGTTCTTGAAATCTTAGGTTTTTGGTTGTTGGGAGATGACATGTTTGGGTGTGATGGCATTAATGATGGGAAGAGGGTATTTATAGTGTATGAGAAATGTGGTTTAGGAAGGTAAATTTTGAGGGATAACATGGGACAAAATGTGTTTGTGAATTTTGGGAAGTATAGGCTGAAATAGGTCAAAAAGTGATAAAGAAAACAGTATCCCCGACCATCAGATGGCCGGTCCCCTTAATTAGGGGCCGGTCCCCTTAATTTTAAGGGGGCCGCCTTTTATAATTAAGGGGGCCGCCCATCTGGTGATTCCCAGAATGCCAGAAATGGGTTTTTGGCAGAAAATCTTCAAAAAGGTTGTGTTTTTGGATTTGGATTCAAGTAAGTTCAACTCTTTGAGGCAATATAGGACATGCTATTCATGAATGTAGAGAGTGATATAGAAATAATTGAAATAAGCAAGAAATTTCTAATAATCATGCTATCTATTTATTTATCAATTAAGATATGCAATTAAGAAGGCAATAAGGCAAATAAGCTAAATGTGCAACTATATGAAAATAATAACATTTAGCCTAAAGCAAACATATTGATGGTTGTTAACAAGTAACAAATGGGTGGATATAATTATATGGACTTCAAGACTTGTTACAAACAAGATCCATATGGGCAAGTCATGATTCTCATGAAATAATTTGATTAAATTGTGAATGTTATTTCCAATAGAGGTGTATGACACATGTGAGAAAGTTAAATGTGTTTTAAGCAAAACGTTTTTAGTTTTATTCAACAATGTTTTGAAGTAAATTCAAGTGTGCATTACAATAACGTAGATTGAATTTTGTTTCATAATGTGAAGAAAAACAAGATAAAAAGAAAATTTCAATCTCGTTTTTGATTAAAGTAATGGTTATGAAAGAGGTTTTAGTTAAGAAAATTATTTCATTCAAAAAGAGAGAAGTTTTAAACATGATGTTTTGATTATGATAATCAAGAAGTTGCAAGTGAAGGATTTGAAATGGAAGCTTGTCATGCTTCAAGAGAATCACTTAAGCCCATTGTCACACATAATCATCCTTAATGACACCTAAAGATATTAAAGTGAAATGATAGATACTTATGATCTAAATGCAATGGGATAGGAAGTAGCAAGGTAAATAGTTCATGGATACAAGATAAACATATGTATATATGTATACAAAGAACATCATAATATCAAGTAGCAAACAAATATCAATTATAATGCATCTATTGGAGCAACTAGTAAGATCATATAGCTTAAGTGGAAGGGTTCTACTATAGATCATGGAAGATTTAATAAAAGTGATACTAGACTAAACAACAAGAAGATTAATAATGCTAATATCATGTATGCATATATTAGTGTTAATAATCTATAAGCATGGCAACATATCAGTTAAGTTTTATTCACACACTAATTAAAACATTCTAAAGTATAATATAACATTGACAAGTTTTAGAAAAGAAAAACTTATCTCAGGTCCAGCTTTTCAAAAAGGATGGGCATGATGGTGAAAGAAGAAATTTAGGAGGCTTCATCATGAAAAAGTACCCGATACACCATGATACCAATACTCCGAGAGTGAAGAACAAAATGCCGATACATGAATAAATCCGCAACAACGTCATAGGCGAAACATTTGTAGAAAGTGAAACAATATGATAGAGACCAATATCCATCAAAGGTAATAGAGCGAGATGAGTAGATCAACACGTAATAGGTTCTTCATTCTTAAATTACCTAAACAAGATAAACAGCTTGGTACCCAGATTCTCATGGGTCCTAGTTGGTTAGATGACAACATCCATTGCATTTGAATGCACATGATGTGGATGTCGTCGATAAGTACAAGAATTCATCAATAGTTTGTTTTAATTAACAAACAATGACTTTCTTGACTATAATAAAAAGTAATGAATATTAATAGTATTAGTCCTAAATTTACTCACTAGTTTTAACAAATTTTACGATAAATCCTAACCCGGTTTTATCATAAAATGGCTTTTGAATGTCGAGAAGATATTTTAAAGATTTAGAGCTATTTTCGAATTTTGCCAATGTTTTTGCTTTTTCCTTTTCCATTTTAATTTCATGTTTGTAGTCTCGACATTTTTTACATTCAAGATCGATTTCAATATTACTTTCAAGTCTAGACATTTTATCTTCTAAAATGGTTTCTTTTTCAAAATTGCTTTCAGCGGATGTTGAAAATTCGTTCTTAAAAATAATTTTTGAATCAATGTTGCAAAAATGTTTGAAATTGTTTTCCAATTTTAAAAATTCTAATATAAATTGATCATAGCAAAAATGTTTAGATTTGGATTGTACCTTCTTTGTAGTTGTACATTCTTGACATGCTATACGGTGATCAATTCCATATTCCATGTCGCTCCATGTTTTGTTCGTGGTTCCACTTGAATCTAGAAACATGTAGTTCTTGCCGTCAATACTTGTGTTCTCATTTGTTTGAATATTCTCATGAGCCGTATTATCATCGTCTTCTTTGCACTTGTTGCACCATGATTTATTCACGCTCTTTCTTTGGATTTGACTCATGTATTCTACATTGTATATACCTTCAATGATCACATTTGAACTAGTAGTACATGTATTTATATCAACTAAATATTTATTTACTAAATTTTATAGATTAACTATTTCTTGTGCAATATCAAGTTTATTATCTTTGGTTTTACATTTCTCTTGGTGAATCTTTAAAAGACATTTCCAAATATCATTTGCCGTTTTACAACGAAATAATCTTTCATATTTAACTTTTGGTAGAATTTTGAAAATAAGTAATTTGGCTTTAGTGTTTTTATCAATATTAGTTTGCGGATTATTATATTGATTTTCAAATTCTATTTTGGTTGGTTTAAGATTACCAATTGAAATGATATACCAAAGATCAAGATCTATTGATTTCACATAGTTTTCAAATTTGTTTTTCCATTCAAGAAAATGATCATTTTCAAATAACGGTAGTTGTTGTGCAAATTTCCCTTCTACATATTTTTCAAATTCCATTGATCGTTGCAAGTTTTAAAATACAATCTATTTTAAAAATCTTGCTAGACGTGGCTCTTGATACCAAATGTAGAAAACTAGAAGGGGGGGTTGAATAGTTTTGCGTCTTTTTCGTTTTAATAAAAGTTTACTTTCAAATAATAAATGGTAGTTTGTAAAAAAAACCCTTTAAAGCTAAAGTATATATACAAGTTAATTCACATATGTCACATAAATACTTCTTATTTAAAGTGTTAAATAGAAATTATAATTTCATATATCTCACTTAAAAATAAGTTTGTATTTATATATGTATATGTGTTTTAATGATTGTATATACTTTAATTTACTAATGTATAATTTATGTTTTAAATGGAACCTAGTTTGATCTTTATGTGAAATCAATATATGCACAACACACAAGCAATTGTAACTATGAATGATATGCAAGTAAGTTATAAATCAAAGAGTGAGAGATGGAAAGATCAAACCGAGAGACAAAGGATTTATAGTGGTTCGGCTACAAGGACACCTTCCTTGCCCTACTCCACTCCCCGAGTCACCTACTCGAGAGTTTTCTTCACTAGTTCAAAAACCTCCTTTATGGCGGAGAAAACCTTACACACCAATTAGCACACCACAACGATATCACACCACAATCACAACTTCAACACAACTTCTTCACACCACTCTTCTTCACACCTAACTTCTACACACCAATCTTCTACACTTCAAATATCTTCACAATTTTCTACTTTGCTCCTAGCTTCTTCACAACTTAATACTTCCTAACTCTTTTTCTTCACACCACTTGTTTCTTCACACCTTCACTACTAAATCCTATCCACTACTTCAAGATATATACTACTTCACAACTTCTAGGCTTCAAAGTCTTTTCAACTTCAAAGCTTCAACTTCTTTGTCTTCACAACTATCTTCACTTCAATGAACTACCACACCTTATTTCTTCTATAACTAATCCTATCCACTTCTACCTCTTCACTACTAGTACAACTTCACACCTTCAATAGATCTAGATCTTATATCTAAATCTATCTAACCAATGTATACACAATGTTCACAAGAAAGAAATTGATATACAAGATGAACTAAATAAACAACTTAGATAGCAAAATGATACTAAGTTGTAATACTCCTAATCTTGATAAGTAGGAGTATTCTTCTCTTTGCACTTGAAAGAATGAGGCTTTGGATCACTTGGAAACAAAGGCTTATGAATTGTATGATCAAAGGATTTTTAGGATTGAAATGGAGATTTGAATCAGAAAGTTTATGTGCAAAAAGGTGAGGAAAAAATCCAGGTTTAAGGTGGTATTTATAGGCAACAAAATCTGACAGAGGAGCGTGGCCGGCCCCCTTAAAATTAAGGGGACCGCCCTTTATAATTAAGGGGGCCGCCCAGCTGAAACGGCCAGATTCTTTGTCTTTTAGTGGGGAAAGTTTATTTGGTGAAAAACTAACTGATTTTGGTTAAAAATTTGAATTCATATATTTAGTATGAATAAAACATTTTTCTTTATTACCAAAAGTGTTTTTCAAAAATATATAATATGTTTATATAATTAAATAAACTTTGTATTAGTTAATTAAATACCCCTTTGATCATAACTTGCACTAAACACTTTGTTTATTCATACCTTAAGTGATTAGTTGGTGAAAGTGATTATTTACCGCTAAATACTTGTTTACGTCATAATATTTGGATTTGATGAGTTTGTGTTTTGTGATTATCAAAACATAGAGATATCGAAAGATATGAATAATGTTTTTAGTCAATTATTTATATCAACACAATTCCCGGAAAAACTCTTCTACGCAATGACAATCAATAAAAGCCAAGGCCAGTCATTGAATAAAATTGGCGTATACCTACTCGAACCTGTCTTTGGCCATGGTCAACTGTATGTTGCGTAGTCAAGAGCAACGTCTCCTAAAGGTTTGAGAATGCTGATCAAACAGCATCCAGGCAAGGATGAAAACATGACTAAAAATGTTGTCTACAAAGATTTTTTAACCATAGTTTCATCTACACAGGTTACACATGCTCACGTTTGCATTTTTAATATATGCCCACAAAACTCGCAGCTACCTATACAAATACCATTTAACCTCCTAGCAAATGTGCTTGATTATTATTGACATATTATGTTACATAGTATTCTACCTGTTCTGTGTTTGCTTATCTTTCCAATTTAGAGTATCCATGCTTGCATTGTAAACATTCTCTACACCTTAATATACGTCTAAACATTTTTTTACCCTGTTTTGATATACAGCCAAATGGAACAGACTTCTAGCATTGTACCATCATCCGATTCGAAAGGCAAGGAAATTGTTACGCACTCAGAAGAAACTAGCCTAGCTGATTTAAAAGAAACAGATCATGGTCAAGTTATATGTGCAAAGGTCTATCGAAAATGGACACCAACAAACTGACAAGGAAGACCGGTCCTCTTTTGTGTGATACTAATTGATAAGCAGGTACAAAATACTATTCCACGATTTACCTAAACAATTACGCTTTCTTATATTGTCAAAAAAATGGATAAATAAAAGATTATTTAGCTTATAATTTCTATTTCATTTACAGGGAGTGGCTATACAGGCAAATATCAGCTTACGAGACAAACCTAAATTCGATGCCCTCCTTCAGATTAATAAAACTTACAAGATATCTGGATTTGGATTTCAGCCTGCAAAATTATGGATGAAGGTTGTCCCCCACTCGCTTTCATTGGCCTTCGGAACATGCACAGATATTCAGGACACGCCTGATACAGGTTTCCCATGCCACTATTTCAACTTTGCCAGCCATCGAGAACTATATTTAAAAATAGATGTTAAAGAAGGCTTGCTAACAGGTACATAATACATGCATATATAAAACCGACATAGATGATATGCACAGACCTTACTTATCATATTTGCAGATTACATTGGACGTGTGCAATATGTAACTGAGATACAGAAATCACTAAAAGCAACAAAAGATTCAGCTGTTTGGAGAGACATTGGTGTGCAAAACTTAGAGTAAGCATCAAACATTTATTTGTAAACCCTGATTACCATATTTTCCCAGTTTTAAATAACATGTAATTTCAACAATGGACGAACGATGCGCTTTACTCTTTGGAACGAAGATGCTCACAATTTCAGGAAGCAAGAATATGAAAAAGCCGATAAACCAACAATCATTGCAGTTAGTTCATGTTTGGTAAAACAGTATGGAGGTAAATTTAGCACTTTATACTAATCATATAAGCTGTAATCTATATCTTTTAACACATATTTATACTAATACAGGCCTTCAACTTTCGGCGACAAATGTAACAGAATACTACTTCAATCCAGACACACCGGAATACCATGAAATTCGCAGTGTGTAAGTTAACAAACTCACAATACAAAAATACAAATCTAAAATTAAAAAGGCACTAAAACTATATGTGTTAACTATATAGGTATGACGATTTCTTTGATCCACCCGCAATATTGAATGTCCAACACGAAAGATGTGCAGATCCACAACAAGAAAAATTCAGAAACCGCGTTGTCCTAGGAGATTTAGCAAAAGAGAATCCACAAAATCAACAGGTAACGTACACCTTAACTAGAGCACTTAGGAAATACAAACTTGCTAAACATTTACAATTCTAATGAACCAGAATGTTCGCTTTACTGTTGACGCAACAATTGACAAAGTCATTACAAAAAGGCCATGGTTTTTTCAAAAATTCCTAGACTGCAAGTCAAAGATTTCTCAAGGCTGGTCACATACCAATTGCAAGCAGCCAACATCAGAAGATGATTTACTCTACAGGTAACCTAAAATATCGGCAAATTATTCTACCACTATATATATGCCAACTTTTATGCAAATGTATCTATCACTAACAATACTTTCCATGTTTTGTATATAGCTACTGCTTCAGAGTTGAATTATCCGATGGCACTGGCAATGTCACAATGACATGTTTCAGTAATGAAGCAAATTCAATAGTCACAGATTGTAAGGAACTTCTACAAACTATGCCACACCAAGACTCCTATGATTACCCACCAGAGCTACTTTCTCTGCAAGGAAAGAAAAGAATCTTTCAGATGCACTTTGATCCAGAAAGCACAAAAGAACGTTAGCTTTTCATTCTCGATACATGCTGGGATGACACACCCTTATTGCCACCACCCAATGCTGTCACTGCAGAAAGTACCATCGAGTCTTCTGCAACAAAATCTCCAATGAAAATAGAAACGAAAACAAACATCACCATCTCACAAACCAAAGACACTGAATCACTTGACTTAAAACACTCTGAAATGACCCCAGCCAGCAAACAACCAAAACCAATAACTGTACCAGCAAAAACAAAAGCAGCATAACCGCTTGAGCTCAAAGAAATTCAGGTCAAGACACCAGCAAAAGAGGCTACACAGCCTGCAATACCAATGGATACACCACCAGAAACACTAAAAGAACAATACTCTTTGTCCGAAACATCAGAGCCCATAAAACAAACGGTTAGAAAAAGTGCGAGGAGAACCCTTTTCATAGGCAGCAATGATGAAAGCACAACATCAGGGTTCAAAAAATCCAAAAAAAAAGAATGATCGGGTCTAAGTAAACTATGTATGTACTAAATTGTTCCTTCAAGACACGTATTTCTATAAGTATTTGTAGCAACTACTAGGTACCAATCGTCAAAGCAAAACTCTATTATCAAGTCGTCATATCAACCTGTATTTTGTACATGGCATCTGATGAGGCGAAAAATGATCCATTTTTAGGGGGTCATTTAAGCCCGAATCCGAATTTATTTGATCAAATATTGCCCTAAATCGTTCCTTTTGTGATTTTAGGTACTTTGGGAGAGAAATCTGGAAAAGGAAGCAATTCGGACGTTTTTGAAGCATAAAAGTGAAGAAAACGCCAAAGTCTTAATTTTCCATGCTGGGAACAGTAGGTGACGGCGTCAAGAGCAAAACCTTGACGGCGTCAAGAGCAAATTTCATGAATTTCCATGATGACCCAGAACAGATTTGACAGTGTCACGTAGGAAGGGCGTCAAGAGTAAAAGAGTCATGACGGCCTGGAAGTGTATAAGGTTTGACGGCGTCAGAAGTAGATCTAGGCAGTCCGAGAAGAGTTTTGGCGGCGAGGTGACGGCGTCACAAGTTTATTCTTGACGCCGTCAAACCTATTTTTCTATATATAGTTTTCTAATTTTCACACATTAAAAGAGAGAAGTTTTGGAGAAACCCTAAGTACGATTTTGGTGTAACTTTACAGGTTTTTCAAGGGTTCCAACCCCTTGATACCTTGCATGTTTAATCAAGATAAGTGTTCTTCTAATTCAATCAATATGTCTATGTGTTGGTTGTCTATATCATGTTCTTGTCTTAATTATATCATGCTAGGCTAGATCTATCTTGTGTTTGCTTAGATCTAATGAAACCTAGATGTTAATTATGTGATGATTACTTGTTTATTCTTGTCTTGGATGAATGATTTATATGTTAGGCTTAAGAAAACTGGCAGATCTCCATTTGGTAACATGCTTGAACGTCTTAAGAAACATGAACCGAGGCGCACTAGGTCTTTATTGGTTGTATTTAATGCATGAGCCACTGTTTACAATCCCTATAGTTGTGTTGGGCATGGTGTAGGAGGAGATAAGAGCTCATAGAATTGGGGAGTTATGTGTGCCACCCCATAAATGGTATTAAGGAATACGATCCGTCATCCATGCAATTATAACAAGTAATTAACGTGTAAAAGATGTTTAGGGAGTAATGAAATCTAAGTAAACACATTTTCTCCAATTACTGCTCACAACTTTAGTATAATTAGTTTATTTTAATTTCTAGTATTTTATTTTGATTGCATCTTAGTATTGGGTTAGTTGATTAGCAACTAATTCCGCCCAAATCCTTCAAACCCGAGATTTTAACTTGCTTTCATAAAAATATAAAAACACAAAAATAATCATCCCTCACCTTTAGAACTAGTATTTAGGCTTTCTAATCCTAGCGACACTATTCCTAAGCTGAACGATCAATCCCCCGGTACTTGTCACTATACTATACTACAACGATCAGGTACACTGCCTGGTGGGGGTTGTAAGCTTCTCGAGATCCCTCGAGAGGTAAAGCCTGTTGCGATTCCCACACATCAAGTTTTTGGCGCCGCAGCCCGGGGAATAGTTATTGTCTAGGTTAGAATTTCTTTGTATTAGGTCTACTTGCTAGATTCCTTTCTAGTAAGATTTTATTTTTATTTTTAGGTCTTCTTTAGTCTATCTATTTCTTTGTGCCTTTGTTCGTAACTCTTTACCATCCGACATCATGGAAGGTGGGAACATCTTTGAACCCGTCATCCCACCACAACAAAACCCACCATTAGAACCCCATAGGCCCCGAACCTTATGAGAGTATTCCCGACCTAGCCACCAAGGCTACCGAAACACCATTGAGCTCACCGGAGCCAATGTGACCCCCTTGCGATCCGACACCATCCAGTTGGTGCAAAGCGGATGTGCATTCCATGGACTTCGTTCCGAAGATCCAAACCAACATCTTAAGGACTTCCTCAAAATCGTAGATTCCATAGACCTAGGTGTTGAAACTAGAGAGACAACCCGATTACGCCTATTCCAATTCTCTCTACGGGATCAAGCTAGTCAATGGCTTGAGCGTTTACCCGCGGGATCCATCACCACATGGGATGATCTCACCACTCGTTTCCTTGCTCAATTTTTCCCACCGGGGAGAACTACAAAGCTTAGAAATGACATCTTGATGTTCCAACAACGTCAAAATGAATCTCTTTATGAAGCATGGACTCGTTTCAAGGACTTACTCCAAAAAGTCCCTCATCATGGCATAGATCTTTGGCTCCAAGTCCAAATTTTTTATGACCATATCGACATCTCCACGAGGCGAGCCATTGACCAATCGGCCGGTGGTAAGCTACGTGATCTAAGTGCGGAACAATCATGGGAACTCATAGAAGATCTTGCTCTCTATGACAACGAAAGTTGGAATGATCCCCGTGACTTGAACGAAACGGTCAAGGCAATATCTTTGCCTTCGAACAATTCTAGCACTCCCGACCGTAGGATCATGGAACTTGAAGGTCGAGTCAAGTCTCTCATGAAATCTTACGAAGCTCCAAAATCCTTAAGCCATGAAAGCAGAATCACTTCCACATGTAAATTATGTAATGGTCCTCACGAGACTCACAACTGCATGGAGCTTCCAAAACGTGCTTATAACGAATTCACATCGTCACACGTGGGACGAGGCCCTCGCACTTCTGACGAGGCCTATGAAGCATGGAAGGATAAACCTAATTTCAGAGGATACCAAACGCGGAGCGTATCCTTCAATGACTCTTCACCCCTCACTTGGTCCGAGCATTTTCCCTCACAAAGCACTCCTAGGCAGAACTGTGAAGACGCCTTGCGAAAGTTTATTTTATCTCAAGAATTACAGCTCTCCACGCTCGAGGCTAAATTTAGACAACAGCAGGCCGATGTGAATAACAAAATGTGTAATCTGTTAACTGCTATCAAAGAGCATGTTGTCAATAAACCTATTCGCGTTGATGAGGTCAAATCTGCTACCGTCATGAGTCCACCAACCCCCCCCCCCCCTGTGAAAATAAAAAGTCCTAGCAAGTTATTCAAACATCTATCTCCTAATGGAAAAGAACCTGTTAACCCCCTAGGACCAATCCACTTCGTAAACACCATCACCACGATATCTACTTCAACATCCAACCCAACCCAACAACAAACTAACAAATTCAGTCGGACAGCTAAAGATGAGACCTCAAGGGTTGACCATGATTCAGCAAGAAAATCTACCAACTCACCTGAGCAATACACCATGCAAGAATCCGGCAAACCGAATGAAGGGAAAGAGAAATCGGAAGAGCATGAGAGAAATCCAACCATTTTGGGTAAATCTATTATAGAAGAACCCGAGAGAAAAATGGAGGATGTTATTAGTGGGAGTAGCGATAGGACTAAGGAAAATAACCATAAAGTTTTCAAGATCTCCTGCACCATTAAGGAAAAGCTCCTAACCGAGAGTCATATAGATCCTAGCTCCCCAGTCAACCTAATCCCCCTTTCCTTATACCATGAGACTTTCCCAAAACGCATTGCGTGCGAAAGGGTAATGAATAATTTATCAATCAGGGTCGGAGAGCTTGTTTACAATACTAACCTCGCCGTGGTCGATGATATAGACCCTCTCACCGATCAACCGTTAACCAACCTTGTTCTGGGGAAACCATTTATCAATGAATCAGGAGTAATCCTTGATGAGATGGATGGAAGTGTAATGTTCACCAATGGTGTTAAAAAGGTGATTTTTCGTGGGGGTAATGAAGAGGTTTACGAATATCGTCCCTCCCTTGAGGGGAATCTATTCGGATCCAGGAATGGAGAGTCGGGGAAGATAAGGAGGCGTGATCCGAATAATCTCAAAATTCCATGCATGATCGGTCACAAGCATTTCGATAACGTCTACATCAACATATTCATGCCTAAGAATGTTATGTCCCTGTTCCATTACAACAATATCTGTAGATGGGGAATGATTTAGAAAGGAGAGAAAGTGGTTGGTAAAGATCATGAAATCCGGGTGTTCATAGGAAACATGGCATTTACTATGGAATTCACGATTGTGGATAACATAGAAGACTATGTCGACCCCAAGTTATCACAAGTAGTTTTGGGAGCACCCTTCTATGAAATCACTAATTTGATAGTGGATGACTTGAACGGAATCATGACCTTCACTGATGGGATTAGGAGGATTTCATACCAAACGCCATACAAGAGAAAAGACCTTAAGGAAATCGACTGTGACGAGCTTGATAAGATGAGCTCCCAACTTATCTTGTGTGATGAAGACGTTAGAAGAGGATGTAAGAACATTACTGATTTATCTTGTGGATTCTTTAAGGATGTTGGCAAGCTTGATTCTAAGTATCGAAAAGATGTCTTCGAGTTCGAAGACCCGAAGTACTTGAACTATGAAAGCGATACTAATTTAGAAGACGGCCTAGAAAGTGGAACCAATGATGAGGTCACGTAGTAATCCATGACCTTGAGTCTAGCTACAAGACTCGTAAATAAAGAAAAGCGCTTCTTGGGAGGCAACCCATGTTTTGTGTGATTTTATTTTTGTTTGTTTGTTATTTGTTTCCGTATGCATGCTTTATTTTTATTGTTGGTAGATCATGTTTCTAAACTAAATAGTGGAAATACTTTACTTTGTTGTTTTGGCCTAGTCTTAACTCCACCTAGAGGTATTTTTGCAAAAGATAAGTGTAAGGGGAAACCCCAAATATGTTTTTAAGAAACAAACCGATTATGATTCTTCACAATATTAAATGAACATGTGTATTCGTATTTGTTAGAGTCAAATGCTTGTATTGAGTCATAATGAAGTTTTGCAGGATTTTCCAGGAAGTAGAACCAAGTTTTTCCAGAAATTTTTCGGAAACTTAACATAAGGATTTCTGCAGGTCAATTCTGACGGCGTCAGGGGTTTACTATTGACGGCGTCAGGAGTTAAAATCTGGAAATTTTATCGGTTTTGTTTTTCTAACGGAGTCTTATGGTTTTTGTGAATTATTAAGTTTTACAATCTCCAGGAGATCTGCAAACTTCATTCCACAAGCATTATATCTTATCTTGTTTTCTAGGATTTAGTAACTTATATAAAATGCCGCCGATTTTACGCGAGGTTGTCTTGTCTATTTTGTCAGGTTTTACAGGTTATGTATGACAAGAAGATGATTTATATTCTGGAAGGGAAGCTTTGATTGTTCATTTTCTTGAAGGAAGATTTAACCTGGCCATCCTATTATCCATACCGAGCGAATCAGGGGAGTATTTGATTTCATTCTCTTTACTTTTTCACTTTTACATTCTTTACTTGAACATTGGGGACAATGTTCATCTTAAGTGTAAGGGGAGGGTAAAATGATGATACCTTACATATGCACTTTCGCTTGAGTTTGTTTTGTTTGATGGTAGATGTATAATAAAACTATGAGAAATACTTGTTAGTGTAATTTTAGCGCCAAATTTAAAATTTTTTACAACATTTAGGAGTGAAACTTTAGCCATAGCAAGCGTCTCACGGATAGGAGATTGTATGACTAGCACATAACCGTATATTCAGAAAAATTTTCCACCCAAATATGTGAGGTTCGCCTTTAGATTTGATAGGAAAAGCATTTACTATTAGTACTTATGAGTGTACCGGTAGCATTTAGATTCTAGAACTTGCGTTAGTGATGCATCCCGAGACCGCTAGTGAGACTACATTCGTGTGGTAGGATTTACTACATGATAAGAGGCATTAGGATTACCCTTGTGTTTAAACCCGTATTATAATTACTTGACCATTTAAGTCATATTACTTGGCTAGTTAAGTCAACTAATTTTTCCCACACCCTTAGCGCTGTACTCATTTTTAGTACACGAAACCCCTAGTACACCCCTCCGAGCCTATCTTTTCGTTTCTAACTTTAAGCATTTTACTTAAAGGAAGAATTTGTTACACCCCACTTAAATGTACAACCAAATCGCCTTAGCCTTCCGTGTATGCGCTCATTTTTAGTGCATTATTGTTATTTGTTAAACCCAAAGTTAACTATCTAATTGATTACATGGTTGCTAAGTCGAGTCATATCCTTGTACATATTGTTTTGGGACGATTGGGACTCATGGGTAAGTACTTATTTTATGGAGTAATGGGGAAGAACATCATTTATTACCCCCATATGTAAGTTAATCTTAAAAGTGCTCCAAGTGTTTTGATTTTCTTAATTCGAGTCGTTAGATTAGTTAAATGTAAAGTATGTAAAAATTCAAGTGTAAGGGGAATATTCATCCCCTATGATGTATTATTTTGGATGGTAGGGTAAGAGTGTATGAATGAAAAAAAAAAAAAAAAAAAAAAAAAAAAAAAAAAAATCGAAAAAAAAAAATTTGAAAAATCAAGAAAAAAAAGAAAAAAAAAAAAGAAAAAGGAAAAAGAGAAAAAACATACGGACTACCATCCCTTTTTATTCTATGTTCATTTTATGTTTTTGTTATTTTTCATTTATTAGCTTAAGTCGAGTCTAGTCTTGGCTTAGCAACGCCATATTGTACATGTAATTAACCAAGATTGTTAACTCGCCACCAGTAAAATTTCCTTTATCCAACAAAACCGTGTATTTCATATCCCTATACCTAACGTTACAACCCTTTAAAAGACCTCTTTGATAGTTTATCCTAGGTGCTTACGCCATGTGGTGGAGGTTTGATCCTTTCCCAAGCCTATGGTAATCTATTTTGCTATGACAGGTAGTGAGAGATATCTTCCGTTTCCATATTGTAATTTACACTTTATTACACCCAAGAGATGTGAGTATCTAAACACTATTTGTGAGGTGCGAGTATATGACCTCCGTGCTTGTCTATTGGTCTTTAGTGGAACGATTATTTGTTGTAATTACTTTTATGTTAGTGTTAAATGACCCCTAACTTGTCTTTTGAGTAGAATAAAAGCGCATTTGCTTGAGGACAAGCAAATCTCAAGTGTAAGGGTATATGATGAGGCGAAAAATGATCCGTTTTTAGGTGGTCATTTAAGCCCGAATCCGAATTTATTTGATCAAATATTGCCCTAAATCGTTCCTTTTGTGATTTTAGGTACTTTGGGAGAGAAATCTGGAAAAGAAAGCAATTCGGACGTTTTTGGAGCATAAAAGTGAAGAAAACGCCAAAGTCTTAATTTTCCATGCTGGGAACAGTAGGTGACGGCGTCAAGAGCAAAACCTTGACGGCGTCAAGAGCAAATTTCATGAATTTCCATGACGACCCAGAACAGATTTGACAGCGTCACGTAGGAAGGGCGTCAAGAGTAAAAGAGTCATGACGGCCTGGAAGTGTATAAGTCTTGACGGCGTCAGAAGTAGATCTAGGCAGTCCGAGAAGAGTTTTGGCGGCGAGGTGACGGCGTCACAAGTTTATTCTTGACGCCGTCAAACCTATTTTTCTATATATAGTTTTCTAATTTTCACACATTAAAAGAGAGAAGTTTTGGAGAAACCCTAAGTACGATTTTGGTGTAACTTTACAGGTTTTTCAAGGGTTCCAACCCCTTGATACCTTGCATGTTTAATCAAGATAAGTGTTCTTCTAATTCAATCAATATGTCTATGTGTTGGTTGTCTATATCATGTTCTTGTCTTAATTCTATCATGCTAGGCTAGATCTATCTTGTGTTTGCTTAGATCTAATGAAACCTAGATGTTAATTATGTGTTGATTACTTGTTTATTCTTGTCTTGGATGAATGATTTATATGTTATGCTTAAGAAAACTGGCAGATCTCCATTTGGTAACATGCTTGAACGTCTTAAGAAACATGAACCGAGGCGCACTAGGTCTTTATTGGTTGTATTTAATGCATGAGCCACTGTTTACAATCCCTATAGTTGTGCTGGGCATGGTGTAGGAGGAGATAAGAGCTCATAGAATTGGGGAGTTATGTGTGCCACCCCATGAATGGTATTAAGGAATACGATCCGTCATCCATGCAATTATAACAAGTAATTAACGTGTAAAAGATGTCTAGGGAGTAATGAAATCTAAGTAAACACATTTTCTCCAATTACTGCTCACAACTTTAGTATAATTAGTTTATTTTAATTTCTAGTATTTTATTTTGATTGCATCTTAGTATTGGGTTAGTTGATTAGCAACTAATTCCGCCCAAATCCTTCAAACCCGAGATTTTAACTTGCTTTCATAAAAATATAAAAACACAAAAATAATCATCCCTCACCTTTAGAACTAGTATTTAGGCTTTCTAATCCTAGCGACACTATTCCTAAGCTGAACGATCAATCCCCCGGTACTTGTCACTATACTATACTACAACGATCAGGTACACTGCCTGGTGGGGGTTGTAAGCTTCTCGAGATCCCTCGAGAGGTAAAGCCTGTTGCGATTCCCACGCATCAGCATCTATAGCCATGGATTTAGCACTGATTAAGTACTGGCTTTGCTTTTTACTACAAGTATTAGTTCTCTTATCAACTATATGTTTATTATACCATAAATTGCAACAATATAAACACTGATGCATATCAGAAATAATGCTACGATCATTTACCATAACAAAAGAACATACTATTAAACATAAACTTCAACTTATATTAACAACCACCAAAGTTCATACATTCCAGTTATCATTCAAAAAAAAAAAAAAAAAAAAAAAAAAAAAAAAAAAAAAAAAAAAAAGTTCCATGATAACACATCCATACATAAACTGAACATTCCAAAAGCAGCCCTAACCAACAAACATACTTCTAATAAAAACACAAAACATAACCAAAATATACCACTGCAAGTGGCCAGCCCATCATTCGAAAAAGTAAAGATTCAACTTCTTTTCTTTTCTTCCTTTACGCGCCAGATCCATAGTCTTGATCAATCCAGCAAGCACCTTCCTCTCTCTCTTCAGTGTCTCCTTTAAACGGTCCAAACCAATATCACCGTGCTCATGCAACGGCAAAAAACCCTCCCCTTCCTCTACCAAGTCCTCTAACCACTTGACCTTTGCAGCAAGATGATCACGCTGCTCACCAAGCACCCTTAGCAATTGATCATTTTCGGTGTCATCTTGAGCAAATGCCACATGCAAGGAATCCTCTATTTCATTTGAACCAGCAGCAAACTTGAGCTTTTGGAAGTTAGGAGTACGCGCAAGTGCGTAGGCAGAGGTTCTTGGTCTTGAAGCCATAACAGAAGCAGTGAATTACAGAAATGGAGGTGGTGGCGATTGAATTGGAAAAGTTAGGGTTACGTTTGATAGAAAAGGGGGGAAATACCCTTTTATTACCAACGCATAAATGTTGACCAATACCTATTGCTTTGTTGACCGACACATATCTTTTAAAAAAAAACAGTACAACACAAAAAAAAAAAAAAAAAAAAAAAAAAAAAAAAAAAAAAAGAAATAAAAAAACCCAAATGTAAACAATGTATTAAACCACAAAAATTACATTTAAAAAAGATAAAAAAAATTACTTACTAAAAATATTTATACATTTAAAAAACGCATAGGCAATTAACACAAAAAAAAACTAAACGAAGTTAAGTATTTGATTGAAACTAAAACGGATAAACTAAACGGATAAAAAAAATTAACGTGCTTAAATATTTGATTAAAACTAAACCGTCATGGGTAAAAAAAAAAAAATCTTAGATACATAGAAAAAAAATTAATAATAAAATTATAACAAACACAATTTTTTTTTTAAATTACTCATACATTTTCCAATAAAAACATTTATAGTATTAAAAATATTATCAAAACGCCAACGTACTTAAAGATCCTATTTTTTAGCCGATAAAAAACTTTGCCTATAAACGCGCTCGCCCGCAACGCGGCGACCAGCACCAGTCTCGTTAATACCTAAAAATTGTTTTTACGCTGAATAATAAAAAAAACTAACGTTGTTATATAGAACTACAAAATGTGTCAATTATAATAATTTTCGTGCAAATATGCCAAACTTTTTTTCGTAAATATTATGCGGATAAGATATTTCTGTTATATAAAAGACTACTTTAACATAAGAAAAAGAATTTGAAATCCTTTTATTTCTGTTATAAATGTCATTTTAAGGTTAGATCTTTTTATTTATGTGGACATAAAAATCCTAGAAATTTGAAAAGGAAAGGGAAGGGAAAGTTGACTAGTGTGTGTGAAGGAAAATGAGTCAATGAATCAAAGCACGATATAGTGTGTGTTTTCGTGATGCTACCGTAGTCGATTTGGGGTTAAAAAAGTAATTCAATTACACAGGAATCAGGTGACCATAAAGTAGATGTGTTTAGTTTAGTGTTAGGCTTATCGAACATTGGAAAGTATAAAGAATTAAATTCGATAAATTAGTTCGATTTGGTTTGGTATGGTAATCCACCAGTCCACTTGCTATTTTTCTAGAAGTGGGATCATTTCGATTGATGTGCAACTTATTTAATTGATGCTCTTAAAATTTACGTAACATCCAAAACTCATAAGTAAATCATATTCCATAGAGTAATGTATGGTTGGCTAAGCGGGAAGGTTCACACTTCACATCTTGTGTCTTTTTTTATGTAAGTTGATTACGATTTTATGCTTTTATTTTAATAAAATTGCTATGTGGCATAGACAATGTTGAATGTATACTTTAAATTCTTTATATACCCGATGAAACAATCTTATCTATTCACTTTTTGAAAAAAAAAAAAAAAAAAAAAAACCCTCACTTTCATTATTTAAACCAAAAAAAAAAAAAAAAAAAAAAAAAAACTCATAAACCGTTAATCGTTACGCGAAAAAAATTGTATAATGACGACGAAAATTAAATTATCTTTCTATAAAGGGGCAAATCTATTTACTTTTGACGATTTTTTTTTCTTTTTTTTTTAGTATTAAAATTTATGTTTGAAAAAACCACACGTGATTTGTTATTTTAAAATCATATGGATTTTATAAATCACATATAATTTGTGAAATCACATATGATTTATATAACATACAAATCACATGTGATTTTTTAAGGACGCAATTTTAGCGATAAAACAAAACTCGAAAAAAATTTTATTAGAAAGTATATCGAAGTTTCCGTTTATTGAAAGATAAAAAAATATTCTCGTTGCGATGGTATTTTTTTGTCGCTTAACGATGTACCATTTACAAGATATTTTATTTTCAAAAGAAAGATGAAAAATATTTTATTATTATGATTATTTTTTAATCTTTATAAAAAAAAATAGATTGCTATAATTGGTTTAGTTGGTTTATTTTTGTTAGTTTAATTTTCGCATAATAAATATTAACATCGCATAAAAGATTTGAGCTTTTAAAAAATACTTAGTAACATTATACAAAAATTAATAAGCTATTGTAGATAAAGATTAGTTTTACGAGGCTTTTGCTAAATTTTTGTTAAATAAATGGTTTTGAAAAAAATTATCGTATTGACATAGATAATCAAAATATTTCAACTTTCGGTTTCATTTTTTCACTTAATTCTTTTACGATCCTTCCTTAATAAACTTCAAATCAAAAGTTTATCAATCCTCTAGTAATTCTCCTTAAATATCCTCCAAAGAACTTCAATTATTCATGCCCTTTTCTCCTCGATTTATCACCAAATCTTGATTTCTTTGTTATGCTTCTTTCTTGATCCTTTCTTCATGTCTCCGTTTCATTGCTTCATTTTGTACTATAATACAATTAAGAAGTAAATATGTACCGAATATCTTCAAAGTAATATAAAACAAAGCAACAAACGTGAAATAATGATAACCGAAAGATGATATTATTTGATGTTATCAAGTATATTGCATGTTTGACAAACCACCAATAGTCCTAATGGTTAAATGTTATAATGTTTTCACAAAAAATCACCGTTTGAACTTGGATAGGTAATAGTTAATATATATATATATATATATATATATATATATATATATATATATATATATATATATATATATATATATATATATATATATATATATATATCCGGTTGAACTTGGATAGGTAATAGTTAAAATATATATATATATATATATATATATATATATATATATATATATATATATATATATATATAACTTGGATAGGTATATATTTTTCGGGTTATCAAATAAATGGTTCATAAAAAATATGGATACTCTTGTACGGCCTGACCATGTACATCAAAGATGAAACTCGGCTCCTCATATAAAATCAACAGAAAACCAAAATTCGTTTATTCACGGCGAGATGACGTCACGGCTAGATGATGCTCTATAGCTTATGAAGATCTCATTCGACACCGGTGTCTGAGATCTAATAAAATGAAACTATAAAAGCATTGGGTGTGGTAACGTCGAGACCGACATTATACCGACATGGTTTTGGCGTTACCATACCCACCCAAGCATAATTTTAATGCTATTGGGTGTGACGTTGATACACTAACTTGCGTTGGTTTGGTTTGTATTTGAAAAAAGTAGTCATTGGCTTATGCCAACGGTTGAAAAATTATATATTTATTATTATTATTTTTTTTAAATCCTACTTTATATACATTATACTTTTTTTAATATCTTTAATATATTATACCCAAGTTAACCAATTTTCACACAAATCTTTCTACCAAAAACATATACTCTATCAAAAAATAACTTCTCTACACCAAAAATCTCATGGATTGTTCTTTTCCACATACTATTGAGGAAATTAAAGCTAGTGTTCAGAAATAAATTGATGAGGATAGCATTTTTCAGCAAGCGATTATTGATTTAGCTATGCAGTTTAACAATGCAAGTACAAATAAAAATAATATGAGAAAAGAATACACATAATGCAAAGACATTCCACAAGGAAAACTCTTTGATTGACACTTTTTTAAAAGATGAATCGTGGAAAGATTGAGAAATGCATAATGCTTTGTTTAAAATGATGGCAAAAATACAAATTCAAATCGGTATTTTAATTGTTTTGATTAATGTAAAAACAAATAGGACGATTGCTATTTTCTTTGCATGTAATGTTTGTAGTTTTTGTATTATAATTTTTATTCTTAAATAAAAAATTTGTGTGTTCGAAAAATGAATTGAAAAAAAATAAAATAAAAAAGGCTTGTATATAGTGGATCTCAAAAAAGGTTGTGTTAAATATGTTATTAATGAGAGGGTACTTTTAGATGTTAGGTTAAAAGTGAAAATGATAATATGACGCTGATGTGACAACGTTTTGTTAACGATGTTATTACACCCGGCGCTCTAATTATTAAAATATCTATATTTTCATTATAGATAAATTCAAGTAACATAAACTGTAAACACGTCTGTGCAATTAAACAAACAATAGCATATCCTCCGTAATCCAACCACTTCCCTACCACTCCACACAAATGCATTGTTTTCATTCAACGCCATTCAACTAGAAAATAGTAGACGAAACTTCAAGAACGTTATTTCAATTTTTAAGTATGTTCAAAAGACATCTGCCTACACTGAATTTGAAAATGAGAAAAAAGAAATAAAAAATAAAAAAATAAAAAAATAAAAATAAATAGCAAGTTCATGCATGGATTTTTTTCCCCCTTGGTTTGCCTCATAAAATGTTTCACTTTTTTTTTTTTGGCATAGCTATAAGAATATGTCATATGTACACCACCTTTTTTGTTGGAGTTAAATATGTAGCGTATGCGGTATGCTTATCTTCTACGGATTAAAAGGTTTTGTTGGAGTAGAAGTAAAACTATAGCGAATATCATATTGCAAAGTGATTATTACATTATTGAAAGCAACAGTTGAAATAATTTTTCAAGTAGATTTATTATTTGGAGTAGGTTTTTCCAAGTGGTAAAGGTTAAAGTATTGATGACCATTGATTGCTTTGGAAACATAAAACTATAGCGAATATCATATTGCAAAGTGATTATTACATTATTGAAAGCAACAGTTGAAATAATTTTTCAAGTAGATTTATTATTTGGAGTAGGTTTTTCCAAGTGGTAAAGGTTAAAGTATTGATGACCATTGATTGCTTTGGAAACATGCTAATATCACAAGCAATGTTTTAAAACCGGGTTTGAAATTGACCCGGTCGAGTCACCGGGCACTGGGTCAATCGGTTCGACTGGTTGGACCGCCGGGTCAACTCGGTTTTCAATTTATTATTTTTTTGACCGGGTCAACCGGTTCGACCGCCGGGTCGACTATCGGGTCAACCCGGGTTTTTATTAAATTTAAAAAAAAAATAAACCCGACCGGGTTTCGAGAACCGGGTTGACCCGGGTCACTCAAAATCTGGCGGGTCAAACCGGTTAACCCGGTTTTAGAAACCCGGGTTGTTTTGACCCGTTTTTTCAGCCGGAACCGGTCGAACCGGTTAACCCGGCCGGGTCGACCCGGGTTTCAAAACCTTGAGCACAAGTAAAAGCAACGTTGCCGTTAAGTCTCAATTTACTGTTTTTATTTTGTAACTTGATCTATACAAAGGATATCTACTTATCTACGGAGTAGTAACTTAGATTTCGACAACACCAAAATTTTTACGTAGTATACTATTCAAGTTTAATTTGTTATCTTCGAACTCCGCCTGCTGCATAATTTTGAATTTGATTAAAAATACAAAAATATAATCCAAGTAGTCACCGAGCTTAGCAAGTAAAGAAAGTTGTTATGATATGTATCACTCCGTATTAAAATGGTAATTTATCAATGTAGGATTCGGATTATCGAATACCTTGATGATTTCCTAATAAACAACATCCATAAATTACCAGATAACTTTATCAAAGTTTTTTTTTTTTTTTTTTTTTTTTTTTTTTTTTTTTTTTTTTATTTTATTTTATTATTATTATTATTTTTTAATCTGGTACTTTTTATTAGGAAGCCATTGGCTTGTTTTGCAATATAGGAACTTTGGTGCAAGCAAACTTACAACAAAGGGGTAAGGTCACGAAAATTAAACTTTAATCTGTTGTCAAGTCAGCGTTACGTCAACTTTAACCAAAAACCATCGTTATAATAACCAAACTGTAACCAAACTATTTTCAAATTCAACCCTTAAACTAATACTAACACTTCATTTATTAAAAAAACATAACATTCATTCTTAAACACTACAATACGAAATATAAATAAACTAAAAAAAAAAATTACTACGAAATTTTAAAAAACAAAATGAAAAATAGGAAATTTAAAAACTTATTTATTACAAATACTTATACATACTCATCGGAATCTTCATCTTCATGTTGTTGTTGTCGTTTAAGATATTTCGCCCAAACATGATCCATTAGGTCTCGTTGGAGTTGAGTATGCATTTCTTGTTCGCGTAATTCTCTTTGCACGCGACGTTGGGTATCACATCTTTCGACCGAAGTTTGCTGCCTTAAATTCGGTGTTGGATCCACCCACAATTTGTTATAATCACGTAGTACAAACTTTTGATCTTTTAAAATCATGTTATGCAAAATAATACAAGTATACATGATTCTACGTATCTTGACAAGTTCAAGTGCACGTGATGGTTGTTGTAGTATACCTCAACGTCTTTGAAGCACACCAAAAGTACGTTCGACATCCTTTCGTGCACTTTCTGGTTTCCTTTTAAAATACCCATGTTTTTCATCGGTCGTTGCCGAGAAAGATTTGATGAAAGTTGCCTACCGTGGGTAAATTCCGTCAGCTAAGTAATACCCACGTTCATACCTTCTTCCATTTACCATATACGGAGATCTTGGGGCTTCGATAGCAAGAATGTCGTCGAATAACGGGGAGTTATCTAAAACATTAATATCGTTATTCGCCCCCGCCATCCCAAAAAATGCATGTCAGATCCATAAATTTTGCGATGCAACAACTTTAAGCAGAATGGTTGGGTATTTTTTAAAACCGTTACCATATTGCCCTTGCCACGCAATCGGACAATTTTTCCACTCCCAATGCATGCAATCAATGCTGCCAAGCATTCTCGGAAAACCATGTTCACGCTCATGATGTTCGTAAAGACTTTCAATGTCGGACCATGTTGGTGTTCTTAAATATTCCGACATAAACAAATCCATAACACACTTGTTAAAATTATCAAGACAATCACGTGAACTACGCTCACCCATTTGCAAATACTCATCAAACGCATCGGGTGCGGTGCCGTACGCCAATTGGCGTATGGCAGATGTACACCTCATAAGTACACTCATACTTTGTCAAGCCGTACAATCGGGTCCTTTGTTAAAGAATTTAAAATGATCTGGAAGAGGATCAGAATGATAAGATTCAATACCTTCGACTATTTCAAGAAATAGCTTCCAAATCTTCTTAAAAAATTACACTCTATATACATGCAGCCTTGAATGAAATAGCCGTTATGCAAATGTGCTTCGACAATCTCACATTCACGAAATATCGGGGTACGAGACAAGCGAGGTTGAGCTGCTGCTACTTGTTCCAATTGTTGCTGATACTCGTATGCGGCAATCATAATCTGAATATCAGTTTCGTCATCTAAATCTGACCAATTCGTTGGTGATTCAGCATTTTGATTCGGATCTTTTGTGAATAAACAAGATTTTTTTTGAGTTAGATAGAAAGTATATAAAGTTTTGGAAGTATGAAAAAAAATGTTGTGTTAGTTTGGTATTTATAGTGGTGAAAATAAAGTTTTGATTTTTTTTAAGTTTAATAAAACTAGCTGTTTATAATAATTGAGGGGGTAAAATGACTTTTTTTTCTTATATTTTTATTTATTTATTTATTTTTTGAAACTAACGGTACAATAGTAGCCGTTGTACGGGGTGTGTATATATATATATATATATATATATATATATATATATATATATATATATATATATATATATATATATATATATATAAAGCTTCACGTTTAACGCGGCGTTAGCCGCTTAACCTAGCTCGTTAACAGGAGCTTAACGAAGGTGCCCGGTATGGTGGTTAAGGTTTAACGCGGAGATGGTTAAGGTTTAACGAGCGGAGCTCGTTACCTTACCCCATGCTCTTAGGTATACCGTTCTTCTTGACCATTGTTTTTGCCAATGTTGCGAAAATCGTGAATCGGTACTGAGGCGGTCCATGGCCGAGTAGCGATTTTTAACCGACTAATCGGCCGATTACCTTGTAATATCCGATTAATCGGCCGATTACCTGATAAAACTCACCAAGTTCCATGGCCGAGTAGCGAGTAATCGCCGATTAATCGGCCGAGTTGGCCGATTTTTGCAACACTGGTTTTTGCATAGCCTTGTTTGCATCATAACCAAAAGGGTTGAAGAATTTAGTCTTCATAAGAAATAGCGACATGCAATTCACCGTTTTTTATCAAACGACCACTAAAGATAAAAAAATTGCTCCCCACTCACTGCCTCGAAAAGCTCCGCACTGCGTCGCGCCATACTCGGAATTAATCGGTGTGAGCTTATCCCAAGATTAAATTTTTATATACACTATGATTAGTTAAAGTGGCAAAAACCTTTGACTATATGGTGTTGCCTTTCAAAGTCCTTCAATGAAGGTTTCAACCCACTAGGGTTCGAATCTGGAGAAGGCAGGGTTTACTTCAAATTAAGTGTCGTGCCTTCGGGCGGCTTAAGTTGAAGGTTTTCCCCCCATCGGGTTTCGAATTGGTCAAGGATTTCTCCGAAAGAACCGTTCCAAAAAAAATATGGTGTTGCCTTTCTATAACTATTCTTTGACTACATAAGTACATAGTCCCTTGAGAGTTATGACACAATCACTGAAGTGTACGTTTTTCTAGTTTTAATAAAAGATGTTGGACCAGCTTAATTTGCTTTAAAATGTTGTTGAAAATTCTTGAAATTCCGATTGCAAAGCTAGCAAAATAAGCTTATATTGCGCGATAATATAAATTTAACACACAATTTTCCATTATAAACACTTTTATATCATTTATGATATCCTAAAAGAGTTACGTAGTAAAGTAAAAATAGCTAAATAACACGACATAAAGCCATAAAGGGTACATAAGGGACAAATTTCATTGACTTGCTTTTCCCATTGACTCGTCGACTACCTTTCAAAAAGAAAAGCAAAACCAAATCAATAATTATGTGTTTAGTTAGATACTTGACCAACCCTTCACTAATTTTTGTATTAAATAAGACAATAACCAAATCAAATCAAATCAAAGAGTAAATTAAACAATTCGTCCATGTGATTATATCAAAATCACTAGTTTCATCCCTCAACTTTATTTGTTGCAAGAACCGTCCTTATCCATTGAAAACTTGTAACACCAACGGTCCTTGTCAAATATTGACAAGGACCGTTGGTGTTACAAGTTTTCAATGGGTAAGGACTGTTGGTGTTATCGATAAGGACCGTTAATATTACAAGTTTTCACGATAAGGACGGTTCATGCAAAAAATAAAATCGAGGGATAAAACTAGTGATTTTTATATAACCACAAGGACGAAAGGTGTAATTTACTCCAAATCAAATTTGGCAAATTAAAACAACTTATTCGTATTGTTAATGGTGGAGGATGCCGTTGAGGGTTTCGCTCGCTACATCAGTTCCACATCAAATAAATAAATAAATAAATAAAGTTTCTTTTTATTCCTCTTAACTTTTACTAAATCATTACAACACTTTCTTTTTTTCTCCTCTAACTTTTGTTATTTTTATCATTTAAAAATATCTTAAATTTCATCCATTTCCTTCTAATAGTCTCCATATTTAGCCTGAACAGGCGCTACTATATCATCGATTAACTCGAAATTGCTCAAGTCCTTATTTGCCATTGTATAAAATCGTGTGAAAAATGATCAAGTTTTGGTCTATAGTAGAGGAGTGTGTGGGGATTAGAGAGGGAAAACACGGGTTGTGCAGCTATTGGGTAGACACAAGTGCGAAGTTTAGGGATTTACTTAAGTTGCACACTTGCAAATTATGTCCCTAGATTTAAGTTTTTGGTTTAACTAAAATGGGCCATATATTAGCTTCACATGCCACGATCAGTTATCTTAACTTCTAGAAGTCAACAGAAAAAAATCATCTTTTTTCTTCTTCCTTGTAAGGAATTATTGAAGTCAGCATATAGATACTGCTGATGACTTCCTGCTGACAGGTTCCTGCGGATACTTATAGTAGTTTCTGCTGATGTCTGGTTCTTGCTGACGATAGACATTCTGCGGATATAGTTAATCCGTAGACAATAGTTAGTTATTTATAGATAAGATATGTAGAATATCTTCTAGAGTTTTATGATTATACGTTTCTTGTAGAAGAGATTAGGGTTTCTACTAGTATAAAAGGAACCCAAGGTTATTGTATTATGTACGTGTCAAAAACAATTATTAGTTAATAATAACGATCCATAGAGGATCAAAGTATTTAGTATATCGTTTGTGTTTATATTCCGCAATAAATACAAGCTCACAGAGATTGTCTATTTAGTCTTGCTTGTGATTACATTAGTAGGCTATCGATCCATTGGCTCAAGATCTATCAAGGGTAGATCCTTCAAGTGGTATCAGAGCCACAGGATAATCTCTGTAATCAAACTTACACTCAAACACCTTTTCATTCAGTACCAATGGGAGTTACAGATACTTCTGATGTCACTCTAAGCAACGCCAACACTATCACTCAACAGCTTCAACAGGTTGCTTTCTCTAACAGGAACGCCAAGTTTCCCTATCTCAAGAAAGATGAGTATGAGATTTGGGCCATGAAGATGCAGAAGTGGATTGCCAGTGTTGACTTCAACCTATGGAAAGTGATGGTGAATGGAAGCAGTCCTAAAAAGACTGGAAAAGATCCTAATGGTCTTTTTACTATCTTTCATCCATCATCTGCTGAAGAAATCCTTGCTGTACAAAGGGAGAACAAAGCAAGAACTATCTTGCTTCAAGCAATCCCTGATGACCACATGGGAGATTTTCATTCTCTTAGTGATCCCAGAGACATCTGGATGACCATAAAAACAAGATTCGGGGGGGGGGGGGCAATGAGGAATCTAAAAGGATGAGAAAGTCTATGCTTAAGCAGGAATTTCAGGAGTTCAGAATAACAGAAGAGGGAGGCATTCACAAGGGTTATGATAGGTTTCAGAAGATTCTGAGTTAGCTAAATCAGCTTCAAGCCAGACCTAATAATGAGGAGGTTAATTCCAAGTTTCTAAGGGCTTTACCTCTCTCATGGTCTCAGGTCAGCATCTCATTGAAAACTAAAGGTGGCCTGGATTACCTCTCGTTTGATGACTTGTACAACAAGCTTAGAGCCCTTGAGCTTGATATTAAGGGACACTCCTCTTATGAAGCACCTCCATCACACTCTGCTTTTATAAGCACTAATTCTAACAGAGTGTCACATTCTCCAAGTCCAAGTCCTTCCACTACAACATTGTCTTTCACAACTACTGGTCCAAAGAGTTATCCACAGACTAGTAATGTGATGAAAGATGTACTTCATTCGTTTGTTGCTGAATTTGATCAAGAGAAACAACAAGCTTATGAAGATTTTGAACAGATAGAGAAACTAGCAATGGAAGAGTTAGACTTAAAGTGGCAAATGGCAATGCTGTCTCTTAAAGTCAGGAGGTTTGAACAAAAGGCTGGAAGAAAGCTCAATGTTAATGGAAGAGATGCAGATCGTTTTGACAGGAGAAAAGTGAAGTGCTATTCATGTGGAGAGATTGGACATTTTGCAAGAGAGTGCAACACTAAGAAGGCTGAAGATAATACAAGATATTCAGCTTACAAGAAGAAGGAGGTGGAGGCTGGAGATTCAACGGCTTTGGTGACTACTGTGGATGCTTGCATTGACTGGAATGAGCATGAAACTGATGATGCTGCAAGCAGTTCTTCTCAGCAAATCTCCTGCTTGGCTAGTTGTGATGCTGAATTTGCCTTCATGGGAATATCTCCTCAAGTATCTGATTGTGTTTTTGGGTGTGATATTAAATATAATGCTCTTAAAGAAGCTTATGATGATATGGAACCAAAATATAAAACCAGTTTTATTGAAGCTCAATCTTATAAAGAAGCTGTTAAAACATTAGAAAAACAAAAAGTTTGGTTTCAATAAAATCAATTGGCTTATGAAGAGAAGATAAGAGTATTAAAAAGGGACTTAGAGATAACTAGCAATGAGATAAAATTTACTGAAAAAGAAAAGGTTAGAATTGAATCAGAGAAACAAGTTTTGCAAGATAAGTTTGATAAGGAAGTGGCTAGGCATAAAGAATGGCTAATTTCAGGTGATAAGTTAGCTAGTTTGCTCTATAGTAGTCAGTCTGTAACATCTGAGATAGGTTTAGGTTTTCAGAAATATGTAGGTGCAAAGGTACACCATAATTTAGATAAGAAAAGTAAGAATAACCATGAACCTGTAAAATTCTTAAAAGAAGGTGAGATGCATGCAGTTCCAGGACAAATTAGAGGTGTATTTATGCCCACCACCACTACCTCAGACTTTGATGGTTCACACCATCTGTATGGAAAAAATTCTAATGACTTGTCAAACCCTGTTTGCAAAACTAATCACTCTGACTCTCTCAATACCATAGGAACCTCTAAGCCCACATCCCACCATTTGGACTTAGCAGAATCACAGATGCAAACTGGCACTAGGACCAGTGACTCCCCTGACTCTAGTAGTGTCTCTAGTAATGATTCTAATGAATGTGTCTCTTGTTCTTTCAGGGACATGACCTCAGAGACCTCTACCTCTAGTTATGCCAGTTGTGATTCCAAGACCAAGTCAGATTCACCCAAGTCCTCATCAAAGCTTTCTGTCAAGTCCTCTTACAAGTCTGCTGACTCTAGAGTTACTGCTGATGAAGTTATTTCAAAGACAGCTTCTCCTAAAGACTTGTTATTTACTTCTGTAAAAACAATTCCTTTCATTCATTACAAAACTATTCGATTTCTGGTGTTTCTTTGAATAATTTTGCGGTTGATAAGACATCTTTTGGTTTGAATAAATCTTCTAGAAAGAAGAAGTGTTTTGTTTGTGGTAGTAAATTGCATTTGATTAAGGATTGTGATTTTCATGAAAAGAGGATGGGTGTTTCTGTTGCTCATAATAGACCTAGACCAAAGTGGACCAATGTTCATTCCAAACCCTCATGTGTTCCATAGGCAACCCACACCACCAGCAGAACCAACTCAGTTTCTGCTGATAGGTCTATTCCTGCTGGTGGGTCTGTTTCTGCTAGTAGATATTTTGCTGCTGATAGGAATAGATATGTTGCTAGACCATTTTTTGGATATCATCATAATTATTTTCAAAATGGTTATTGGCCTGGATGTTATGACCCAATGTTTTTGGGAAGGGCATATTGGGATTCTGCTGTAAAGTCCTCAGCAGATTGTTCTTGGAAATTTAATAGACCATTTGTGCACAGGGGTTCCAGGAACAATGGTGGATCTAACTCATCTACATGGCTTCATTCTAATGATCCACAAGGCAGGCTCAAGTCTTTCATGACTTGAGTCTCTCTATGGTACTCATGTTGTTGTATATTTTTGTTGTTGTAGGGACATCCTATTTTAAATAAAGACATAGGTATTGTTGATAGTGGTTGTTCAAGAAGCATGTCTGGGAATCAAGAGAAGCTACATGATTTTGTGCCTTTTAATGGAGGCAAAGTGACATTTGGAAGTGGAGAAGGAAGGATCACTGGTAAAGGAACCATCAGAACTCCAAAGGTGGATTTTGAAAATTTCTCTTATGTAAAGGAGATACAAGGTTTAATTTGTTCTCTGTTTCACAAATATGTGACAAAAAGATTCCTGTTCTATTCACTGGGGAGTACTGTCTCATTCTTTCACAAGACTTCAAAATACCTGATGAAAGTCATGTATTGCTAAGGGTTCCAAGAAATCATAATCTTTACACCTTCAATTTGAATGATGTCAAGCCACAAGGTGATCTAGCATGCTTGGTGGCTACAGCATCCTTTGATGAATTTACAAAATGGCACACAAGGATGGCACATGTAAACTTCAAGGTTATCAACAAGCTTGCTAAGGATGGACTGGTTCATGGACTTCCTTCCAAGACATTTACTAATGAACATAACTGTGTTGCATGCAACAAAGGAAAGCAACACAAGGCTTCTTATAAAGCTATTACTGCTGTGAGTACCATCTCAAAACCTTTGCAGTTGTTTCATATGGATCTTTTTGGTCCAACATCAATCAGGAGTATTGAGCTAAGTACTTCTGTCTGGTGATCACTGATGCTTGTAGTAGGCTTAGTTGGACATTCTTTTTGGGGACTAAAGACCAAACCTTTCAGACACTAAAAGAATTTTCAGAGAGCACTTTTTTCGTTGAGAATTCCTTTTATGGCCCTCATTGAAAACCAACTTAACAAGAAGATCAAAGGCATAAGGTGTGACAATGGGACAGAGTTCAAAAATGCCAATCTCATTGAACTCTGTGGGACGAAGGGTATAAAAAGGGATTATAGCAATCCCAGGACTCCACAACAGAATGGAGTTGCAGAAAGGAAGAATAGAACCCTGATAGAGGCTGCAAGATCCATGCTTGCTGACTCTAAACTTCCCACTATGTTTTGGACTGAAGTAGTGGGCACTGCTTGTTATGTATTGAATAGGGTGTTGATTACAAGACCACATAATAAAACACCCTATGAACTTTTGACTGGGAAGAAACCTACCATTGAATACTTGAAACCTTTTGGATGCCAAGTGACAATTCTGAATACAAGTGATCACTTAGGAAAATTTGAAGAAAAAGCTGTTGAAGGGTATATAGTTGGTTACTCAGCTCATAGCAAGGCTTACAAGGTATATAATTTGGCTGCAAAGAAGATTGAAGAGACTCTTAACCTGAGATTTATGGAGGACAATGAAAATGTTCAGGGTAAAGGTCATGAATGGTACTTTGACCTTGACTATTTGACAGATCACTTGTGGTATACAAGATTTAAAACTAACCCTTCTACAGGTACACAAGACTCACCTACTAACATTGCAGGTACCCTGGAAGATGACTCAGAAAATGATTCAGAATGTGATGAACCCACTATTGTTGTTTCTTCTCTCCCTATTCATGTTGCAGGTCCTACTAACAAAGAAGCCTCTGATGCCAAAGTTGCTGATGATGTGGAAAACTCGACTTATGCAGAAGATCTTGCTAGACTTCAAAAGCAAGAGCATGCAGCAGCTGAAGAAGCTAAAAGGCTTGGTCCTGAGTTTGCTCAAGATACTAAGACACTCTTGAGACAAGCTACTCTTGATACCAGCAGAAATCCAAATTCTGCTGATGCCAATTCTACTGAAGGCATTTCTGTTGTTGTACCTGTTTTCACTGCTACATCCACAAGTTTAGATGAACCTTTTGGCAGGTTTCCCATCCCCTCAGACCTTGGCAATCATGAACAAAGTGCTGGCATTTTTCAATCAGCTTCTTATGATGATGACTTTGCTCCCACTCTGACCAATCTTGAAACTTCTGTTGATGTTAATCCTACTCCCACTAAGAGGATCAACACCATTCATCCTCAAACTAATATACTTGGTGATCCCAATGCTATGGTTATAACCAGAAGTGCATTGAAACAGACACAATTTGGACATTGTGCTTTCTTCACTTATGTTTCAAGTCAAAAGAGGGACAATCATACAGATCAACAACATTGTCTGTTTGCTTGTTTCTTATTTCAAGTAGAACCAACCAGCATTAAACAAGCTTTAAGTGAACCTAGTTGGGTAGAGGCTATGCAGGAAGAGATGCAACAATTAAAGAATCAAGATGTATGGGTACTTGTTGATCTACCTGCAGGTAAATTTGCAATTAGAACCAAGTGGATTTTAAAATGCAAGAGGGATGCAAGAGGAATTGTGGTCATAAATAAAGCAAGATTGGTGGCTCAGGGTTTAGACAAGAAGAAGGGATTGATTATAATGAAGTTTTTGCACCTGTTGCTAGAGTTGAGGCTATAAGGTTGTTTTTGGCCTTTGCCTCATACATGGGTTTTGTGGTATATCAGATGGATGTAAAGAGTGCCTTTCTCTATGGTAAAATTGAATAGGAAGTCTATGTCACTGAACCACAAGGTTTTGAAGACCCACAACATCCAAAGAAGGTGTACAAGTTTGTCAAGGCACCCTATGGACTTCATCAAGCACCAAGAGCCTGGTATGCAAGGTTATCTACATTCCTATTGGAGCATGGCTACAGAAGAGGAGCAATTGACAAGACTCTCTTCATTAAGAAGAACTCTAGGGATATCATTCTTGTTGATACAAAAGTTGGGCGTTCCTGATTATGGGCTCTTGCTCTCGTATCAATTCGCTTCTTAGCACTTGTAACCTGCACACTAAGAAAATAAACAACACCGTTAGGCTTATCGTGGGATTATCTCCCACGATTAGACTCCGGCGTGAGAGTAAGTAATCGATTTAGGGTTCTCGTAAAGAGTTAGGGTTTTATGAATCGTACCTTGAATGATAGTTATGTCATTCCTTATATAGGCGCAGAATCCTTGTAGGGTTCGTGCTCCTTACGTTTCGCACCCATGGTGCTTATCTGGGTAAGGATATCTATTCCATAGATAGATGATCCTTATCTATACCATGTTTGGGTTGGGCTTACATGAGCCTGTTCCCATTATTAATGCGGCCCAAGTTACAATAGCCCACTCATGGTGGATTTGGGCCTTAGTAATGTGTATCATTTGGGCTCGTGGCCCGTATATAGACTATACGTCATCATGTCCCCCAAGTCTAGTGTGCGTGGCTCGTAGCCGCGGATGCTAGACTAATATTACCAGCGGTAAGCGTGGCGGGAGAACATTGAAATATTGCCGCCCATTTTAAAGTGCAATGCACCTAGTCATAGGTATTTCAAAAGGATACCTCAAAAATTGGGGGTAGTGTCCACATGGCCCTTGTAAATCGGGAAAAAGTGCATGAACCGTTTCGGTTCTAGCCACACGTTTTTGTGATTGGGATCCACGTGGACATCATCTAGGGTTTTGTTACTCCCTATATAAGAGTCACCGCCCCATTTTTACAATCACACACAGTAAAACACACACTCACCATTGCTCACTTTCTTGAAAGTTATCTTTTGCAAAGAAAATAATCCTTTCCGTAGGTAATTTTTGTGTGCATTTTTTACTAGTGAATTAATGAAAATGGTTGCCCAGTTAGAGGACTTTCGCTCTGCGATGACGGTTGATGATGTTACTCAGTTTACGTCTGACTACTTCGTGCCTCTAGATGTGCGTCTAGAGGCTCCAGATGTTGACTCGTGTATAGCTGATTTCCTCGAAGGGAAAATAGGGTTATACACGAAATTCTTTGAGTACGCGAATTAACGCGTACCCATATCCATCTTTCTGAGCGATTTGCTCAACCACTATCGCCTCCACATCTCTCAGCTGCACTGTATAGGTGCGGCTAAGGTGTCGAATTTTGAAGTAAACTGCCGTTTACTTGCGATAGAACCGACCATAGCCTTGTTCCGCTACTTTTACCACACGACGTGGTCAAATGGGTGGGTATCTTTTGCGAAGCGCCCGGGGGCGCTTCAGTGTTACACTGATAAGGTGGACTCCCTAAGAAATTGGAGGGAGTATTTTTTCTGGGTTGATGATGTGGTATTTCCATCGCCCTATGAGTTTTATACTCAAGATACATTGCCAAGGGATGGGCGCCCCGCACCCGGTTCCTATAGGCTGACTGATGCGCAGACTCTTGATGCCAACCGCCTAGCCATTAACCCTTATCCGGAGGAGTTTTTGGTACACATGGGGTTGAGTCGCAATTATTTCGGCGCTGCGGATGAGGTGCCCACTTTTCTAAGTGAGGAAGGCCGGGGTGGGTGTTCGTCCCTTCTACTTCAAATTTTGTAAGTCTTTTGTATATGCGCACCTTTAATAACTAATCCTTTCTTCTTTCTTGTTTTGTTTATGTGTGCAGAGATGGATCTATTCGCCGTTGTGAAGCTGGACAAACCAAAGCAGGTGACTATAGGAGTGCGTCCTCTGAGGGAAGGTGAGCAGCCCCTACTGGAGGCGACTGAGGGTCGTTGACTGTGCTGCCAGAGGTTGTCCCTAAAAACACGCCGCCGCTCCAAGTGACGCCCGTTCAGAGCGTGGCGCCAGATGTGGAGGTGGCGCAAGAGGAGGCGCGCGCTGAGTCGTCTGACAGCATAGAGATCCTAAAGCCTGAGGAGGTGCTGAAGGAGGAGGTTGCGCAAAATATTAAGCGCAAGGGAGAGGCTGGGAGCAGTGGTACCAGGAAGAGACGTCGCCACCTCATTAGGGATGCGGAGTCATCTATCATCTTTTCTTTTATATTACTTGTCGCAATATTTATTAACTATCGCCTTTATGTCTTGTAGGGATGATGCCGCGAAGAATGATGGGGTCTTTGTGGATGTGGTTTCCTCTCCACAGAATGAAAACAAGGAGGGGAAGGCCAAGGTTGATGAGGGTGGAGAGGCGCAACACTTGATGGATGAGTTGGCTGTGACTGCCGCGCGCCAGGCTGAGCTGGTGGCTCAATTGAGGGAGAAGTATGTCGGTGAGAGCAGTACTCTCGCCCAGAAGGATGAGGAGCTAGCGAAGCTCCGTGCGCAGTTGGCGGATGCGCAGGTGGAGTTGGAGTCCTCGCGGGTGTATACTGAGAAGATCACCCATGAGAAGTTGTCCGCCTTGGCTGAGGTGGAGAAGGCACGCGGGGAGCTTCATCATTTTAAGTCTGACCTAACTTGGGCTGTGCGCTTCTTGGAAGAGAAGAAGGTGGAGCATTTTGCTAACATTGCCAAGTTTAAGGAGGATATGATGAAGATCATCCAGCTGCAGGAGGACAAGCTGCGTGGTCTGAGCATCGAGTACGATGAGGAGTTATATCCTCATTTGATGTCGACCATTGCTGAGCGCAGGTATTTCTTTTATACTCTTTTCCTTCGTAATACTTTTTGTTGCTATGCTTGTTATTAACAAAAATTAACTTTGTTGATGTAGGTGGTTAATTAGCCATGGGCTGCGCCTGGCAGCAATGGGTACTCTTGAGTCCCAAGAGGTGTTGGACGCCTTTGGGAAGGTAGTTCACTGCGCAGTGGCTCGGGGGAAGTCGCAGGCTATGGAAGAACTCCATGAGGCCAAGTTGCTGAACAAGGATTTGGCTGAAGTCCCTGGGTATAATGCTGCCGCGTATGATGAGCTGATGCAGGCTACGGCAGGGTTGAAGGTCCTCGAGTTGCCGCACATTGGCAGGTTGGAGCGCGACCAAGACAACCCCATAGATGTACTTATGGCGGGGTTGACGTTGGAACGCCACCTTAGAGAGGATGCAGAGGCGCAATCGGATCACTTTCTGAAGCCTGATGTGTCGCAACTACAGATTCCTGTGTTTGCGCAGCCTCGCCACATCCTTAACCCATTTGCTCTTGAAAGGGAGATTCCCTTGAAAGAGGTTTTGGAGCGTCACGAGCAGAGGGCTGCTCAGAAGAGGGGCATCATGGGTAAGGCAATGTTGTGTGGCGTGGGCGCTGCATACATCCCTAGGTCTGATGGTGTGCCCGTAAGTGTTCCTACCGTATCTCCCAAGGACGCTTTGATTATGAGGAAGCTTCAGGAGGCGGGGAGTTCTGATGCTCCGGAGGAGAGCCCTGAGCATCGCCATAGCGTGTAGGCTTTTTGTATATGTACTATGTAATTAATGAAATGTATCTTTCCTTGTAATATTGAATAAGATACCTTTTTGTTGATTAAGTGCATAACTTAAGAAATATACTTGCATTGTTTGCTAAGTTTTATTATTTTGACCAATTTTTTTGGTTCGTTAAGTGCGTGACTTTTAAAAATATACTTGCATTGTTTGCGAAGTTTTATTATTTGACCAAGTGTTTTGGTTCGTTATTTTCTAAGCTTGTACAGTGTACTTAGTATTTGCGCACCCGTCATGGGATGCGCACGTGAAACTTACCTCGACGTCTCAAAAGTAAGGCGCTTAGCAAGGATACGTGATCCAATGTTGATGGGTTTGCAACCCTCTTGCTCAACGAGTGAATTTGTAGGTTAACTCATCCTCTATGCCTTCGTGGGTCTTTAATTAGTGCATGCACGTCATGTAGGCAAAAATATAAGATAACAATATTGACATATATGAGTATGTATGTAATAAAGTGAAATACGCTATGGAGTTAGCTAGAAACCATAACATTTTATTGATACTTACAAGTTTTTTTGAAAAAATAAAAAATACAATTCCTAGGAAAGAAAAGAAAAACAAACACTTATTGGGCATCTCGTAGGATGCAAAGGTGTCTGTTTAATGGCCGTGGCCTAAAAATAACATCTTTTGAGATTGCAGATGTTCCAAGTGCGCGCTAGGTCGTGCCCTTCCATATCGCGCAGTCTGTATGCACCGTTTCCGAGCGCGTCTGTGACCTCGTAAGGTCCTTCCCATTTTGGTCCGAGCTTGCCTGTGTCTTCTGCGTGGCTCGCATCATTGGCGCGGTAAACAAAGTCTCCTGGTCTGAATGAAGTGTGTTTGACCTTTGCATCATAATACTTCTTCATCTTTTCCTTAGCCTTTGCTTCGCGTATAGCTGCGCGTTCATGCCTTTTTTCCAGCAAGTCTAAGTCTATGCGCCGTTCCTCGTCGTTTGTTGTGACGTTGACCTCTGCTGTGCGTATAGTTGGCATTCCTATCTCAGCTGGTATGACGGCTTCTGTTCCATAGACTAGGGAGAATGACGTGTCGCCAGTACTGGTTTTGATTGTTGTGCGATGCGCCCATAAGACATGCGCGAGCTCGTCCACCCACCTTCCTTTATGTCTGTCAAGGCGCGCTTTTATTCCTTCACCTAGACTGCGGTTTGCGCGCTCAACTAGGCCATTGGTTTGTGGGTGTTTTACTGAAGCGAAGTGTTGCGTGATGTTTAATTGCGCGCACCAATCTTTGAATGGGTTATCACAGAATTGTTTTCCGTTGTCTGATATAATCTCTCCCGGTAGTCCGAAGCGACAGACAATGTTGTCCCAGACAAAGCGTTTGACTTGGTTTCCTGTGATGCTCACCACCGCCTTTGCTTCAATCCACTTCGTAAAGTAGTCTATGGCTACGATGAGGAACTTTACTCCTCCTGCTGCTACAGGAAAGGGTCCTATGATGTCAATGCCCCATTTATAAAATGGCCATGGTGAGGTAATAGGTGTTAGCTCTTGTTGTGGTCGGCGCGGGATTGGCCTATGTACTTGACAATTGCTGCATTTCTTTATCAGATTGCGTGCGTCGCGATGCATAGTTAGCCAATAATACCCTGACCTTAGAGCGCTTGCCACCACAGATCGCGGCCCTGAGTGCATACTACATGATCCAGCGTGGATTTCTCTGAGTACGTAGTCTGCTTGAAGAGGTCCAACACATCTGAGCCAGGGTTGTAAGAAAGAGCGTCGATAGAGTATGTTGTCTCGTAGTTCAAACCATTGCGCTGTGCGCCGCACTCTTCGAGCGTCATTATGATCTTGTGGTAAGATTCCCTTGCTGATGAATTCAATGATAGGTGTCATCCATGTAGGATCTTGTTCTTCTATCACTGTGGATATCTCCATTTCCAAGATTGACTTATTTTTTAGGGTTTCTACCAATACCTGTTTTGAGAGGTGTGCGAAGCTTGTGGATGCGATTTTGCTGAGCGCATCCACTTTCCTGTTATCTCCTCTGGGCACCTGTTTTATTGTGAACCTGTCAAAGTTTTTGATTAAGGACTTGGTCTTTTCTAGGTATTGGATCATGTGTTCATCCTTGGCTTCATATTCACCTAGCACATGGTTAGCGACTAGCCGAGAATCGACATTTGCTTCCAAGTTGCGTACACCCATTTGGATTGCGATGCGTAGTCCGGCTAGTAGGGCTTCGTATTCTGCCTCATTGTTTGTGGCTGTGAATTCAAAACGCAACGCATAGGTGAATTCCATACCTTCTGGATTTGTAAGAATAAGGCCCGCGCCTGATCCATCTACACATGAGGACCCATCTGTGAACAGAATCCAGGGTTCCTGTAGATCTGTTTTGTTTGCGGATGTTGGACTGTCGTTATCTAGCTTCTCCACAATGAAATCGGCTAAGATTTGTCCTTTGATTGCAGTGCGCGGTCTATACGAGATGTTATATTCACTTAACAGTACACTCCACTTCTGTAAGCGTCCTGATGCGTCAAGTTTAGAGATAACTTGTTTGATTGGCTGATCAGTGATTACAGCTATTGGGTGCGCTTGAAAGTATCTGCGCAGCCTTTTGGCTGCGAATACTAGAGCTAATACCAGCTTTTCCATAGCGCTGTAGTTAGTCTCTGTTTTCTTCAGGGCTTTGCTTACAAAGTATATGGGTGTCTGGACGGAGTTCCTATCTGTCAATAGTACTGCGCTAACTGCTCCATGAGTTGCCGATAAGTACATGATTAGCTCTTCCCCTGGTCGCGGTGCGACAAGTTTGGGAAGAGATGCCAGATGGTGTTTAAGTTGTTGGAAAGCTTCCTCCGCTTCTTCGGTCCAGCGAAAGTCTCCTTTTTTAGTACACTTCGTGAGCGTATTAAAGAGGGGAAGGGATTTGTCTGCTGACTTAGATAAGAAACGTGTGGAAAACTAGAAGGGGGGGTTGAATAGTTTTACGTCTTTTTAATTTTATTATGAAAACTTAGTTTAGTTTTAAAACCTTGTTTGCTTTTAAAACTTTGATTCAATCTTATGTGAACTCAAATCTTGAACAATATGAACAAGTATATCTAAGTATGAATAATAATAATAATGTAAGCTAAGTATGTGAAATCAACACATGCATAATATAAACAATTATATCTATATACGATAGATAATTACGTAATCGTTTATTCTATAATCCTTAGTTATATTTTGTATGAAAACTATACTTGATCGAAATGATCAATTATATGTATGTTGTCTTTCTAGTTTGATTGTAAAGACTTAGTTTTGTGGATGAAACTTTTGTTTGATCTTTAAGTGAAATTAACACTAGCACTATATGAGCAACTATATGTATACTTTTACGTCTACGAAAGTAATAACAATATAAGCAAGAAAATAAGTAAGAGATGGAAAGATCAAACCGGGAGACAAAGCATTTATAGTGGTTCGGCTACAAGGACACCTTCCTTGCCCTACTCCACTCCCCGAGTCACCTACTCGAGAGTTTTCTTCACTATATCAACAAGCTCCCTTATGGCGGAGAAAACCTTACACACCAATTTACACACCGATTTACACACCAATTTACACACCAATCTACACACCAATATTCACACCACAACTTCTTCACACCTAAGTCACAACTTCTACACACCTTCTTCAAGTCAATCTACTTCACAACTAACTACTCCACACCTATCTTCTTCACACCAATCTAGCTCCTAACTTTTCTTCTTCACACCAAGCTACTAACTAATCACACAATCTATATCTAGCACAACTATCTACAAACAAATATTCACAACAATCTTCACTAAGAATATGTAAATAATCTTGATGATGCACCAACAACTTGGATGTGGAGATCACAACAAGTTGTAATACTTCTTGTCTTGGGGGATAGAAGTATTCTTCTCTTGCACTTGAGAGGATGAAGTAAGAATCACTTTGAAACAAAGGATAATGTGTTTATGATCAAAGGATTTGGAGAATAGAAATGAGATCTAGAACAGAAAGTTTTGGGGTGCAAAAGGTGAGAAAATTCTGTGGGATGAACCAGTATTTATAAGGGAAAAAATTACTGTTCTGGAGCGTGGCCGGTCCCCTTAATTGGGTGCCGGTCCCCTTAATAATTAAGGGGACCGCCTAGTATAATTAAGGGGGCCGCCTAGCAAAAAATATTTTTTCTTCAGATTTTTTGTCTTTTTGTGGGGGAGGTTTTTCCTGAAGAATCTAGCCGTTTTTTTTTGGGTTGAAATTTGAATTCAAAATATTTATTTTGATTAAAACATTTCTTATAAATACAAAAATGTTTTGTATAAGTTTAAAAATGTTTGTCCCACTTTAATAAAATGTAAGGTTTGTAAAAATAAAAATTCCTTTGATCATAAAATGCATTAGACACTTTGTTTATTCATACCTTAAGTGATATGGATGCTAAAGCAAATATTTACGACTAAATACTTGTTTACGTCATAATTTGTAGTTCAATGAGTTTGCGTTTTGTGATTATCAAAACATAGAGATATCGATATATGTTAATAATGTTTTTAGGCATTATTTATATCAACAATCTCCCCCTTTTTGATGATTACAAAACCTAAACTCATCAAGTCTAAAAATTAATTTTTAGACATGTATTTAGTGAGTTTATATTCACTTCTCCCCCTTTTTGTAGAATCAAAAAGGTTATGCCGGCTAGCTTCATAAATGAAGTTAAACGGGATGAAAGCTCCCCCTTGATGTGTGCTCCCCCTCGTTCGATGGCACCAAGGAATCGAGATATGGAATGCTCGCAAGAAAACTAGTAGAAGCACAAGCATATATAGAAGAATATGCAATATACAAATAACAAGCATAGCAAACAAATATTAAGGATGCATAACAATTAATTCAAAGTGATTATGTTAAAGATCCTAATTTGCCAAAGAGAGCCATCGGACTTGCTTGTAACAAAAGGTTGGTTGATTCGTATTTGAAAGTGAAAATCATAAGCATATAGTATGCTTAGATGGTTGATGATGGAGTGTTTGGAATGAAGATGATTGAGTTAGGGTAAGGTTGTTGGATTAATGGAGGTATATGTTTGGGTCATGAATGTTGGAGAGTTTGGTGGTGGAGAGTTTGTAGCGGAAGAGGTTGATTAAGATTTTGGATGTTGTTCAAGTGAGGGTATTGGATGTGATCTAGTGAGAAGATATTCAATCCAAGTGAAGTGTTTATTGAATGCAATGGTTTTTAGGAGAAAGATGCAACAAGGTCAATTGTTGACATGCTTCTCAAGTTGATTTATGTTGTGTGGTGATGAGGGTGATCTAGATGAAGGTGGATCCAAATTGCATTGAGCAAGATGTAAGGCTAAAAGAGCACTAAGCTCATGGGCTTCTTTTAGCGCCTCAACGAACTTCAAGTGTTCGGAGGAAGGTGATGGTGGTGGAGCATGATAGTTGTCTTGGGTGAGGGTCTGAACATGCAACATAGGAATGGCATGTGAAGTTGTAGGATGTGATGGTGATACTCTTAGTGGTGGAGACATGTTTGAGCTTGGGTAATCATGAAAACATGATATGGGTGGAAGAGATGCTTCATGAGTAGATGGTGTTTTTGTTGAATGAGCAACATGTAAAGTGTTGGTAATGAGGTTGGGATTATTGTTTTGGGATTGTGCATGCTCATCATAAGAAGGAGCATTAGTCGAAGCACGAATGGATGATTTGTTGTTAAATGGATGATTTGTGTGAGATTGAGGTTTAGGTGTTGGTTGATTACGAACAACATCGCTTGAGTTGTCAAAAGATTATGAGGTTTGAGTGTAATATAGAAGGATATGGGTGAGTAAAGGTTTTTGATATGTAATGTTGGTGAGAAGGAGAGTGAGGTGTTAGGTAAGTAATGTTTGACAACATAGGAGGAATTTGGTGTTGGATGTTTGACAACGTCATTTAGTTTGACAGAATTTTAAAGGAAGTTAGGCTTTCTTCTCCAAACAAGTTTCTTGGTGGTTTTGGTTTAATGGGAGAGGAGATGATGAGATGAGTGGAGATTGAGAGGAATGAGAGTGTTTATAATGAAGGATTGGTAGGATCAAGAATGGATAAAATTTGATGGAAGGTTTTGGATAGAACAGGTTTGTGAATTTTGGGAAGTGTAGGATGAAATGGGCTAAAAAATAGAAAAAGGAAACAACACCTTCGACCATCAGATGGCCGGTCCCCTTAATTGGAGGCCGGTCCCCTTAATAATTAAGGGGGCCGCCTTATGATTTAAGGGGGCCGCCCATCTGGTGATTCTCAGATTGCCAGAAAAGGGTTTTTGGTAGTGAATTGCAGAAAGGTTGTGTTTTTGGTTTCAAACAAGTCCAACTCTTTGAGGCAATTAAGCATATACTAATTATGTAGGCAATTATGTAGCCAAAGCATGTTAATCAAAGAGATTAAGTAAACAAGCAATTTCATCTAGCATGCAAACATACTCATCAAGCAAGTAAAATATAAGTGCTAGGAAACAACCAGCAACATCAAGTATTTCATAACTACATAACTAGGAGGATTAATCCTAATGTGTATCAATGTGCATTAAGTGGGTAGTTATGATAGCATGGATTTCTAGACTTGTTACAAACAAAGTCTTAATGAACAAACCATGGTCCTCTTGATCTGATTTAGTTCACTTATAAGTGTCATTTATATAAATATAGATGACAAATATGAGATCACCATGCATGATTTTAAAAGAGACGTTTTTAGCATTATTCAACAATGTTTGAAAGTAAGTTTTCACTTAGATGTGAGAGTTATTTGAATAAAATAGATTGGGTTTTTACTTCAAAATGTGTGAATGAACGGTAAAGAATATTTTCCCAATCTTTAGTTTTGATCAAAACAAAATTGTGGATATTGATAGTGAAAACATGTTATTTAGAAATGGGATAGTTATTTGAAAAACTATTTTCCAAAATGTGAGGTTTTTGCATATTTTTAGAGATATTAGATTTTTGACAACAAATATCATAAATCAAAAGAAAAAAAAATGTTTATTAAAGATCTCATGCTCAAGAGGATTGGTTAAGTCTATTATTATCTCATGCTATCGTTTCTACATATCCTATGATCCTAAAGGAAATGAAGATGATAATTTATATGTTAAATGCGAGAGTGTTGAATGGGGTAAAACCTAACATCTATAGTTCCTTTGTTTTCGCACGCTTATCTAACTTAATGCCATAGTCTACGAGAGCTTGTTTCATCCATAGTTTTCTTACGCGAGGGATCTAATCCTACTTCTATATTAACGATTGATCCACTGAACTCAATTCACTTCATCACCATGAGTTTGCTAATAGTGGATATAGAAGATTTCCATTTTCTATTTTGTTCGGCGATGAACAATTTTATCTTATTCCTAGGAAAGTCAACCAATGATGTTTCTAGGTTATAAGAATATAAGCAATTATGTACTAAGCATTAATCTAACTAATCATTTATCTAAGCATGGAAATTATAGTGATGAACTTAAAAGAAACGCGTACCTTTTAGTCTTCAATGGAATATCTTCAAGCACTTCAAGTGACCATGTTGACTTATAGACGTCATTTGTAGATGATATTCCAACTTCTTCCAAGATTGACAACTTAGCCACTTGGTCCCCATTGTCTCATTGGTCCAAAGTTGTTTGGTCCAAACATATTTAACATTTGGCTAGGATGCATGTATAGTGGTAATATTTCCCAAGGATTGTAACTTGGTTGACAATTCCACATTTGATTTCTAGTGTTATTGTAATATTGTCTATTTTGATTTCTTCTAGGTTGAGGTGTTTTAGATCTTGGATGATGATTGTTAGGTTTTCTTGGTGGTGGAGTTTTAGATCTTAATTTAGGTTTAGAGGATCCTACTTCGGTCTTTAAGGATGGTTTATAAAAAGTTTTTACTTTTTCATCATTCGAAATGGGTATTTTTCTATCATTTGGAAGTATATACTTAGGATTTGATTCTAATGATTTTTGTTTACTAGATTCACATTCAACCTTTATACTTTTATTTTCACTAGTTGAAACATTAGTTGAAGTTAACCCTAGACCGGTTTTATCTCCCGAAGTTTCTTGAACACTTATTATTTTCTTAAGTGGGTTACTACAATTTTTAAACTTGTCAAGTTTGAAAATTTCATTTTTAAGTTTTTCGTTTTCATTTTTAACCTCTATGCATGTTTTACATTCTATAAAAACTTCTTTTCCTTTTTCCAAATGTTGTAGTCTAATTTTTAATTCGAGTACTTCATTTTCTAATAGATTATTAATAAGTTTTAGTGACTTATTTTTAGCTATAACTTTTTGACCTAATTTGCATAACCTATTATATTCACTATCTAGGTCTTTTTCGTCTAATGATAAATTTTCTTCACTAAAGTATTTGGTTTCGGAACGTACCTCGCTTGATGTCTTAGCCATAAGACATTTCTCCTCATTTGTGATTTCTTTCTTGTCCTCATCGCTATCACTCCAAGCACCTACAATGAACGCCTTTTGATTTTGATCTCTTGACATCATTGGACACTTTGCGATGAGATGATTTGGATCACCACATTTAAAACACTTCCTTTCATTATATGGTTGCCTAACGTATATTCTTTGTCTTTTGAAGAATTTCTTGAAGTCTTGTACGGCCATAGCATACTCTTCATCGTCACTTTTGGAGGTTGAGCATTCTTCGTCACTATAGTCCTTTTTAGCTTTCAACGCAATTGATTTGCTTTGCTCCCTTTTTCCTTTGACCATCTCGGAGTCTTTCTTTATTATTTCTTCGTAGACCTTTAAGTTACCGATCAATTCGTCAAGTTGTAGAGTTGACAAATTCCTTGATTCTTCAATAGCCGTAACTTTAGCTCGCCATTTTGGATGAAGAGCCCTAAGAAATTTCCTAACAAAATTCTTACTAGAAAAATTCTCATCAAGTGCTTTTAAACTTGTGATGATAGTGTTAAACCTAGCAAATGCATTATCTATTGATTCGTCTTCCGGAATCATAAATTGTTCATATTGTTGAACAAGAAGATCTATTTTATTATCTTTGACTTGACTATTACCTTGGTGAGTAATTAATAAAGAATCCTAAATTTCTTTTGCGGTTTTACACATAAAAATTCTTTCATATTCTTTGCGTGGTAACGCATTATAAATAACCATTTTAGCCACATTATTTTTTGCTAGTTTCTTTTTCAAATCATCCTTTTGTTTTTCAAAAGATACAATTTCATCCTTTTTAGTTTCAAAATTATATTGAATGGGGGGAAAATCACCAAAGGTAATGACATGCCAAAGATCAAGATCTTTCGATTTCACATAAGTTTCGAATCTATTTTTCCAATATAAAAATCCATCACTTTCAAATAGTGGTGGTCTTTGCATAGATTGCCCTTCTAAATATTTTTCAGATTCCATAGATCGTTGCAAGTTTTAAAATACAATATATTTTAAAAATCTCGCTTGACGTGGCTCTGATACCAATTGTGGAAAACTAGAAGGGGGGTTGAATAGTTTTACGTCTTTTTAATTTTATTATGAAAACTTAGTTTAGTTTTAAAACCTTGTTTGCTTTTAAAACTTTGATTCAATCTTATGTGAACTCAAATCTTGAACAATATGAACAAGTATATCTAAGTATGAATAATAATAATAATGTAAGCTAAGTATGTGAAATCAACACATGCATAATATAAACAATTATATCTATATACGATAGATAATTACGTAATCGTTTATTCTATAATCCTTAGTTATATTTTGTATGAAAACTATACTTGATCGAAATGATCAATTATATGTATGTTATCTTTCTAGTTTGATTGTAAAGACTTAGTTTTGTGGATGAAACTTTTGTTTGATCTTTAAGTGAAATTAACACTAGCACTATATGAGCAACTATATATAGTGGAAAGATCAAACCGGGAGACAAAGCATTTATAGTGGTTCGGCTACAAGGACACCTTCCTTGCCCTACTCCACTCCCCGAGTCACCTACTCGAGAGTTTTCTTCACTATATCAATAAGCTCCCTTATGGCGGAGAAAACCTTACACACCAATTTACACACCGATTTACACACCAATTTACACACCAATCTACACACCAATATTCACACCACAACTTCTTCACACCTAAGTCACAACTTCTACACACCTTCTTCAAATCAATCTACTTCACAACTAACTACTCCACACCTATCTTCTTCACACCAATCTAGCTCCTAACTTTTCTTCTTCACACCAAGCTACTAACTAATCACACAATCTATATCTAGCACAACTATCTACAAACAAATATTCACAACAATCTTCACTAAGAATATGTAAATAATCTTGATGATGCACCAACAACTTGGATGTGGAGATCACAACAAGTTGTAATACTTCTTGTCTTGGGGGATAGAAGTATTCTTCTCTTGCACTTGAGAGGATGAAGTAAGAATCACTTTGAAACAAAGGATAATGTGGGATGAACCAGTATTTATAAGGGAAAAAATTACTGTTCTGGAGCGTGGCCGGTCCCCTTAATTGGGTGCCGGTCCCCTTAATAATTAAGGGGACCGCCTAGTATAATTAAGGGGGCCGCCTAGCAAAAAATATTTTTTCTTCAGATTTTTTGTCTTTTTGTGGGGGAGGTTTTTCCTGAAGAATCTAGCCGTTTTTTTTGGGTTGAAATTTGAATTCAAAATATTTATTCTGATTAAAACATTTCTTATAAATACAAAAATGTTTTGTATAAGTTTAAAAATGTTTGTCCCACTTTAATAAAATGTAAGGTTTGTAAAAATAAAAATTCCTTTGATCATAAAATGCATTAGACACTTTGTTTATTCATACCTTAAGTGATATGGATGCTAAAACAAATATTTACGACTAAATACTTGTTTACGTCATAATTTGTAGTTCAATGAGTTTGCGTTTTGTGATTATCAAAACATAGAGATATCGATATATGTTAATAATGTTTTTAGGCATTATTTATATCAACAAAACGGTTTAGCCCTGCTAACTTTCCATTCAATGACTGGACTTCTTTAAGTGTGCGCGGTGAGGGGAGATCAATAACAGCCTTTGTTTTTTCTGGGCAAGGCTTGATTCCATCGGGTTCTATCAAGTATCCAAGGAACATGCCCTCGGTCGCGCCGAAGGTGCACTTCTTGGGATTTAACTTCATGTTTATTCGCCCCAATGTTCTGAATGTTTCCTCTATGTCGCGCACCAATTCATCCTCTGTGTGGCTTTTGATGACGAGGTCGTCAACTTAGACCTCCAAGTTGCGGCCTACTTGTTTTTCGAAAGCTGTGTCCACCAGTCGTTGGTATGTCGCACCTGCATTCTTTAAGCCAAAAGGCATTTTTGTGTAGCAGTACACTCCTTGACTGGTGTGGAAAGCTGTTTTTTCTTCATCTTCGATTGCCATCTGAATTTGATGATACCCTTTGTATGCGTCTAGGAAGCATTTGAAAGGGTATCCGCACAGGGATTCTACCTTCCAGTCTATTTCTGGCAGTGGGTAGCAGTCCTGTGGACATGCTTTGTTGAGGTCCGTGAAGTCCACGCACATTCTCCAACTGCCGTCGCTCTTCTTTACCATAACTGGGTTAGAGAGCCAGTCGTGGTAGTACACTTCGCGCATGATGCCTGCGTCTACAAGCTTGTGTACTTCTTCCAGAATAGCCTTTGCACGATCTGGGGCCTGGCCGCGCTTCTTTTGTCGTATTGGGGGATATCCTCGTCGGATTTGTAGCTTATGCTCTGTGATAGAGTGTGGCACTCCTGTCATATGTTTTGGTTCCCATGCAAAGATGTCCAGGTTCTTCTGCAAGAGTGCGCATACGGCTGCTTTACCTGTGTCAGATAAAGATCCACCAATTGAAACTTGTTGCTCCGGGTAATCGGGATGAATAGCGACTTTTAGGTTTGGTGTTTTTTCTGCGCGATGTTCAGGAATGGTCTCTACTTTAGTTGTTACCGCATTGCATTCTCTTGGTGGTACTGTTGTCTTATAGAGAGTGACAACTCCTCCTTCCACTGGAAACTTAAGCATTCCGTGCGCTGTGGATGGTACAGCGCGCATGGATGATATTCCAGGTCTCCCAATGATACCATTGTATGGTGAGGGAGACTTTATTACCATGAAATTTATCCATGTTGCGGTTGAGTGTTGTTCATCTCCTACGACCACCAGCAAGCGTAACTGCCCTATGGGCCAGATCTTTTCTCCCGTGAATCCAGTCAATGACGTTGTTGCTGGTATCAATTGACTTTGGATTTCAGGTCGCAGTCTTTTGAAACAGTGATCATACAGGATATCTGTGGATGCTCCTCCGACAATGTACATGCGGTGGATATCATGTCCTCCCGTATGTATTTCAATAGTTAGAGGCTCTACAACTGCGTTGTCCGCAGCTAGAGTAGGGAAAGATATCTCTTTTTCTGGAGAGAATTTTTGGCTGACTTTTTGCTTTATCTTGCGCTGCCATGACTGTATCATGTATATGGTATCAGCTTTTTCCTTGGGGGGTTCTTTCTTACCCCCGTTCCTCTGTTTATCTTTTCCCTCTTTGATGTTTTTTATGAGGTGGTCCATTCTGCCTTCTCTTACTAACTTTTCAATCAATTGTCTTAGCTGGACGCACTCGTTAGTTGTATGGCCTTTTTGGCCATGGTACTCGCAGTATCCGTTCCCTATGCGTTTTTCCTCTGCGGTGCGCATTGGTGGCAGTTTTGGGAAGTTTTCACCTTCTGTTACAAATATTTCCTTCGGGGTTTTTGTAAGAGGGGTATATTTGTCATTGTCTCTTCCACTGCGGTAATTCCTGCTGCGGTTGTTATTCTGATCATTGGATTGTCTCCGAGGCTGCTCTTGCTGCCTATAGTTCGAATAACCCTTCTTACTGTCCGCAGCGGCTGCTTCTCCTTGTATAAAGGATCTGGTGCGCTTTGTTAGCTCATCGAAAGTCTGTGGAACTTTGTCATTTAGCTTTCGGATGAGTTCTGGGTTATTAATCCCATTCATGAACCCTGAAATTTTTAGGATTTCAGGACATGCTTTGACTTGTATGCACTCATCCTTGAAGCGTTCCATAAAAGCGCTGGTTGATTCCCCTTGGCGCTGTTTCACTCTTGCTAGCTCAACAGAGTTTTTAGCGCACTTCTTTCGCTGGGTGAAGTAGAGACGGAATGCTTTCCGTAATTCCTCGAACCCACCGATGCTCCTACGTAGGAGTTTGCTAAACCATGTGCGCGCGGTCCCTACTAACGTAGAATTAAACATGTGGCACCACACAGGCTGTGGCCAGTTTTCGATAGTGGCGGCTGATTCGAAAACTTTTAGGTGATCATCCGGATCACCTGTCCCGTCATATGTTTTCACGTTAGTGGGCATGCGCTTGCGTTTGCGGTCTGAGTAATCGCTAATGCGCCGTGTAAACGCGTCAACTTTCTGGCGACGCCATAGAAGAGACATATCTTTGTTCTCTTCATCGCGACGCCTTCCTCTTGACTTCCAGTGTCCTGTCTCTTTATCCTCGTTGTCCGAGGAGTCACTGGAGGAAGAATAGTCTCTTTTTCGGCGCTTGCGCCGGCTTCTTTCAAAAGAAGAGCTTGAGGGATCTCTACTTGGGGATCTTCCTTCCCCCAATCTGTCTTGGATCCTCTTACTTCCAGGTTTGGAAGATCCTTGGCTTGGCGAATGATGAGGTCCTAATCGGTCTTGTATCCCCCGACTGCCAGGTCTGGAGTGAACATTAGTGCGCCTCCCGCTATCTTCTGAGTATTGTGAATCAGATGTCGTACCCAGCCTATCATGGATAGTGGTACGTTCTGCGCGTCTTCCTCGTGGGTAGCGCAGTGGTGATGGTTCGCGTTCAGGACCAAAATTCAGTCGAGCTTGTAGGTTCGTACTTGCCCTTCTCCTTGCTTCTTCCTGCATGAGGGCGGTTAAGGTTTCATAGTTTTGGGACACAAAATTTTCCAAAGTTAGATTGGGTGCATCCTCAGTTGTTGCAAGAATGTCTGCCTCAGTATTAGGCACCCTATCTCGGTTAGGCGCGCCTGGTGGCACAATGTTGTTCACTGCGGGTACAGTTTGATGAGGAGTAGTGAAGAGGGTGCGCTGGAGTTCCTCAACGCTTGGGACCACTGGGGTGACTTGGGTAGTCCTTACAGGTAGTTCTACAATTGGAAGAGGTTGGGTTGTCCCTGCCTCTTGGTGACCAGGTGCGCTGGTTGTCCCAGCAACCTGTCTAGAGGTCGAATCTTGTTGATTCTTCCTCTGATGGTCACGTTTTTCTGACTGCGGAGTCCGCTGGCTTGAATTCTTATTCTTTGTCATTCTAGTCCTTAGTTATTAGTAGGGTCCCACGGATGGCGCCACTTGTTGATACAAAAGTTGGGCGTTCCTGATTATGGGCTCTTGCTCTCGTACCAATTCGCCTCTTAGCACTTGTAACCTGCGCACTAAGAAAATAAACAACACCGTTAGGCTTATCGTGGGATTATCTCCCACGATTAGACTCCGGTGTGAGAGTAAGTAATCGATTTAGGGTTCTCGTAAAGAGTTAGGGTTTTGTGAATCGTACCTTGAATGATAGTTATGTCATTCCTTATATAGGCGCAGAATCCTTGTAGGGTTCGTGCTCCATACGTTTCGCACCCATGGTGCTTATCCGGGTAAGGATATCTATTCCATAGATAGATGATCCTTATCTATACCGTGTTTTGGTTGGGCTTACGTGAGCCTGTTCCCATTATTAATGCGGCCCAAGTTACAATAGCCCACTCATGGTGGATTTGGGCCTTAGTAATGTGTATCATTTGGGCTCGTGGCCCGTATATAGACTATACGTCATCAATTCTTGTTCAGGTATATGTGGATGATATCATTTTTGGCTCCACAAAGGAAGCTTGGTGCATTGAATTTGAAGATTTGATGAAAAGTGAATTTCAAATGAGTGCAATGGGGGAACTGACATTTTTCTTGGGGCTACAAGTCAAACAACAGCCTGAAGGGATCTTTATCCATCAGGAGAAATATGTTAAAGACATCTTGAAGAAGTTTGACTTTGAACAATTGAGGACTGCAACTACTCCCTATGAACCTCCAAAGCCTAAGAATCCAAATGAACCAGATGAAGCTGTTAATGTTCATCTATACAGATCCATGATTGGCTCACTCATGTACCTCACAGCTTCAAGACCTGACATCACTTTCGCTGTCAGTGCTTGCTCAAGACACCAAGTCACTCTATGACTTCCCACCTAAATGCAGTGAAGAAGATTTTCAAGTACCTAAAAGGCCAACCTAAGTTAGGTCTTTGGTACCCAAGAGACTCACCATTTGTGTTGGAAGCATACAGTGATAGTGACTATGATGGAGCTAATTTGGACAGGAAATCCACAATAGAAGGTTGTCAATTTCTTGGTAGAAGGCTGATTTCTTGGCAGTGCAAGAAACAAACCATTGTGGCCACCTCCTCCACTGAAGCAGAATATGTTGCTGCTTCTAATTGTTGTGGTCAGGTACTTTGGATTCAAAATCAAATGCTGGATTATGGGTTCAACTTCATGAACACTAAAATCTATTTTGATAATCAAAGTATCATTTCAATTGTTAAAAATCAGTCTTTCATCAAAGAACTAAACATATTGAAATTAGGCACCATTTTATTAGAGATGCAAATGAGAAACATTTAATACAAGTGCTTAAAATTCATACTAATGATAATCTGGCTGATTTATTAACAAAGGCTCTTGATGGACCTAGGTTTAACCACTTAGTTGTCTACATAGGGATGGTTAACCCTTGAATGCTATGTTTGAGGGGAGGCATATGCCTTTGGGGAGGATTGTAATTGATGCTGTAAAGTTTGTATATTATTAAGTTTACTAACTTTGTTTTGCAGGTTTATTTTTAATTAGACTAACAATTATGTATAAGTTTGTCTTCTGTGTTCTGTTTTAGTGTTTGGTTTGCAGGTTCCTGTTTCTGCTGATAAACAAAGATTCATACATCAAATATTAGTGGAATAAGAGTTAACAGAAAATTTAAAAAGTTTATTCATTAACAACTTTCAGGATTACATCAGCAAACAACCAAACATCAGAACTGGATTACAAAGGAGATCAACAAACAACCAAACAACCTAACAAATAGCAACCTCAAAAGACAACAATACCACAACCTACATCAACCCAAACTCCTACTCCATCTTCCTCTTCCCCTTTCCCATGTCCTTGGGGTCAGGCATCCTCTTGTGGACCCCTATGGACTGCATATCTTTGTCCCATAGTTTGGGAGCAGCAAGTCCAAGGACAACCTTGAGTGGACCCTTGTACCTTTGGGAAGATTGAGGCTCCACAGGGACTGAGATCTTGCTTAAATCAGCCCAAACCCTTTCCATTTCACTGGTGAGGAACTCAGTGACTGAAGTGAAGTCTAGGAGAACAACTGCTAGGGGAGTTGGAGCTTCCTCTATTTCTTCTGATGAGGAAGGAGATGGATAGACCTCAGAAGTGTCACACCCCGCCACGGCGGAAACACGCGGGTGTAACTTCATGGATATCATCACAACACATGGTGTCTATATAGAGAATAACTACATGCAATAAAAATGGCAAAGTATAGACACAAAGTGTCATAACAATACCCGAAAGAAAACAACATGATAAACTCCAATCACTCAGATTAACCACTTCCAATGCAACTAAGGTCTCGTCTAATCACTTCCTTCTATCTTATCCTTAGAAAGCTCACCTGAAAATGATGCTTAAAATGTCAACATTACGTTGGTGAGATTCATAGGTTTAAGACTCACACACACTAGGCAACGAAAATCACTGTGATTACAAAATATAGCTGGACAAATAATTATAGTTATCATGTAAGCTACATATATTACTAGGCAACATCACACATAAGGCAACCATCGGGCCGGATCGTGACCCCCGCTCCCAAAACAAATCATACCAGGCCGGATCGTGACCCCCGCTCCCAAAATAATGGGTAAATTAATACCCTCTGATCGGACCATACAACACAAAAATAGTGAGTAGGGATGCTAATCTCCAATTAGGTCGTATGCACGAGCAACAGGGTAAGCACCTTCCTAATTGGACCACACAGCTATCAGACATCATATCATTACCGTTCACATATAGCATAAATACGATAACATTAAAAGTGTTGGGAATAAAATGCACAAAGTAAAGAGTCTGCCAGAAGAGCCTGCTAGTTGATAGTTAAGCCTGTCTCCTTATTCTGCTGATGATGAAGATATACTAACAGTACCTTCTGGGTAAGAAGGTACTGCTAGTTACAGAAGGTCCTGCCAGTATTCACAACAAGTTGTTATATTTTATTTAGAGATATTTAGTTGTATTATTAGTCTTTGTACAAAGTTATACGTTTAGTAGAAGTAGTACAGAAGACTCAGTAGATATAATGGAGTGTTTTACCTTGAAAGGTGTAATATTAGGATAAGATAAGCCTCTATTATATTATATTTAGCAACTTGACCACTTGTACTAAGGGCTCCTTATGCTATAAAAGGAACCCTTAAGACACCTTCTTAGATATATCTTAGACACATCTCTTACACCTCTAAGACATCTTTCCCATGCATAACTTCCATCTTTAACCTTTTCACGTATCAAAGATTCAAGGTTACACTTGTAATCCTGGTGATAGTTTAGATCACCCGTATTATTTCATCAATAATATTGAATCGTTTTGTGTTATTCTTGTTGTGCTCATTCTCTTTTACTTACTCACCACCTTTGTTCCTTTAGTGTGTTTTAGTAGATTCCGTATGCTAAATCACATCCATTCATAAATATACCAAACACATTACTAAGATTAACATCCCAAGTGTTTGAACGAATCCCTTCCCACAAGTGGTATCAGAGCAAGGCTGATATTTACGACATAAAAGAACAAAGCAAAAATGGATGTTGAGCACATTCAAACCAATGTGGCTATAAAACTTCCATTACTCAAACATAATGAGTTTGAAATGTGGAGACTGAGGGTTGAACAATACTTCCAAGTGCAAGACTATGCACTTTGGGAGATTATTGAAGAAGGAAACTCATTTAAGCCAACAACCACCATCTCCACAGTAAATGATGCACTTGTCACAACTGTGCAAGTAAACCTAATAACCGCTGAAGAAAGAATTCAAAAGAGAAATGACCATAAAGCCAGGAGTATGCTTCTCATGTCTATTCCAAATGACCAGCTTCTAGTCTTTAACAAATACAAGTGTGCTAAAACCCTTTTTCAAGCTATTGTGGCTAGATTTGATGGTAATGATGCCACCAAGAAAACCTAGAAAACACTTTTAAAACAACAGTTTGAAAACTTTTCAGCCACACCAAATGAGTCTTTGGACAGCATGTTCAATAGACTACAAAAGCTTTCTAGTCAGTTAGCCATTCATGAAGTGATAATATCTCAAGAAGACTTAAACTCCAAATTTCTTAGAAGTCTACCCTCTGAATGGGCCATGGATGTCATTGTCTGGAAAAACAAACCAGATATTGATTCCATGAGTCTCAATGATCTTTACAGCAACTTTAAAATAGTAGAGCATGAACTAAAGAAGTCTACTAGTTCAAGCTCAGGAAATATGGCATTTATGTCATCTCATGGTCCTTCCAAGAAAGTTGATGAAGAAGATGGTAGAGAAGAAGGTACTGCCAACACAAATTTTGGTACTGCCAGTACTTCCAGCAGTACCAAAACCATTTTAGATGAAACAGTTGGTTGTGCTTTTCTAACATCACAACACAATGGTTCCACATTGACCTTTGAAGATCTTCAAGAGATCAGTGATGATGATCTTGAAGAAATGGACATAAAATGGCAGCTTTCACTTCTTAGCATGAGGGCTAAGAAATATTTGATGAGGACTGGAAAGAAGATTGTCATCAATGGCAATGAACCTGCTGGGTATGACAAGTCTAAAGTGGAGTGCTACAACTGCCACATGAAGGGTCACTACTCAAGAGAATGTAGAAGATCAAAGAAGCATGGTGATAAGGGAAGTGGTTTTGAGAACAAGAACAGGGGAAACAATGAGAACAAGAGCAAAGAAGTAGACACCACTGACACAAAAGCTATTATTAATAGAGACATATTTCTTAAAGATGCTGAAATAAACCTGTTAAGAACTGAGTTTGCTAAAGTGAAACAAGCAAAAGATAATACTCAACTAACTGTTACAACATTAGAAAATGCTTCTGCATGTACTAAAAGTATAGTTGAAAATCAAATGAACAAGAAAATCAAATCTGGGATTGGATACAACACATGTCCATCTCCTTACAGAGGAATTCCTTGTCCCCCAGGTTTTGATCTTGCTGAATCAGGTTTACATGAACTCACAAATAAACCACTAGAAAAAGTAAAACCTGTAGAAAATAGTGAACCTTTTGAGAGTACAAGTGATACTTCACTCTCCAAAGAAAAGGTGCTCACTGATAAGAGCTCAGATGTTACATCTATTGAAGGTTGTACATCTGATGACAATGGAAAAGAGACGGTTTCTAAGAAAGGAAACAAAGTAGGGCCAAGCAGTCCTAAAAGTGTAGAAAGTATCACAAAGACTAAAGTTGTTCTAAAAACAGTTGAATGTTGTGCTAATGTAATAGCAAACCTAGAGGTAGTTAGAGAAATTGGAACAATCTTAAGTCACATCAACTTGGTGATAACTTTGTTTTGTACAATAAGGCATGCTATTACTGTGGTAGTTTTAATCATACTCATGCTTATTGTAACAATTGGGTTTCTGGGAATACATCAAGGTCTAAAATAAATAAAACAAACCCCAGAAAAGGTTCTGTGAAGTCTAAAGTCAATCATACTGTTAGACCAAATGAGCCTGTTTTCCCAAAATTCACTACTAAGGGTGCAAGAAACACTTTCAAAAATGCACCAAAAGTTGTGAAAAGTCATATTGAAAGGAATTTTGTGGATAAAACTCATGACTGGAGACCAAAACCAAAAGGTCCTGCTAGACCATATGGTCCTGCTAGACCAAATGGTAGACCAATTGGTAATGCCAAATTTGGTACTGTTAGACCAAAAACCACAAAATGTGTCAAAACTGAAAATGCTGTTAAGTCCTCAGCATGTGGGATTTGGAGACCACTCCAACCAAATGGTGCATCAACAGTCCTAAAAAGGTTTGATTACATTGATGCACGAGGCAAACCCAAGTCAGTCATGGCTTGGGTACCCCAAGGAAACTAATATGTGTATACATGTGCAGGAACATTCAAATGATATTGCAGATCAAGGATATGTAGATAGTTGATGTTCAAGGCACATGACAGGCAACATGTCTTACCTCACAGACTTCAAATCATTTGATGGAGGATATGTTACCTTTGGGGGAGGAATCAAAGGAAAGATTACTGGTAAAGGTACAATTAAAACCAGTAAATTAGATTTTGAAAATGTGTACTTTGTGAAAGAACTACAGTTTAATCTCTTAAGTGTCTCACAAATGTGTGACACAAAGAACAAAGTTCTTTTTACTGACACTGAATGCATTGTACTTTCTCCTGATTTTAAAATTCCTGATGAAAGTCAGATCCTTCTTAAAATCCCTAGAAAGAACAATATGTACATTGTTGATTTAAAGAACATTGTTCCTAAAGAGAGTTTAACCTGTCTAGTAGCAAAAGCCTCATTGGATGAATCTATGCTTTGGCATAGAAGACTTGGTCATGTAAACTTTAAAACAATCAATACAATTGCAAAATATGATTTGGTTAGAGGTTTACCCAAAAAGATTTTTCAAAATGATCAAACCTGTGTTGATTGTCTAAAAGGCAAACAACATAGAGCTTCTTGTAAGCCCAAGACCCATAACTCAATTTCTCAAGCTTTACACATGCTTCATATGGACCTTTTTGGTCCTACTTCTGTGAATAGCTTGAATGGTAAAAGATATTGTCTTGTTGTTACTGATGATTACAGCAGATTCTCTTGGGTTTTCTTTTTAAAAACTAAGGATGAAACAAGTGAGATCCTTAAGTCCTACATTACAGGGATAGAAAACCAAATTGATAAGAAAGTAAAAGTAATTAGATGTGACAATGGGACAAAATTCAAGAATAGAGTTATGGATGACTTTTGCAAAGAAAAAGGAATAAAAAGAAAATATAGTGTAGCTAGAACCCCACAGCAAAATGGAGTAGCAGAAAGGAAAAATAGAACACTTATAGAGGCTGCTAGAACAATGCTAGTAGATTCTAAGTTGCCTGTTTCATTTTGGGTTGAAGCAGTAGGTACTGCTTGTTATGTACAGAATAGGGTTCTTGTGATTAAACCTCATAGAAAGACTCCTTATGAACTTTTGTTTGGTAGAACACCATCTTTAAGTTTTATGAGACCTTTTGGATGTCATGTCACTATTCTCAATACCAAAGATCATCTAGGAAAGTTTGAAGGAAAAGCTGATGAAGGCTACATGATAGGGTATTCTTTGCAAAGTAAGGCCTATAGGGTGTACAATAAATGCACTAGGCTAGTGGAAGAAAACCTGCACATTGAGTTTCAAGAGAAACTACCAAATGTTGCAGGCATTGGACCAGATTGGTGTTTTGACATTGATAAGCTTTCAGAATCTATGAATTATGTGCCTGTCACAGGTACAAATACTAATGATAATGCAGATCATGAAGACAATGTTGAAACATCTGAGGATCAAGATTACATCTTGATGCCAATTTGGACAGGATTGGATTCATCTTCAAGTCTTGGAGAGCCTTCAAATACTACAAATGAAGGTGTTGAAGATGATCATGGAACTCAAGATCAAGGGAATCAAGAAAATTCTGAAAATGAAAATGGTACTGCCAATTCACAAGATGGTACTGTCAGTTCAACAGATGGTACTGCCAGTTCACAAATTGGTCTTGCTGAACCATTAAATGTTCTATCAGATGATTCCTTACCAGAAGATGCAGGGATTGGAAACCTTCTAATTTCCTATGATGTTCCTATAACACACAACCCAAGAATTCTCAAAGATCACTCCATTGATAATGTGATTGGCAGCATTGATTCTGGTGTTAAAGCAAGAACTCAAGTCTTATCTTCAGACAAAGATGGGTTTGTCCTAGCTGTGTATGAAGAAACGAACCATGAAGTTGCCCACATATGCCTGTTTTCATGCTTTCTCTCTCAAGTAGAACCCAAAAACATTACAAAAGCCTTAGATGACTCAAGCTGGGTTGAAGCAATGCAAGAAGAGCTACTTCAATTCAAACTGCAGAAGGTTTGGGTACTGGTTGATTTGCCCAAAGGTTACAGGGCAATTGGAACCAAATGGGTTTTAATAAATAAGAAAGATGAAAGGGGAATAGTGATAAAAAACAAAGCCAGATTGGTGGCCCAAGGGTATACTCAAGAAGAAGGAGTGGACTATGAAGAAGTTTTTGCTCCAGTTGCAAGAATTGAAGCAATTAGGCTATTCTTGGCCTATGCTTCTTTCATAGGCTTCACTGTCTACCAAATGGATGTCAAAAGTGCCTTTTTATATGGTACTATTGAAGAAGAGGTGTATGTTTCTCAACCTCCAGGCTTCATTGATGCAGAATATCCAGACAAGGTGTACAAGGTTACCAAAGCTCTTTATGGTCTACACCAAGCTCCCAGGGCATGGTATGAAACATTGGCTTTCTATTTATTGGAAAATGGATTTCAAAGAGGCAAGATTGATCCAACTTTGTTCATCAAAAGAACCAAGAAAGATATCTTGCTGGTGAAGATTTATGTTGATGACATTATCTTTGGATCCACAAATCAGGAATTGTGTGTAGAGTTTGAAAAACTTATGCATAGTAAGTTTGAAATGAGTTCCATGGGGGAACTTACTTTCTTTCTGGGTCTCCAAGTGAAACAATCAAAAGAAGGCATATTTATCAGCCAAGATAAGTATGTAGCAGAGATCCTAAGGAAATTTGGGTTTGCAGATTCAAAGGTTGCAAGTACTCCAATGGATCCAGAAAAGGGGTTACTCAAAGATGCTGAAGGTGAAGATGTTGTTGTGCACAACTACAGATCAATGATTGGGTCCCTAATGTACCTTATATCATCAAGACCAGATATCATGTTCTCAGTATGTGTATGTGCAAGGTTTCAAGTCAATCCAAAAGTTTCTCATCTCACAGCAGTAAAAAGAATCTTCAGATACCTCAAGGGCCAGCCAAAGTTGGGTCTATGGTATCCAAGGGAATCATCTTTTGATTTGGTAGCTTATTCAGATAGTGACTATGCTGGTGCAACCCTAGACAGAAAATCCACAACTGGTGGATGTCAATTTCTTGGCTGCAGACTCATATCATGGCAATGCAAGAAGCAAACAATGGTGGCAAATTCTACAACTGAAGCAGAATATGTTGCAAGTGCAAGTTGTTGTGGACAAGTTCTTTGGATCCAGAATCAATTGCTTGACTATGGGTACAATTTTCTTAACACCATTATTTACATTGACAACAGCAGTACTATTTGTATCATTAAAAATCCAGTTCAACATTCAAAAACAAAACACATTGAAATCAAACACCATTTCATAAGAGATTTCAATGAGAAAAGGTTAATACAAGTTGTCAAAATTGATTCTGAAAATAATTTTGCAGACCTTCTCACCAAAGCTTTTGATTTAGGTAGGTTTAAATACCTGGTAGCAGGTATTGGTATGATAAATCTTTGAAAAACATGTGTTTTGTATATAAATAAACAAGTTCTGGCTTCTAAACTTGGTACTGCTAGTTAGTCATAAGGTACTGTTAGTACATAATTGGTACTGTTAGTTCAAAGTTTGCTCTGTTTTTGCTCATCTTGATGTTTAGATGTTAACAATGCTATAAAACAAGTGCTTTGCACTATGTTTCTTTTGGTTTACAACTAACCATTTCAGGTTACTCAAGCTTGCTAACACAATCAGGATATGGAAATGGTAATAAGTTCACCAAGTTTTTCAAAAACTTTAAGAGCTGGCTAGTCCAAAGCAAACGACTCTTGGTAAAGACTTCTCAAATCCGTTGATAGCTGATAGTTTGCTAAAAACTATAAGGTAATCAGTTCACCCAGTTTCAAAAACTTAAACGAACTGACTAGTCCAAAGCAAACGGCTCTTGGTAAAGACTTATCAAATCCGTTGATAGCTGATAATTTGCTAAAAACTATAAGGGATATTTTCTAAAATTTCAAAGGGACTGCCAAGTTTTATTTCAAAACAAGGTACTGGTAGTTCAAATTTTAGTACTGGTAGAGTAAAATGGTACTGCTACATAGCCGTTGAGTCTGTCAGGTTAAAATATAGCCGTTGTCTTTAAAGGGTATTTTCGTGAATTAATCAAGTTTTCCTCAAATTAAGGATATAGTTATTATAATAAAAGATCTTTTTGACCGCCTCTTCAATTACTTATCCATATCTTTTATAGTCGGTCAAAAGTCATTTTTCTCATAATCAATCCTTATCACAATTCACACTTACCTTTCATCTTCTACCAGTACAACAATAAAATCCTACCATCAAAATCAAAATTTTCATCAAACTTTTCATCATGGCTCGCCTAAGTTTTGTCAAACGCCACAACCAATTAGCATTTTTGGAAAAGTCTGATGACAATGAAACTTTCCATCAAGCAGTTGATTTTCTAAACAATTCTTATGTCAGGTTTGCTTTACTCGTGAATCCCACTATTTTTGAATCTCAAATTTCACAATTTTGGCAAACTGCTAAACTTAACACTCTTGAGGATGGGATTCAGGAGTTAATGGTCAAAGTGGATGGTAGAACATTGACTTTTACCGAATCATCCATTAGAAGACACCTTCGTTTGGATGATTCAGATGGCATTAGTCAACTACCTGATACTAAAATATTTGAAAATTTGACAAAAATGGGGTATAATGTAACTTCTACAAAGCTTACATTTCTTAAAAAGCATTTTACCCCTCAATGGAGATTTTTGATTCACACCATCCTTCATTGTTTAAGCCAAAAGAAAACCTCATGGGAGCAATTTAGTGGTAACTTGGCTGCAGCTCTCATTTGTCTGGCAACAAACAAGAAATTCAACTTTTCAAAATATATTTTTGAAGGAATGGTTAAAAATGTGGACAGTGAAACAAAGTTTTTGATGTACCCAAGGTTCATTCAGTGCCTCATCAACAAATCCAAACATTTGTTACTTCCCCCAAACAAACCTTTTAAGACTCCCAAACTTACACACAAGGTGTTTTCAAACATGAAAATTGGTTTTCAAGGAGAACAAGTACCACTTTTTGAGGAAATGTTACCACAACATTCTGAAGAACCATCAACATCATCTGATCATTCATCACCACATCCATCGCCAGTACCATCCCACTCAGCAACAGTACCATCAGTCACACCACCATCATCAATACCATTACCATCTCATCAACAAACACAAACACCATCTGCAACATCACCATCATTATCACATCATAACTCACCACCACAATCTCCTCCACAACAAAGTGTAGATGCTCAGACTATCAAGGAATTAAAGGAGCAAGTGCAGCACTTGCAAACTTCTCTTGAAAGTCAAAACAAACATTTTACAGAGATCAACACCAAGTTAATTAAGAGGGTTGAGAAATTAGAGTTGAAGGTGAAATTGTTGAAGGGTAAAGGAACATCTCAGTTGGTTGTTTCTAGTTCCTCAAGTTCAGATGTAGAGGGTTTGGGTCTCTCTTCCAAAAAAGGGAGGATGGGTAGTTCTAAAAATGAAGATGAGATTCAATTTCAGTTTCATGAAGGAGCTCCAGTGATTGATGAAGAGCCTGCTATTCAAGTAACAGAGCCTGCTACTCAAGAAAAAGAACCTGTTAGCTTGAAAGATACTGCTGAAAAAGATGCTGCTGAAGCAAAGCAAGATACTGCTGAAGCAGAGCTAGAGCCTGCTGGGATTCAGAGGTTATTAGCTATGAATTTAAAAGGTTCTGATCAAGTGTCCTACAAAAGAAAGAGAGGAGCACAGCCTCAGGGGAGGTTTCTTGTTTCTGATGAACAATCAGCTGCTCCACGTCCAGTATCATCACCAAAAGACAAGGGCAAGAAAATCTTAGTTGAAGATGAACCAAAGCCTAAAAAGATGAAGCAGAAAGAGCAAGCACAGTTGGCTGTAGATGAAGAATTGTCCAAACAACTTCATAAAGAAGAAGTCATAAGGGCTGAGGAAGAATCAAGAATGCTGCAAGAAAAATTTGATGCTCAGTTGCATTACATCATTTCCATTGATCCAATTGTAAGAGGTGAAGCTTACACTCTGGTATGTGATGAATCCCTTAGCTCAGATGAAATGACAATCAAGCTCAATGATTTCATCACCAAGAAATACAATCAAGAGGCATTGGATGATGTCTATCAGCAGATTCAGAAAAATCAGAAGAAAGGATTTAAAATGCCACATTCTGAAGCAGATTAGAAGAAGTTCTTCAAGATTTATCTAAAAAGAGAAGTGAACATGAAAGAACATCAACTCAAAAGTAAATCTTTTGATGAATTGAAGCTTCTATACTTAGAGGCTTACAGAAGAAACAAAACCAGTTTTCTCATGGATTCTCAAAAGTCTTTCAAAGGAAGAAAAGATGATCAGAAGGAACAAAAAGAGAAAGCAGAATTGCCTCCTGTTCAGTCAAGAGAAATGGTTGTTCATGGTCCACAAATTGTTTTTGCTGAACCCCTACATGCAAGGCATCCAGTCATAGATTGGGAAATCTACAATGACAAGTTTGGCAAAGCATGGAAGATAACAAGAGTTGGAAACAAGGTTGAGATTTTCAAGAACTTTGAAAATCTACTCAGAGCATGTAGCAGAATGGATTTAGCTGAATTATGGGTATTAGTTCAAGAGAAGCTGAAAACCAAGTGCAAGCCAGATGCAAAGGAGCAAGAGCTATGGGTTGAGTTCAGCAGATTGTATGATCCAAATCCTACTGATACTCATTGGAAATTTCCTTATTATGATTTATCTGTTACATGGGAATACTTCAGCATGAGTCATGTTCATCATCTTTCCACTCAGAGTGGAATAGAGATCTTTATGCTAGGTGAGAAGGAGTATCCTTTAAGCTATGAAGTATTATCAGTCTTGATCTCCAATAAGCTTTTGTGTGAAGAGGAAACTGATGCAGTCAAAAGATTGAAGGAGAGCATACTTGATCAGTATGAAAACCTAAGGAGAAAGAAATAAGGTTTTTGGAAGAGTTCCCTCAAATCCTCAAGGTATGAATTTTATTCACAAAGAAACTTGGTTATTTTAAATGGGAATAACAAGTTTAGGGGAGGATTGTTGGGAATAAAATGCACAAAGTAAAGAGTCTGCCAGAAGAGCCTGCTAGTTGATAGTTAAGCCTGTCTCCTCATTCTGCTGATGATGAAGATATACTAACAGTACCTTCTGGGTAAGAAGGTACTGCTAGTTAAAGAAGGTCCTGCCAGTATTCACAACAAGTTGTTATATTTTATTTAGAGATATTTTGTCGTATTATTAGTCTTTGTACAAAGTTATACGTTTAGTAGAAGTAGTACAGAAGACTCAGTAGATATAATGGAGTGTTTTACCTTGAAAGGTGTAATATTAGGATATGATAAGCCTCTATTATATTATATTTAGCAACTTGACCACTTGTACTAAGGGCTCCTTATGCTATAAAAGGAACCCTTACGACACCTTCTTAGATATATCTTAGACACATCTCTTACACCTCTAAGACATCTTTCCCATGCATAACTTCCATCTTTAACCTTTTCACGTATCAAAGATTCAAGGTTACACTTGTAATCCTGGTGATAGTTTAGATCACCCGTATTATTTCATCAATAATATTGAATCGTTTTGTGTTATTCTTGTTGTGCTCATTCTCTTTTACTTACTCACCACCTTTGTTCCTTTAGTGTGTTTTAGTAGATTCCGCATGCTAAATCACATCCATTCATAAATATCCCAAACACATTACTAAGATTAACATCCCAAGTGTTTGAACGAATCCCTTCCCACAAAAAGTTCAAGCTCTTTAACACCATGCACATAATCACAGTAATTCAAATCATTTAAGACAAGCATCATTACCATCCCAATTTTAAAACAAAGTAAAAAATATGGGACTATGAACTCACCTTAAACTCCGCAGCTTCCACAAAAACAACTCACAATCTATAACACACAAAAATAAGCCACATTACACAAAGTCAAGCTAAAAGCCACAACCCATGTAAAACACATATGATGGATGTCTAAGACTCATATGACCTACCATGGATCTCCTAGACACCATACTAACCACTACCATAACTTAATACTCACTAAATCTCTTGCACTCCTAAAATCAGAAAACGCAGAATTTTTTGGTACATTCACCCACATAAAATCCCGACAAATAAAGCTCAACAACTCACACCAAAAATTTAACATGGTCTCTCATAAGCATAGATGCTAATCCCAGAAGGCCATGGACCAATAACACACACAAATACTCATAATAAATTCAAACTTGTCAACTACTCAAATTTGGATCTGAACGCACACCAAAAAGTTTTGATTTCCATAAAATACTTCCACAAGTTTTTATTGCGAATCCTCTTCGTGGTAGTCTAATATAACCTAATACTTAACTATTCCAGAAGGCCTAGTAAAAATACCACTTTTACAACCACATGACACCCTCAAACATTTACCCAAAATCTGTCCCGGTTTGACAGCTTTGACACCTTAACAAAGAAAAATCAAAAGACCGACTTCCCAACCTTAAAATCGATCGTGGCTGGACTTTTTGGAAAGCTCTTTCATTAAACTTTAATTTAGACCAAAAATTCGTGACTTAACTCTTCACCATCTGTTATTTATACTCACATCTTTACAGCTATAGTTTTCTGTCCAAACCCTAATACAATAATTAGCATGTTTTACGCTCAATTCTCTTAACCAATCATCATACTATTATCATTAATTGATCCCAACATATTTAATAACATTAATTTACAGTAGTTAACACAAACCCTAATCCATCATACTTAATATTACACGAATACCAATAATTAATCAATTATATGAACATAGGGTTTAAGGATTTTACCTTGATTCTTGATTATTGCTTCCAAATTACAAACCCTAATTTTTGTTTCTTCTTCTTTAGCTCCTTGGATCGACTCAAATACAGGAAAAAACGTTTTGGGGGTGTTTGGTTTGGTATATATATTAATTATGGATAATCCTTGGGCCTAAGAGTCATATTTGGACTCAAATTGGATTTCCTTTTTCCCCTTATCCTTTCTAGCCGATTTTTATCCCCATATATATATATATATATATATATATATATATATATATATATATATATATATATATATATATATATATATATATATATATATATATATTTTATTTTTTTTATTAAATTTATTTATTACACTCAAAACCCCCATACTTTTATAATTTATGTATTCCCATAACGAATCCTAACGTTTTTCGCGATAAACCTTAACTTTACGACAAACCGGAAAATAATCATTTTTAAAACAAAGTTTCCAAAAATAGAATTTCACACTCTTTTTGAAATATAACTCATAAAAACAAACTCCTCGTAACTTACTAACGCTCAAATACTTGAACGAAATTTCACACTCTTTTTGAAATATAACTCATTAAAACAAACTCCTCGTAACTTACTAACGCTCAAATACTTGAATGAAGACTCGTTACGCAAAATCACAAAAACACAAAAAACTACACAAGTCATTTCTACACCACAAGAGCGATCAAAATGAACTTTCCCAAATTCCAAACTTTCCAAACCACAATAATACTATTTACGCAAAGGGATTTAGTGCTAAAACTCACCTATATCACACTTATATCACTTCAATCACCTAAGACACACCAAATAAACGTCAACCGAGTCAAGACTATTAATTAAATTGACCTACCAAAACCACGATTGTTACATCATCCCCCACTTAGGGAAATCGCGTCCCGAGATTTCAACTACCCGTCTCACCAAAAGCATCAGCAAAAGAAAATTTATAGGTATTTAAGCGGAAAAATACCACCCCATAAAATCACAGAGAAAGAATCGCAAAAATGTGAACCGACTAAATACCCGAATTCACACGATAGAAAACATACCGACACTTCAACAATACACGAAAATAGATACACTACACCGATCAACAACACCAAAGATTCAAACGACTTCTCACAGATAGGTACGATACCCCGGACCAAATAAGAATCCAAATGGTAACCGCAAGACGCACTCACAAATAATAGATACCCATAAAAGAAGCATTTATGAATACCCCGCATCTAACTTCCACGATCTAAATCCAACTACAAACGATCTGCTCACCAACCACATCTGTAAACAAATTTGAGTACTTAAATATCATCTGATCCTCACGTTCCCAAGTAAACTTAGGACCACGCTCAGAATCCCAGCATACCTTTACCAACGCTATCTCACCACACTTCAAGCGCTTAACATCTCGATCCATAATCTCCATAGGTTTCTCAACAAAACGAAGAGTTTTGTCAACCTTACTTTCATGTATTGGCACATGCAGACTAGCATCCACCAAACACTTCTTTCAATTAGATACGTGAAACGTATCATGTACACCACTTAATTTCACAGCTAACTTCAACCGGTATGCCACAAATCAAATCCTTCCCATAAATCTCAAAAGGTCTTACGTATAAATGAGACTTGATTATGACTTGATCTTCAAAATTTTATGGTTTCTTCCTTGATATTTGTTGTTGGCCGAAATTTTAGAGAGAAGAAAAAGATGAGAGAAATTTTTGCTAGTTTATGTTGGTTAAAAGAAATGTGAAATGAGATACTAAAGTTATAATTCTTGGTGTAGATATTCAGGAGACAAGATCCCTAAATCAAGGTGGGGAGGGTGGGTTTTAGTAAGAAAAGGATGAGTGTGTAATTAAAATGAAGACTTTTGTGTAGATTAAGTTAGTTATTGTGTAGTTTAGGTGTTACCAGGTACCGAGTTAACTAAAAATAAATCGTGTCGTGTTGAAATAAAATATGACGAAGTTGTAAAAATTATGAAATTACATTCCTGATAAGAATCGGGTATTAAAATAATTGTCGGGTTGAAATATCGTGATTCGACGTAATTTGTAGCGTCTACCGGAAAATATAGTAAATGGTTTCAAAACACTGAGCAAATTAATAATATAAATTTTATATTATTATAATGAGTATGAAAAATATATTAGGATCGTAGACGGAAGTATCGGGTATATGTTAGTAGCAAAACTGAGTGGTAACGTTAATTACAAATTAAGCATATGTAAATTGAAATAATGCATATCCGTGCATGATCTAAAGTGCTGATGACGTTACTGATGATATATAGACTACTCCAGTCTATATGACGTGTCCCTACTGATGATGCATAAATTCGCAGCTAAACCTAACTGGTTACGCGAATTTGAATACCCGTAAACTAGATTTACGAAATGATGAACGTAAATCGTGAATAGTGATTTCCTTCCGGGAATGAATGGTGTCATATGAATAGTAAAATTTTTGAATGCTTCTCGGAATCTCAAACTAACTCCGAAAACGATGAATAGTAAAATGATGAATAGTGATCGGTGAATAGTAAATGATGAATAGTAACCGATGAATAGTAACTTCCCAAAATTAATAATGAAATTTTGATGTTTGAAAAAGGACCTGAAATTACGAGTTGTGACAGAATCCCAGCATACCTTTACCAACGTTATCTCACCACACTTCAAGCGCTTAACATCTCGATCCATAATCTCCATAGGTTTCTCAACAAAACGAAGAGTTTTGTCAACCTTACTTTCATCTATTGGCACATGCAGACTTGCATCCACCAAACACTTCTTTCAATTAGATATGTGAAACGTATCATGTACACCACTTAATTTCTCAGCTAACTTCAACGGGTATGCCACAAATCAAATCCTTCCCATAAATCTCAAAAGGTCTTACGTATCTCGGTGCTAACTTGCCTTTCTTACCGAAACGCACAACGCTCTTCCAAGAAGATACTTTTAACCTCACAATATCACCAACACCAAACTCTAAGGGCTTACGGCAATAATCCGCATAACTCTTTTGGCGATCTCTTGATGCCTTAAGTCTTTCCTTAGTCAGAAACCTTATTCGCAGTCTCTCGCTCTAATTCAGAACCAATTAGTTGGCTTGTTCCAACCTTTGCCCACAGAATAATCCATACAACATTTCACACGACACATACTCCATACTAGAATGATAATTGTTGATATAGGAGAACTCAGCTAAGGGTAAAGGTATACCCCAGCTTCCTCCAAAATCAACACACCCATGCTTTCAACATACCGTCCAACGCCTGATTTGTACGCTCACTTAGTTCAGTCATTTAAGAACGATAAGTCATACTCATCTTCATACGCGTTCTCAAAACTCTATAACACGTTTACCACTATCGCAAAGTAAATATTTCGTCATGTTTCTTGATGATCAACGCAACACCCCATGGCTCTTTACCAACTCACCGAGCGAAAAGTCTTGCCAACTCCTCCATACATCTCTTGCAAAGGTAATGATATGTCTTATCCATTCTCGGATGTATCAAATACCTTGCATGACTGCTGTCCTTACGCTTCCTCTAAATAGAACCAATAGATGGTCCCCAAAGTACATTCCTCCATCTTCGTTCATTTCCATTTACTGGTCTAAACCAAGTAATCATTCTTCTTACATGTTCTCATCCTTGAACCTCTCTCTCTAAGCTGTCAGTATCATCCTCTTAACTTCGAACCGAATTATCATAACCATTGCTCTCAACATCTAAGTTTCACTCATTCACTCCCGCTCAGCGCCCTTACCACGATGTCCGCCCTTCCTTGACAGTAGCGAATCAGACAATCGTAGTCACAGAGAAATTCCACACCCAACTTCTCTTCTACATATATTAGCCTCTCATCAAATATATACTAAAGATTCTTATGATCTGTGTAGATAACACTTTCTGCTCCATACCAATATCATCTCCAAGTTTTACTCCCCAACTCTTAAGTCACGTATCACATAGTTCCTCATATGGTTCTTCTACCTCCGCGAAGCCTGAAGAACATACATCTTGAAGCTGAACTTCTCACTTGGACACTTAGCAACATCCTCTTCTTTTTCAACGAACAAATTGATAATCAAAACGACAATCTATCCTAAGTAAACGACGTGAACCATGAAACCGGTCGAACTAAAACGTATATCAACGAACTCAAAAGAGGTACGAATTATCGACTAGCGAAGTAACGAACATCAAAATCAAAGCTAGAAAAACACAATGAGAAATTTTCCCAATAAAAGTAGAAACAGATAAAATGTTCATGAAAACCCACACAAAGAAAGTATAAAATACACGCACCCATAAAACATTCACAAGCTTACCTCAACGAAAGAAACACTCGATGAACCAAATACGTAACAAGTTTGGTAAATGAGAACCATAGACAGTTCTTATTCCCGTACTCGACCTTCCCAAAAACAAATGAACACCATTTTTCACAAGACATATGATACGTGGGAATCGCACCAGGCTTTACCTCTCGAGGGATCTCGAGAAGCTTACAACCCCCACCAGGCAGTGTACCTGATCGTTGTAGTATAGTATAGTGACAAGTACCGGGGGATTGATCGTTCAGCTAGGAATAGTGTCGCTAGGATTAGAAAACCTAATTATTAGTGCTAAAGATGATGAAATATTATTTTTGTATTTTTTATATTTTTTTGAAAGCAAAGTAAAATCTCGGGTTTTAAGGATTTGGGCGGAATTAGTTGCTAGTCAACTAACCCAATACTAAAGATGCAATCAAAATAAAATACTAGAAATGAAAATAAACTAAATTATACTAAGGTTGTGAGCAATAAGTAGAGAAAATGTGTTTACTTAGATTTCACTACTCCCTAGACATCTTTTACACGTTAATTACTTGTTATAGTTGCGTGGATGACGGATTGTATTCCTTAATACCATTCATGGGGTGGCGCACTTACTTCCCCAATCCTATGAGTGCCTACTTCACTCCTATGTCGAGCCGTTAAAAACTCCTAACATGGGATCATTAGAAATTACTCATGCAGTAAATACAACCAATAAAACCTAGTGCACATCGGTTCATGTTTCCTAAGACGTTCAAGCATGTTACCAATTGGAGATCTGCCAGTTTTCTTAAGCCTAACATCGAAATCATTCATCCAATACAACCATAAACAAGTAATCAACACATAATTAACATCTAGGTTTCATTAGATCTAAGCAAACACAAGATAGATCTAGCCTAGCATGATGGAATTAAGACAAGAACAAGATATAGACAACCAACACATAGACATATTGATTGAATTAAAAGAATACTTATCTCAATTACACATGAAAGGGATCAAGGGCAAAGAAGCTTTGAAAAACCTGTAAAATTCGTACCAAAGTCAGACCTAGGGTTTCTCCAAAACTCCTCTCTTTTAATGTGAAAATTAGAAAACTATATATAGGAAATAGGGTCTGACGGCGTCAAGACAAAACTTGTGACGCCGTCATCTCGCCGCCAAAATACTTCTCGGACTGCCTTGATCTACTTCTGACGCCGTCATGTGTTAGCATTTTCCAGGCCGTTATGCATTTTACTCTTGACGCCCTACTTCGTGAAGCCGTCAAATCTGTACTGGGTCGTCATGGAAAGTCATGGAATTACTCTTGACGCCGTCAGAAATTTCTTCTTGACGCCGTCACCTACTGTTCCCAGCTTGGAAAATTGAGACTTTGCCGTTTTCTTCGCTTTTATGCTCCAAAAATGTCCAAAATGCTTTCTTTTCCAGATTTCACTCCCAAAGTACCTAAAATCACAAAAGGAACGATTTAGGGCAATATTTGATCAAATAAATTCAATTCCGGGCTTAAATGACCCCCTAAAAGTGGTTCATTTTTCGCCTCATCATATACGCTTACACTTGAGATTTGCTTGTCCTCAAGCAAATGCGCTTTTATTCTAGTCAAAATACAAGTTAGGGGTCATTTAACACTAATATAAAAATTACAACAAATAATCGTTCCACTAATGACCAATAGACAAGCACAGAGGTCATACACAAGCACCTCACAAATAGTGTTTAGATACTCACATCTCTCGGGTGTAATAAAGTATAAATTACAATATGGAAACGGAAGATATCTCTCACTACCTGTCATAGCAAAATATATTACCATAGGCTTGGGAAAGGATCAAACCTTTCACCACATGGTGTAGGCACCTAGGATAAACTATCAAAGAGGTCTTTTAAAGGGTTGTAACGTTAGGTGTAGGGATATGAAATACACGGTTTTGTTGGATAAAGGCAGTCTTTACTGTTGGCGAGTTAACAATCTTAGTTAATTACACGCACAACATGGCGTTGCTAAGCCAAGACTAGACTCGACTTAGGCTAATAAATGAAAAATGACAAAAACATAAAATGAACATAGAATAAAAAGTGATGGTAGTCCGTATGTTTTTTTCTCTTTTCTTTTTCTATTTTTTTTCTTTTTTTCGATTTTTATTTATTTTTTATTTTTTTATTATTTTTTTTGCATACACTTTTACCCTACCATCCAAAATAATACATCATAGGGAATGAACATTCCCCTTACACTTGAATCTTTACATACTTTACAATAAACTAAACTAATGACTCGAATTAAGATAATCAAAACACTTGGAGCACTTTTAAGATTAACGTACGTATGGGGGTAATATATGATGTTCTTCCCCATTACTCCATAAATTAAGTACTTTACCCATGAGTCCCAATCGTCCCAAAACAATATGTACAAGGATATGACTCGACTTAGCAACCATGCAATCAATTAGATAGTTAACTTAGGGTTTAACAAATAACAATAATGCACTAAAAATGAGTGCATACACGGAAGGCTAAGGCGATTTGGTTGTACATTTAAGTGGGGTGTAACAAATTCTTCCTTTAAGTAAAATGCTTAAAGTTAGAAACAAAAAGATAGGCTCGGAGGGGTGTACTAGGGGTTTCATGTACTAAAAATGAGTACAACGCTAAGGGTGTGGGAAAAATTAATTGACTTAAGTAGTCAAGCAATATGACTTAAGTGGTCAAGAAATTATAATACGGGTTTAACACAAGGGTGATTCTAATGCCTCTTATCATGTAGTAAATCCTACTACACGAATGTAGTCTCACTAGCGGTCTCGGGATGCATCACTAACGCAAGTTCTAGAATCTAAATGCTACCGGTACACTCATAAGCACTAATAGTAAATGCTTTTCCTATCAAATCTAAATGCGAACCTCACATATTTGGGTGGAAAATTTTTCTGAATATACGGTTATGTGCTAGTCATACAATCTCCTATCCATGAGACGCTTGCTATGGCTAAAGTTTCACTCCTAAATGTTGTAAAAATTTTTAAATTTGGCGCTAAAATTGCACTAACAAGTATTTCTCATAGTTTTATTACACACCTACCATTAAACAAAGCAAACTCAAGCGAAAGTGCATATGTAAGGTATCATCATTTTACCCTCCCCTTACACTTAAGATGAACATTGTCCCCAATGTTCAAGTAAAGAATGTAAAAGTGAAAAAGTAAAAAGAATGAAATCAAATACTCCCCTGATTCGCTCGGTATTGATAATAGGGTGGCCAGGTTAAATCTTCCTCCAAGAAAATGAACAATCAAAGCTTTCCTTCCAGAATATAAATCATCTTCTTGTCATACATAACCTGTAAATCCTGAGAAATAGACAAGACAACCTCGCATAAAATCGGCGGCATCCTATATAAGTTACTAAATCCTAGAAAACAAAGTAAGATATAATGCTTGTGGAATGAAGTTTGCAGATTTCCTGGAGATTATAAAACTTAATAATTCACAAAAACCATAAGACTCCGTTAGAAAAACAAAACTGGTAAAAGTTCCAGATTTTTATGCCTGTGACGCCGTCAGGATTGACCTGCAGAAATTCTTATGTTAAGTTTCCGAAAAATTTCTGGAAAAACTTGGTTCTACTTCCTGGAAAATCCTGCAAAACTTCATTATGACTCAATACAAGCATTTGACTCTAACAAATACGAATACACATGTTCATTTAATATTGTGGAGAATCATGATCGGGTTGTTTCTTAAAAACATATTTGGGGTTTCCCCTTACACTTATCTTTTGAAAAAATACCTTTAGGTGAAGTTAAGACTAAGCCAAAACAACAAAGTAAAGTATTTCCACATTTTAATTGAGAAACATGATCTACCAACAATAGAAATAAAGCATGCATACGGAAGCAAATAATAAAACAAACAAACAAATAAAATGAAAATCACACAAAGCATGGGTTGCCTCCCAAGAAGCGCTTTTCTTTATTTACGAGTCTTGTAGCTAGACTCAAGGTCATGGGTTACCGTGTATCGCTTATGCTCACATAACCAAGCGTGAGCCATCTAATAGTCGCCTCATATTTCTTATACTCATCTCCTAACTCTAGACATCCCTGATAGTATCTTTTATTCTTTTCATGCGTATACTTAAACCCTTTTCTTTTATCATTCTCACTTAGCATTTCTATGGGTGGATACCTACTACACTTCTCCATGGAAAATCCTTGAACCTAGGGTGTGTGCGGGGCATTTGATAGACAAAATCTTCATCCCCATTCGAGAATGTAATTAACCCTTCTATGAGTTTTTCATCGAGGTTGGTCAACCGTTTGAAAGGTCTTCCAAACACAACTTGGGTCAACTTATCATCAATAAATTCTCCTAGATTCTCCATAATCATGAACTCAACAAGATAAACCAAACTTCCTACAAACACATGCAATGGTATTGCCCTAGCAATAATGTTTTCTCCTTTGTATTCTAACTCATCTACCATGATTTTATTATATTCATTACGCGAGATTATGTTCATTGGGAGAGACGAGTTAAGATAGGCGTTAAAGCTCTTAAATCCGATTTTACAAGGAAATTGCATGTTGAATGAACTATCACACTCAATTCTAGTTCTAGGGTCAACATACCTAATAGGGTTTATTTCCTCTTCCATCCTATTCTCATTAATCACATCACCATCATCAAGATCCTCATCGGAGTCTGAATAGTAAAAAGGACTATCCCTACGGTCATCATCATGATCAGACTCTTCTAACTCACAATTATTGTTAAAGTGGTGGTTGGGCGAGAGGTTAGGCGGGTTCTCATTCTCAACTAAAGGGAGTGGGGCGGGCATTTGGAAAATCCTACGACGAAAAACACAAATAACAGGAATCAAACGATCAATGTTATTGTTATCCATCGAAATAGTTTACGAACAAAGGAAATAAAGAAATAAGATAGACTAAAGAAACCTAAAAAAATAAAAATAGAATCTTACTAGAAAGGAATCTAGCAAGTAGACCTAATAAAAAGAAATTCTAACCTAGACAATAACTATTCCCCGGGCAGCGGCGCCAAAAACTTGATACGTGGGAATCGCACCAGGCTTTACCTCTCGAGGGATCTCGAGAAGCTTACAACCCCCACCAGGCAGTGTACCTGATCGTTGTAGTATAGTATAGTGACAAGTACCGGGGGATTGATCGTTCAGCTAGGAATAGTGTCGCTAGGATTAGAAAACCTAATTACTAGTGCTAAAGATGATGGAAGATTATTTTTGTATTTTTTATATTTTTTTGAAAGCAAAGTAAAATCTCGGGTTTTAAGGATTTGGGCGGAATTAGTTGCTAGTCAACTAACCCAATACTAAAGATGCAATCAAAATAAAATACTAGAAATGAAAATAAACATAATTATACTAAGGTTGTGAGGAATAAGGGAAGAAAATGTGTTTACTTAGATTTCACTACTCCCTAGACATCTTTTACACGTTAATTACTTGTTATAGTTGCGTGGATGACGGATTGTATTCCTTAATACCATTCATGGGGTGGCGCACTTACTTCCCTAATCCTATGAGTGCCTGCTTCACTCCTATGTCGAGCCGTTAAAAACTCCTAACATGGGATCATTAGAAATTACTCATGCAGTAAATACAACCAATAAAACCTAGTGCACAGCGGTTCATGTTTCCTAAGACGTTCAAGCATGTTACCAATTGGAGATCTTCCAGTTTTCTTAAGCCTAACATCGAAATCATTCATCCAATACAACCATAAACAAGTAATCAACACATAATTAACATCTAGGTATCATTAGATCTAAGCAAACACAAGATAGATCTAGCCTAGCATGATGGAATTAAGACAAGAACAAGATATAGACAACCAACACATAGACATATTGATTGAATTAAAAGAATACTTATCTCAATTACACATGAAAGGGATCAAGGGCAAAGAACCCTTGAAAAACCTGTAAAATTCGTACCAAAGTCGGACCTAGGGTTTCTCCAAAACTCCTCTCTTTTAATGTGAAAATTAGAAAACTATATATAGGAAATAGGGTCTGACGGCGTCAAGACAAAACTTGTGACGCCGTCATCTCGCCGCCAAAATACTTCTCGGACTGCCTTGATCTACTTCTGACGCCGTCATGTGTTAGCATTTTCCAGGCCGTCATGCATTTTACTCTTGACGCCCTACTTCGTGACGCCGTCAAATCTGTACTGGGTCGTCATGGAAAGTCATGGAGTTACTCTTGACGCCATCAGAAATTTCTTCTTGACGCCGTCACCTACTGTTCCCAGCTTGGAAAATTGAGACTTTGCCATTTTCTTCACTATTATGCTCCAAAAACGTCCAAAATGCTTTCTTTTCCAGATTTCACTCCCAAAGTACCTAAAATCACAAAAGGAACGATTTAGGGCAATATTTGATCAAATAAATTCAATTCCGGGCTTAAATGACCCCCTAAAAGTGGTTCATTTTTCGCCTCATCAACATATCTTAAACTTATACATTTTTTTATAATATATATATATATATATATATATATATATATATATATATATATATATATATATATATATATATATATAAATCATTTTATGTAAGACATCAACATAACCATTTTTTTTCTTACACTTCCTTTTCACCATAAAAATAATAGTTTCCAACAAACAACCCTGAAATACCCAAAACTAATTTTAAAATACCATAAGGACTTTAACAAAATCCCCTTTATTGGATGCGAAAAACATAGAAGAATCACATAATCAAAATAATCATCAAACGAATCTCATACCAGTAAACACTCACGCAAATACATTGCAAACCAACCGATGAACTTACAGACTCATTCGTACAACGATCAAACCAAAATCATGGAAAAACACCGATACGAACAGGTCACAAAACATATCACAAAATTCAATTGGTGTGTGTAAATGAGGGATCAAATATCCACACCAACTCGTCACGAACCAACAATACTTGAAGAATAGTATAATATTCATCCGAGGAATGAATGTATGGAATAACCAAAGAAAACGTACCAATTCCCGATGAAAACAAATCCGAATTAAAAAATATCAATCACGAAACCTAATAGGAAAAATATGGCATCTGTACCATCATGGTACGAATAAGAATGCCAACCAAAGAATTAGCTTCACAAACGGAGTGTCTAGCAAACGAATCAACTTAAATACCACTACATAAGTACCCACCGATAATTGAGGTATCAACATATGATAGGTAGGATGGAATCTTACCACCTACACACCCCAACATATAACGACTGTCCAAACAGTTAAGAGAATACTTCTCTAACCATACAACCATCACCAACATGATATCAGATACAATCTACCACAACATATAGCAACAAACATCAATCAATGCAATAATGGTCACAAGTCCACGTGTGTTATACCCTTATAATTATGTTCGTGACCATAGTTATAAGCCTATTCCACACGCATACTTACTTCCAAAACCACACATCTCAATGATAATGCACATATACCACATAACACCTAATAAACTATGCAATCCATGCTATAATACTTGCAAGTCCACTTATGTTGTGACGCATGTATAATTATGTTGGCCACCATAATTATCTATTCCCCCTTTCATAAGTGTACTCCCTCCTATGACAACACATCATGCAAACAAACATGCAAACAAAAACAAAAGACGCCGCAAACAATCATCTCGCATGGAACAATTCCAACGATCACGTAAACTTTATAATCAAAGTTACTTGGATAAGGTCGATCCAATATCCAAGAGTAATCACGCTCCAACATGGCTCCAGACGGTAAAAGACAATATACAAATTCCAAAACAAAATACAAAACAAAAGACGTCGCATAATGGCTCAACTCCACTCTCGCACTTGCCTCCCCACTCAAATCGGTTCAACTTACTACTCGATGTGGACTCTAGATCCGAATCCACACCCTCCCATCCTAACTCTCCTTTCATCTTTACTCAACCACTCATTCCTATTTCCTACATGTTAAGGTAGTCGACAACATGCAAAACTATCTCTATTCTTTTCTTCCAATTCTACATAATTCACAAGCGCATACAAATCACGAGGTTTAGACTAAACCACATCTCCTTCCTAGGTGAAGTGAGGACACTACCAAGGGTATTTGGTAATGGCTCCATCTCCAGAAGTCGTCGTGGTTCCAAACCTCTCCATTTCTTCTCCACCAACGTTTCCCATAAACATCCTCTCCTTTTCCAAACATAGATACATGCTATCGGAAACTCGGATTCTGCGGTTAGTCAACTTCATCCTACCACCTCTCTCACATCCAATAGCGACAACGGTTGTCCAACGAAGCATCTTACGCGCGGAAGACGGTAATAAAGTCGATATATAAAATACTACGTATAGGGAATAGAATAGACGTCCGAAACTCAATAAAACATCTCATAAATATAGGAAAATAGACATATAAAATACTATACTTACACATAGGTCCTAAATGCAACTATATGAGGGACTCCTAGGTTATAGTCTAGGTCCAACCGCCTAATTCTCTATAACCAAGGCTCTGATATCAATCTGTCACACCCCGCCACGGCGGAAACGCGCGGGTGTAACTTCATGGATATCATCACAACACATGGTTTCTATATAGAGATTAACTACATGCAATAAAAATGGCAAAGTATAGACACAAAGTGTCATAACAATACCCGAAAGAAAACAACATGATAAACTCCAATCACTCAGATTAACCACTTCCAATGCAACTAAGGTCTCATCTAATCACTTACTTCTATCTTATCCTTAGAAAGCTCACCTGAAAATGATGCTTAAAATGTCAACATTACGTTGGTGAGATTCATAGGTTTAAGACTCACACACACTAGGCAACCAAAATCACTGTGATTACAAAATATAGCTGGACAAATAATTATAGTTATCATGTAAGCTACATATATTACTAGGCAACATCACACATAAGGCAACCATCGGGCCGGATCGTGACCCCCGCTCCCAAAACACATCATACCAGGCCGGATCGTGACCCCCGATCCCAAAATAATGGGTAAATTAATACCCTCCGATCGGACCACACAGCAAAAAAATAGTGAGTAGGGATGCTACTCTCCAATTAGGTCGTATGCACGAGCAACAGGGTAAGCACCCTCCCAATTGGACCACACAACTATCACACATCATATCATTACCGTTCACATATAGCATAAATACGATAATATTAAAAGTTTAAGCTCTTTAACACCATGCACATAATCACAATAATTCAAATCATTTAAGACAAGCATCATTCCCATCCCAATTTTAAAACAAAGTAAAAAATATGGGACTATGAACTCACCTTAAACTCCGTAGCTTCCACAAAAACAACTCACAATCTATAGCACACAAAAATAAGCCACATTACACAAGGTCAAGATAAAAGCTACAACCCATGTAATACACATATGATGGATGTCTAAGACTCATATGACCCACCATGGATCTCCTAGACACCATGCTAACCACTACCATAACTTAATACTCACTAAATCCCTTGCACTCTTAAAATCAGAAAACGCAGAATTTTTGGGTACATTCACCAACATAAAATCACGACAAATAAAGCTTAACAACTCACACCAAAAATTTACCATGGTCTCTCATAAGCATAGAAGCTAATCCCAGAAGGCCATGGACCAATAACACACACAAATACTCATAATAAATTCAAACTTGTCAACTACTCAAATTCGGATCTGAACGCACACCAAAAAGTTTTGATTTCCATAAAATACTTCCACAAGTTTTTATTGCGAATCCTCTTCGTGGTAGTCTAATATAACCTAATACGTAACTATTCCAGAAGGCCTAGTCAAAATACCACTTTTACAACCACATGACACCCTCAAACTTTTACCCAAAATCTGTCCCGGTTTGACAGCTTTGACACCTTAACAAAGAAAAATCAAAAGACCGACTTTCCGACCTTAAAATCGATCGTGGCTGGACTTTTTGGAAAGCTCTTTCATTAAACTTCAATTTAGACCAAAAATTCGTGACTTAACTCTTCACCATCTGTTATTTACACTCACATATTAACAACTATAGTTTTCTGTCCAAACCCTAACACAATAATTAGCATGTTTTACGCTCAATTCTCTTAACCAATCATCATACTATTATCATTAATTGATCCCAACATGTTTAATAACATTAATTTACAGAACTTAACACAAACCTTAATCCATCATACTTAATATTACATGAATACCAATAATTAATCAATTATATGAACATAGGGTTTAAGGATTTTACCTTGATTCTTGATTATTGCTTCCAAATTACACACCCTAATTTTTTTCTTCTTTCTTTAGCTCCTTGGATCGACTCAAATACAGGAAAAAAAAGTTTTAGGGGTGTTTGGTTTGGTATATATATTAATTATGGATAATCCTTGGGCCTAAGAGTCATATTTGGACTCAAATTGGGTTTCCTTTTTCCCCTTATCCCATCTAGCCGATTTTTATCCCCATATATATATATATATATATATATATATATATATATATATATATATATATATATATATATATATATATATATATATATATTATTTATTTTTTATTAAATTTATTTATTACACTCAAAACCCCCATATTTTTATAATTTATGTATTCCCATAACGAATCTTAACATTTTTCGCGATAAACCTTAACTTTACGACAAACCGGAAAATAATCATTTTCAAAACAAAGTTTCCAAAAATAGAATTTCACACTCTTTTTGAAATATAACTCATAAAAACAAACTCCTCGTAACTTACTAATGCTCAAATACTTGAAAGAAGACTCGTTACGCAAAATCACAAAAACACCAAAACTACACAAGTCATTTCTACACCACAAGGGCGATCAAAATGAACTTTCCCAAATTCCAAACTTTCCAAATCACGATAAAACCATTTACGCAAAGGGATTTAGTGCTAAAGCTCACCTATATCACACTTATATCACTTCAATAACTTAAGACACACCAAACAATCGTCAACGAAGTCAATACTATCAGTCAAATTAACCTGCCAAAACCACGGTTGTTACAAGAAGTACCTTCACCAAGGTAGTAATATGATCTCTTGATTTGGGGAATATCAAAGGTAGAGTCAGAAGATGAGTCAGAGGAAATTTCAATGACATTTTAGGCTTCATAATTGGTGTGTTTTGAAAGATTATGGTGTGGTTGGTAATAGTGTGTAATTGATTTGGGTAGATTGTGACTTGAAGACCTCTTTATATAGAACTGAGTTGAAGTTTAATGTGAGTTAATGTCACTTAATGAGAGGTAGTTGAGTCTGTGCTAATTACTAATCTTGCAAGTTGTCCATAAAAGGATTCTACGGATGAATTCTACTAAGGTTTGACAAATTGCTGCTGATGACACAAGTTGCTCATTAATGATACTTTATGTGTGTTCCTGCTGATAGTTCCTATCAGGTTGTTTACATCAGTGGAATGTACATTCATCAGAAGCAAGAAAATCAAGTAAAGATAAACAAAAGTAACAAAGTTTTTATTCATATGCATCCAAATTACAAGCAGAATGAGGTACAAACAAGCAAAGCAATCACAAAACCAAGCCTATCAACCCTAACCCAACTATTTTACTTTCCCTTTGCCCTTGCCCTTCACATCAGCCATCTTCTCCTTGCCTTTGTTCTTGGTGTAAATTTCTTGCTGTTGGGGACAAGGCAACCCAATCACCACTTCCCTTGTCATTGGCAGAAGTGGATTTGACCTTCTTGGTCTTGATGGTCGTCTTGGACAGGAGGATTAGGGTCTCTCCAGTGTAGAGGGAGGCTGGTAAAGTTCATCATTGTCTTCTTCATCCGAAGAAGTACAAATGAAGGGAGACACAAGTTCACGGGGTGGTGGTTGATACGGGATCCATGGATTGGGATCTTCTGAAGACTCTGAGGACAAAGAAGGATTGGGGGCTCTTCTTACTTCACCCCTCTCTAGTGCATTCCACCTTTTCTTTAGTTCTCTTGTAGCATCCGAATCATCAAAATCAGAAGGAACATTTGCAGAGTCCTCTGAGGGTGAGGGACTTGGAGGGTTCACATCGTGTTTCTTCTTCTTGGCCTGTTACTTGGTCAGACCTCTTGGGATGGTTGGCAATCTTAATGGTGGTGGAGATGTTAGTGATTCAGAAGAATCAGAAGAATCGGAGGAAATGTTGATGATGCTTAGATTGGATGACATTGTTATTTCTTGATTGGAGGTTATGTGATTAGGGTTTTGGATTATGAAATTTATTGTTGTGATTTGGGGATTTTTACCCCTATTTATAAGTCAAAGTAAACCGTGTGTAGTTATTGCATAATTGTTAATGCAAGGCGGTTTACACGTAATTAAGAAAGAAAGTTTGACTAAAGGGATTTTTACTGCATAATTGTTATCACTGATGACGTGTTCCTGCTGTTTGACCATGTGGTTGCTGCTAATGGAAGGAATGGTTGACCGTAGTCAACATTAAGTAGGTTTCTGCGGATTAACCAACTGGTTCCTGCTGGTTGACTTGGTTTCTGCTGACGAATCAGTTTCATTTGGGATTTTATGAAAGTCTAATGTTGGTCAAAGATTGTTTCCACAATTCTTGCCAATTACACTCCATGTTTGGAAACTTACTTCAATTAACCTAGACGTGAAAATCCCACTCTCAAATAACCGATTCACTCTCCCTATAAAACTTCAAAACCATTTCAAAATCTCTCAGCATTCAAAACCCACTTTCTCTTATCAATCAATGGCAGAACTACTATTCAAAGGTGATCATAACAAGCAAGCTTTCTTAGGTCATGGTAAAGGAGATGGTCACTATGTACAGATGATGGAATTTCTCCAAAGATCAAAGATTCACTTTGCTTTAACTCAATAACCTGTCATAATACATGAATCTTTGGTCAAACAATTTTGGGGAACTGCTCGTATAAGGTCTACTGAAGAAGGACCAACGGAAATTGTGGCTACCATTGATGGCGAAGAATGTGTAATTACTGAGTCATTGGTTAGGACTCAATTACAGTTGGATGATGAAGGTGGGGAGCATGAATTGGCTAAGAAGGAGATACTTGCAGGTCTTAAGGCTACTGGATATCGTGGAAATGGGAAGGTCTGGTAAAAGAATCAGTTTTGCCCTAAATGGAGATTCTTGACACAAACTCTGCTTCAGTGTATGAGTTCCAAGTCTGGAGGATGGGATCAATTCTCCACAGACATTGCTCTTGCCATTGTGTGTTTATCTCAGGGGAGAACTTTTAATTTCTCTAAGTATATATTTGAAGAAATGCTTCAAAATGTTAAGGATACCAAACTTAAATTTTTAATGTATCCTAGGTTTCTTCAAATAATTTTAGGTATTCAGACCAATGATACTACCCATATGCCTGTTAAGGGTTTATATAGCATGCTATTTGCTTCTATGAAAACCAACTACAATGGAGACCATAGGCCTCTATTACCTTCTATGTTGCCTGCTGGCAATGTAGCTGCTGAAGCAGCTGCTGGTGGTCAGGATCCTGCTGATGCTCATGCACTAGTGGATTCTCCTGAGGGTCTTGAAGTTGCTCCTGATGCAAGTGCATCAGTTGCTGCTGATGCCTAACCACCACCATCTCCAAGACCTTCTACACCAAGGCCTCCCACACTTATACCCTCTCCAGGTGTTGCTGCTCCTACTGAGCATATGGAAACTGAGGATTTTGGCCCTGACCAACTTGTACAATCTCCACAGATAACAAGACTTGACTCACCAAGTCCATTAAGACCTATTTCTGAAGAATATGAGGATTTAAATGCAGGATTTTATGATTCTCCTGTCATGACTAATGATGCTCCCAATACCACAGATATCCCTGTTGGTGGAGCTGAAGGTCCTGTTAGTCTCACCTCCATATGTACTTTGCTTGACAGGTATGTAAAGAAGGTTGATGATTTGGAGAAAGAACTCAAAGAAACTAAAGCTAATTTGGGTGGTCATATAGATATGCTCACTGCAAAGGTTCAAGATTTGAAAAGGGAATTAGGTCAAAAGAAACAGAGGAAAGTGGTAATTGACTCCGAAGATGAGCAGGAAGATGTACAGTTTGAGTCTCTTCATGTCTTAGCTGATGTGACTCTGGCTTAGCCACCGCCTCCACCTGCATCTACATCTACTAAACCACTTAAACCTCAGGGACCTTTTATGTATCAAAGAAGGCATTGATGAGTGTGTAAATACTCATCATTTTTACCTTTTCTGAGCTGCCAAAACATCTAAAAACACTCAATATTGAATCAAAATAGTGAAAATATCCCAGGAAAGTGTTTTACATGTTTCAAATGCAAAAATATCAAAAACAGATGAAAAACGCACAAAGTTTTCATAATTGGCAGTTTCAGTCCCTCAACTTTCAAAAGTTGTCAAATCTAGTCCCTAGTTGTTCTAAAAACTTGAAAAAGTCACCAAAGGTCCTTTTAAATCAAAAAATGACATAATTAGTCCTTTGGTGAAAAGTTTCACAAAATGTCAAGTTTAGTCCCTGAACTTTGAAATTTGTCAAAAATGGTCCCTGGTATATCAAAAACTTTGAGAAAAACAAATTTTGTCCTTGCACTAACCTTTTATGGCAGGATTGGTTCTTGGTGGAAAAGTTTGGCGAAATTACACAAATGGTCCCTGAAGTTTGAAAGTTTGGCAGTTTTAGTCCCTGGTGCATTTAATATGGAAAAATCAAATTTGGACCATACACTATTCATACTTTGGCATAATAGACCCTTGGAAACAATTTGGAAAAATGCCAAGTTCACACCTCCAACTTTCAAAAAATTACAAAAATGGTCCTTGTGAAACTAAAAACCAAACCGGACCCTTTCTAATAATACTACTCCAAACCAAAACTAACCCAATCCAATATCCTAACCAAGCCCATTCCCCTTTTAGACCCAAGACACCACAAGCCCACCCACACCCCAAGTTATTAATACCGGGGTCAAATATTTGACCCTTGGTCAAAACCGGTCAAACACCACCCCTTTCCCCTTTTTCCCTCTCACCACAATACCACCAAACCACCCCTGGTTTTGCAGCCACCACCACTTGCAGTGTCACTTCCACCGCCCCAAACCCACATCCCTACACCTACCTCACATCAACATTAAATGCACCACCCCCTAGTTGTCTGAGTACCAAAGCAAATTGCAAAAAAAAGTATTTCCCGCCAAAATACGTGGCATCAAATCAAAGGCCTTCCAATGATCCAATGGCTCAGATAAGGTGTGGGATATGCTCAGAGAAGTGAAGAAACCCTAGGAGATGGCTATATAAAGCAGAAGAGTGCAAGGAAGACGAGTGTAGTTTTATTTTAGTGAAAATTAGTGTTGAATTTAAACTAGCTTTCAAATTCAGTGTAATCTTTTTAATTCAAGCATTGTAGCAGCTTAATTATTGTACTTTCAATCTTTTTAAGTTATAAAATTTCAAGGTTCAAGTCTGTTTTGTGTTATTGCCATTCTCTCAATTTCTGCATTTCCTAATAAGTCTGAATGTCATTTATATCAAGCTTCATGGACTGAGAATAGGTCACTTAGATTCCTTAAGCTTATTGAAGCTTTTAGAGACTTTAAAAACCAGTGTTACTAGAAGAAAACCAAAAATATAAAAAATAGTCAACTATAGTCAACTGTTTGTATTTGAGTTTGATTTCAGGTTTGGAGAGTCATTGAGAAGCAAGATTTGAAGTGAAGACAACCTATCTAAAGATAGGCATCATTTGGAAAACCTCTTGTTCATGCTAGAGGTGTCTTGTAAGCTTTTGCTATTTTAAATTTCCCCTAAAAATCTTAACTTCTGATTGATTGCTTGTTCATTGCCATTCTGTGTTTGCTTTTGTTTTTTGATTGTTATTTAAGCGATTTTTAGTTTAATTTTCATAACTTGTTTGTTAAAACATATAGTTACTTAGATCCTTAGATTTAACTGTCAAAACTAATTAAGTATTAAGCCTGTGTATTTGTCACTGTGTTCTATTCCTAAGTGCTTAAATAAGTTCAATTAGTCATAATTAGTAGTTTGGGATCAAGTTTATACACCCTAGCATCTAAATGATTTGAAAATCACAAAACAGTTAAGCATAAAGGGGTGTTTGGCATTGCATAGTTCTGAGAGTAGTGGGTGTTTTGAGACCTTGTACCTTGTTTCAGTAGTCTACATTAGATCTACATTTGTCACGTAAGTCATAAAATCCAAGTGCCTTTTGGTTAGAAGTCAAAATCTTAAAAAATCAACCCACACAGTTCACTGTGTGGGATTTGGCATCCATAAGTCCTTCACATTAGTTTAAAAGTATTTGTTTTGTGTTTATTCAACTTAATCTTAGTTTATTATCTTAGTTCCAGTCATTAAAATTAAGCTCAAAATCCAAATAAGTCAAATATTTTGTTTTACTCAAAAAGTCAAATTGCAAGTTGCTCAGTTTTTCCAAAATTTCAAGGATTTGTTGTGAATTTTGTAAAGGGTTTCAGCACATGTGTTTTTTAGGGATCCTATTTTATCACCTCAATTTCAGTATCCCATCTTTGTTGTATTTTTAAGAATTTTTGTGTGGGCTCCACAAGCCCTGGAACACAGTTGCAGGGAAGAAACCTTCCCCTGCACCAGCAGAACCATCTCATCACCACCACTTTGGTGGTGATTTGTGGCCAACCCAGTGGGTCCCACAACCCACAAATAGCTTTAGTCAACCCCCTCCTACCAGGGATCAAGCATTGACCCTTGGTTTGACCTAGGATCAAGTGGACCCCACCTGGAATCCACCCATAAGTCTGTCCCAAGTCTGGGTTCAAGTTCAATTTGCAAAAGTGCTTATTTGGTTCTCAATAGCTTATTTGTGCTCATTGCTAGTTGTTTTCAGCTTAATTAAGTTTGTTTAGCCTGTTTGTACCTAGTTTTACCATTGTGAGCCCCACCTATAGTCATTTGTGCTTAATTGCTTGATAAGTCAACAAAAGTCAACTTTTTAAGCAAAAGGGGTTGCATACTGCTTATTTATAAGCTATTTCAAAAGTGTTTTCACAAAAGTTTTCTATTTTCAGTAGTAAAGTAAGTTTGTAAAAGAAAATTCAAGAAAAACCAATTTATTTTTAAGTGATAGTTTCTATTTAATTTAATTTAAATTTTATTTTTCATTTTTAGATTTTTATTAAGTACGTAGTATTTTTTCATTTTTATTAATTACCTTATATAGTAAAGTAATTTTAGTAAATTTTTCAGATTTTTATTTTGTCATTTAGTAATTATTAGATTTAATATTAGTTTTCTTAATTATTAATTAATATTAAGTTTTAAATAGCATATTTAGTTTTTATAAAGCAAAACCTAGTTTTTATATTTTTTATAGCTCTTATATAATATATTAGACTTTTAGAAAATATATTTTTAATTTCTACTGTTCATTTTCAATTTTTCTTATTTTAATTATTTAAATTAGATTTAAATTAATTAAAAGGTAATTAATTAGTGGAATAGCCTTAAACATAATTTTTAGAGGTTTTTATAATTTTGTAGGATTCCTGTGATGGTTAAGTAATTTTACAAATTTTCTTATAATTTTCTAAGTTAATTTAATATTAATAGTAATTTAAATTAGTTTAATTAGTTTAATTAAGTTAAATAGTTTTTAATTAATAAAAAACTCATAAAAAGACAAAAATATTTATTTTTATTTTTTGTACTTTCTTCAAGTTCTAATTTAAGTTTAGAAATTGTTTTTGCAAATTTTTAGTTTAATTTGTAATATTTATAATTATTAGTTAATTAGATTTAAATTAGATTTTAATTAGTTTAATTAATTAAATAATATTTAAATATTAAAATATTCACTTTTATAATTTCATTTTCATTTTCAAATTTCTTTTAATTTTAAGTTTCAAAATGTTTCAAAAGCACCCCCTGTAGTTTGTTAATTATCAAAACCCCATTTTTCCACTCTGTTACGTGATCTTAATTGTGAATTTGTGCATATTCCTGTATATCTGATTTTTGTGAATATTATATCTGTGTACAAATACCAAAATAACAGTAGCAAAATCAATTCCACATCATCTGGGCTACTGTCCTCAGTGCCACTCACTCATAAACGATTTCAAACGACACCATTTCAATCTCGCTGGGACTTTAACGACCCGGGGACACACTATACTATCCACGGAGTATTGGGATAAGCTGTTTTTGACTAGTTGACCTTGGTCAACAATATCTGACGGTTTAGACTCAATCAGGCATCCAAGATCTTATATTGGAAAGAAAGCAACAGTTTTTGTTGAAGATCAGAATGTGGTTGCTGACTCAAGGATGTCTCTTAATGAACCTGTTGTTGCTGATCTTGGAAGTATTGCACCTAGTGATGATCTGAATGAAGCTCATTCTACTGATGTTGCTATGGATGATATTTCTGCTAAGAAGGTCACTGTTGGTGCTGAGCAGGTCAATGTTGATATGGGTGATGTTGCTGCTGAGAAGGTCACTGTTAGGGTTCACACATCAGTGGATACTTTCTTTGTTGCTGGTAAAGAGTATGTGGCTTCACCTAACATTGCTCCATCTGTTCCAAAGCATACAAATGATGAAGACATATCTGCAACTCCCTACACCAGAGGATCTGCTGATATTACTATTGATTCAGCTGTTCCAGCTTTACCTGCTGATCCTCTGGAAGAGTTAGTCATTCCTCAGGATGATTCTACTGACATTTCTAAAGTTTGTGATGATGATCTTGTCTCAGAACAAGAAAACCTTGAGCAAGAAAGACTTTTGAAGGAATGTGCAGATAAGAAGAAAAGTACAGATTTGGCTAAGGCATTACAAGCTAAATATGACTCAGAGTTCTACTCTGCTACCCGCAAGTATGTTTCTACTTTGCCTATTGCAAGACAAAGAGAATTGGATACTGCAGTTCTAAATTTTGATGAAGCTGATTGGATGCATATTGGGAGGCAAGTGGTTTCTAATCCTGTTTTAGGTAAAGAGATTCTTGGAGATAATGTCAAAGAAGTTGATTATGCTCCTAGAATGGTTGAGCTCATGAAACTCAGAAGGAAAGCTGATGCTGAGAGGATAGCTAAAGCAAAGAGGGATAAACCTCTTACCCAAGTACAGCAAAAGCAGATGACGAGAGAATTTGTGAAGAATCAGAGTAGTGCAGTGTACAATCAACCATGGACTAAGACTCAGGTATGGTCCTTATCAGATGATCAGCTGATTAACCAATACAACTTGATTAAGACCAGACTTCACAAGTATGGACTTCTTGGTTCTCATCAGCCTCATCCAACAGGTCTTCAGATTGGTGATGCTCCTGTTCCTGAATCTTCTCATTCAGCTGATAAGATTGCCTCTGCTGATCAGGATGAACATGTTGTTTCTGCTGATAATGCTACTGGTGTTTCTGCTGCTTCTACTCTTGCTGATAAACCTTCTTCTACTGACAAGGGTAAAGCTAAGATTATTGAGACAAATATTCCTTCTAGAAAAAGAACCAGAAGACAAATGGAGGAGGATAGATTGGGTGAAGAGGCTGCCAAGAGGTTGGATGATGATCAACAGGCTGAATTGGCAAGACTTCATGAGATCGAAGTAAGCAAAGTAGAGCTTGAAGCTGCTAGGGCTAAACAAGCTAGGATGGAGATGGATGCAAAAGCAGAATCTATCTCACTTGACAAACCTTCTGATGAGGTTTCTACTAATATTCCACCAGCCCTTCCATCAGTGGAAACACATGAGTCTTCCATTGCTACTTGTGAGGAGGGTGTATCCGTTGAAGAACCTTCTTCTCCTCATTCCTCTATATATATTCCTAGTAGAAGGGCCAAAAGAATGGCTAGAATGAAGGTCTTATAATCTCCTCATGTGCAGAAGGTAGTGGATGTTGATGCTGATGATTCTTCTTTTCTTAAAGAAGGGTCTTCTGAAGATTGGCCTGAGGGTATTAGAGATGTTTTGGTTAGATGGGAGCTTTCTAGTAATGGACAGTCTAATACTATTTATAGGCTTGCTGGAACATCTCTGTCCTTCACATTTCAACAAGAAATTTTGCATCTTGTGGATCATCAGGATTTACTCACTCTCTATGACTTGGTTACCAAGTATTATGCTATTCATACTCCTAAAGGTGCTGGATTATATCTTTTGGGGGATCTTCAAGTGCTCATGGATTCTGATTCTCCCACTGGTTTTGGTTATGCAGTCTGGAAGCATAATCATAGGTGGAAAGTACTAAGTTGGAGATTTTATCCTCTTCCTTATGTTCATGTTTTGGAGACTACATCTCGTATAAGGTTGATTATGTTTATTGATAAGGATTATCCTCTGACTGTGCCTCTTATGGAGAAAATGCTTCTACATCATTTAGAGATTCCTCCTGATCCAGTTGGGAATGCTAGACTTTTTGCTGAATATTTGATTCGTTTGTTTAAATCTAGGATCAGGGTGGCCAGAGCTGATTGATATTGGTATGATATATTGTTGTATATTTATTTATTTTCTGTATTTAGTAATAAAAAAACTAACAGATTTGTATAGTGTTTTGTATGTTGTATGCAGGTTTTGGTGTTGGTTATTTCCACACCTTCTCTGGTTATCAACTTATCATGATGTTGACTATTCCATCAAAAGTTAACTAGTCTAAAGGGTACAGCTTTAGTAAAGACAAGCCAAATCAGTTGATAGCTATAATAGTTTGCTAAAACCTATTGGGTACTCATATGGTCATCAGTTTATAGCTGATGATTTGCTAAAAGTCAATTGGTCATCAGTGTATCATAGTTCATGAACTGAAACATTTGGCTACTCCATTAGTAATGGTTATTGGTAAAGAGACATCAAATCCATTATTTTCAATGATTCACCTCTCACAAGAGTTAACACACCTGGACGTGATGAGAATAGTATGAAACTCATGTTTTGATGTACATTTGGTGCTGCAAAGAATGGTGCTTGCAAAGTTTTTGCTGATCATAGAGATGTTGTTGATGAAGATTCTTTGCTGCTAAAGTTCATGCTCAATCCTCTTTTTCTCTTGTTAAAGATCTATCAAGAATCTTGGAGTTAACCATGTCAATTGCAAGATTAGGGGAGGATTGTAAGGAATTATTGAAGTCAGCATATAGATACTGCTGATGACTTCCTGCTGACAGGTTCCTGCGGATACTTATAGTAGTTTCTACTGATGTCTGGTTCCTGCTGACGATAGACATTCTGCGGATATAGTTAATCCGTAGACAATAGTTAGTTATTTATAGATAAGATATGTAGAATATCTTCTAGAGTTTTATGATTATACGTTTCTTGTAGAAGAGATTAGGGTTTCTACTAGTATAAAAGGAACCCAAGGTTATTGTATTATGTACGTGTCAAAAATAATTATTAGTTAATAATAACGATCCATAGAGGATCAAAGTATTTAGTATATCGTTTGTGTTTATATTCCGCAATAAATACAAGCTCACATAGATTGTCTATTTAGTCTTGCTAGTGATTACATTAGTAGGCTATCGATCCATTGGCTCAAGATCTATCAAGGGTAGATCCTACATTCCTCAATTCATACACTGATCCAAACCCTACCTAATATTTAAAATAACCCAATCAATCGAAATTTCTTCATCATCATCTTCTATTCGAAGTCGTCATCCTCCACCACCTATCATTTGCGAACATGAAGAACCCGTTATTCAACAAACATCACGGACCATCTATCATCCTTTAATATGTTTTCTAGGCTTCATAAATTTTTATAATGTAAGTGATTTTTACTTTTTTAATAATTCGGGTATCTGCTAACATGTCTAAACATGTAGAATTCAAAATGTGGAACCTTTTACAGGCTTGATCCTGTATTACCAAGTGACTACTAAAAACAAGAAGTGTCAAAGCTGATTCAAAAGGATAAAGAGTTGAAAAGAGATAAATGCAGTTTGAAAAAAAAAGGATTTGCAAATGGATTTTGACTTTCAGAAGTCAACCTTGCAAAACCAAGTGTTACTTCTGCAAATGAAATTGAAAGAAAGCAAATCCAGTTTAGTGTTATATAAAAATGTGTTGTTGTATTGGCTCTGATTGTTGCTTAATGTTGTTTGTATTCTTATGATTTAGATGTGGATTCATATGAATTTGTCTAGTTTGATTGTAATACAGCAATCTACATATGTGGTGTAGAAGTCATGACGTAATGTAGAAGTAGAAATGTGGAAGATGTAGTGTAGTTGACTTTTGTTGTTTGACTTTTAGCTCTATGAATAGAGCTCTGTATTCACATTTCCAGTTAATGAGAATCTAAGGACCTTTCCTCCAATATGGCTTAACTCTCATTGTCTCTAACTCTCAATAAGTTTCACTTTCAAAAGTCTAGCAAATGGAAAGAAAATAGCCTACACTAAACAATAGAACTTGCATTGGACAAATGTTTGACTTACAAAAGTCAAACAATGTCAATTGGTAATAGATCAATACAACCTGCAATACATCAATACAATCTGCTAGATTGCAGCACCCACATCGACAAGAGTTGATAGAACACAAATTCATCCAAAATCCTGCTGAAAATCCAAATGAAAACATGCTGAAATTTTGTGTTCTATGGATTACAGATATAACACAAATTCATCCAAAAATCCTATTGCAAACCTAAAGTTACGTAGATAGATTACATCCGCCACACAATCAAATAGACAACAGTTACAAAAATAGCAGGCAACTTACAAAATGATTCATAAACATTCATAGCAAGTTACATATATTCTATTCAAATCAGCTACTTACAAAACATTCATAGCAAACTACTATAGACAAACCCATATGGTCTATTCAAATCAGAAAATACATAAACTGATTGATAAAATATCATTCATCTAGTTTTAGCATTAAAACAACTTAAGCTAAAACTGGGCAACCATGGAGAAAGGATTAAGAACAAACCAGCTTACAAAGGGTTTTAAACAAAAAACTGGACATACTGTAGCTTGACAACATATCTGATAAGAGACAACTTTCCCATACATTGCTATTACCATTCCAAAAAACAAAATAGAGGACCACATTAACCGATCCTCAATAATCATCAGCACACATCAAACCTCAACACTCCTTCTGTCCTGTTTGTTTCTTTGGTGAGAAAGAACCGGACCATCTGACCTTGTACAAACCCTGCTTCCTCATTCAACTCCCTTAAACTAGGTGATAAAACAATTGCAACACTCCTCTTCACCTTTGATGGACCTAGTATCTTTGTTTTCTCACGTACGATGAACTCTTTCTCCACCCTTTGGTGCTTTACAATAACGAAAGAGAACCCATATAAGCTTTATTTCCTCACAATGTTAGATTTTTATATCCTATTACAAAATGTACAAAACTTAGCATTAGTTTTTTTGGTGAAACAGTGATCATATATTAATTATTCAACAGTTACATCAATAAAAAAAAAAAGAAAAAGGTTTTGGACAGGCCAAAAAACCTTGATATAACAAGCATACTACATTCTGATCTATCAATCATTCTATCAGACATACAATATCTCAGACAAATCAGAGCTACATATCTGATTAAGTAACTCTGCCATAATTGCTTCCCAAATAGGCCAAAAACGCAGAACAATGTTCACCAAGTTTCACCCACCATAGCCTTATGATTACAATGTTCACCAAGTTTCCTCAATATTTGATGATAAATGTGAATTATCTTTAATTAAAACTAATTATTACCATGTTCATGTCTGAAAAGAAAATTCTTAAAAAAAGGTTTGCTAAAAAAGAAAAATTTGGCATATTAAAAATTGATACAGACTTATTTTCTTATAAAATACCTAAACTTGAAAACATCAAATTTAATAACGTAAGTTGTGATTTCGGTGAATTTTTTTTGGATAATGTCCTTTATAATGTATCACTTGAAGATCATAGTCTCAATTTTCGTATGCTTAAAACGTCATCTATTTCAAATCTTGGAATGGTTTATTATTTCAATTGGAAAATAACTGGTAAAGAGATTATAATATTATGGCTTACTAAGACGGTTATACCTATTATACATATATTGAATCTATTTATACCGTTTGACCCCAAGTTGGTATATAAGGAAAAGTGTTGCGGATGCCAAGGTACGTTCCCTGTTTAAATTTTGACTCACAAACATAACAATACAGCACATCTAACTTACCTAATGCGCTGTATCTATGATCTATTATGCCACTTTGACTGGTCATACAATTTTATCAAATACAACACATCACAATTATGTGATGCGGCGCATCGTATTTACCCTATATAAACAAAGGAAATGCGCCAGATAGGGAATTTAGTACTAATACTCACACACAGTAAAAACACACATACTCGCCCAAATCTTGCTACGAACTTGAACGAAATCACTGATTTGTTTTCTAGATCAATTCCTCACTATCTATAAGGTAATAACCCTAATTTTAATTTGATTTTTATTATTCATATTTTTTTGCAAAATTAGGGTTTATAATTTTTGATTAATATGACGAGAAATTGATTTAGGGACATTGATTGGTTTTGTGTTAGAATAGATTCGCCTAAACTATTTTAATTTTAACCCTTGTAATTTTCTCGAATTGAATTAGTGCGAAAATTAGGGTTAGGTTTTGTTTGGGGAATAATGGAAATTCGGAGGGGGTAAGTATGATTGTGTGGTTTTAGATATATATGGGTAAAAAGAGTATGTGGTGCTGAGGTAGAGTTTGCGCCACGGGCTCGGATTCCTAGAAAACGTGCCCAACACCTTTCTTTTAAACTGACATAACAAAAGATGCGGCGCATCAGGATTCTGATGCGGCGTATTTAACAATTTTTGACTAATTATATTCAGACCCCCAATACGCCATATTCCCATCTTTTGATACGTCGTATGAATGATGCGCCGTATTACCCTTACTAATACGGCGTATCGTTCTAAGTTTTTACAAGCTCCGCATCTCTATTATTGATACGGCGTAATACTGATACGTTGCATTTAATCATGAGATGCGCCGTATCACCTCATTTACAGACAGTTAACTTTTTATCTCATAAATTTTTGTATATGGATCTCCCAGACGCTGCTCACAGAAATCCATAGCTCCATTTTGAGTTGATGGGTTTGACTCCTGGTGCTGAGGAGGAGTACCTTAGGAGGCTTAGGAAATTCTACTTTAGGAAGGTGTTTAGAGTGCCCGTTTTAGATTTTGGGAGTGTAGGGCAGGTTAATGGGGGTAATGCTGCAACAGGGCTACAGGCTTAAGATGATTCATATGGGAGCTGAGGATCAGGTTTTGTTTAGATTGCATGCTTGGGGTAGGTTATTTGGTATAACCGTTAGTGAAGGTGTTGATGTTAGAGTTTTTCTGTACGGTTCATTACAGTGAGACTGATACTGACGTTGAGATGGTGGATATGGTTGTGTTTAGATTAGGTGGTGTTGCTAGGAGGATGTCGATGAACAGTTTTTATTGGCTTTTGGTTTACATACTGAGTGGCATCCACTGGTTTTGCTGCTTACTGGACTAACAGTTTGCGAGAGGTTCCTGATCGTGGGTTGCTAGGAGATCACTGGGAGAGGATTTCATCTGGGGGTGATTCCATTGCTACCACTCCATCATAAAACCTCCTCCGAGAGCCTTTGAGGAGATTATGTCACCGTCTGCTTGCTTTGACCATTACTGTTAGAGGTCAGTCGCCTGAAAAGGTGACCACTTTGGATCTTTTTCTGCTGAGGAGCCTGGATGAGGGGCGTGTGGTGAATGTTCCCCACTTTTTAGCACATTATCTGCATAGGGTATCTCCAGGGAGAGACGATATAAGACAGATGATTGGGGGTCACTTTGTTTCTCGATTAGCGAGACATTTTAGAGTTTTTGGTGGTGAGGTTCCTGCCGAGTTTGAGGTTGACGTAGCGAGGCTACCAGCGATTGATGCAAAGTATCTTGTGCACAGGCTGGGGATTTGTGAGGTGATTATGGGAGGTTACTTTTGGGTTCCGATGGGTTCGATGAGACAAGTTGAGGCTGAGCCGAGGCAGGGGCTGATCAGGAGGCCCCAGCTGCTGTTCCAGCTCAGTAGGAGCCCGAGGTGCCACCATACCCACCAGCTCCACGTACAGTTGGTCAGAGGTTAGAGAGATTTGAGGAGGAATTGATACAGATGAGAGGAGCCGTTGAGGCACAGAGGGTAGAGCTCGCTGGGTCAGGAGAGATGTCAGTTGGCTGGTCAAGAGTGTTAGTCAGGTTATTGTACAGCATGGGATTAGCCACCACCTACCTAGTGGTGTATATGTCAAAAGGATGACTACGTACTCATCTAGGGTCCGCCCCAGGATCGATGGAGCTAGCACTTCCGTACCTCCCAACGATGATCAGCCTCCAGTTTAGTTGTTTATGTGTTTGATTCATGGACATGTTTATTTACACTTATATTCTTTGGGCATGTACTTGATATTATTATTATTATTATTATTATTATTATTATTATTATTATTATTATTATTATTATTATTATTATTATTATTATTGTTATTATTATTATGCTTTAGGTATTTAATGTTTCTGTTTATGTTTCTAAAGGTCAAATGATTGAGACTAACATTAAGTTCAGTAAATTGTCCGAGAGAATTCGTGAGAAATGTCGTGGATTATAACAAGGTTTTACACAGCATGTTAACAGTCTGTTTAGTAATTAAATACGGCGCATCTGGTTAAACAGATGCGGCGTATCCTATCCTTTTTATTATTTTATTCCGTATTAATTCCAGACTCGATACGGCGCATCCCTTTCCATGGATGCAGCGTATCGACTGACCTGACAAAATTTCCAGATTTTAATTTTTAATTTTTTAGGTTTTATTTTTACTAACTACTAATAAATTTTGCACAAGTTTTGATTTTTCTTTCTACAGGTGTTTAAATGGTGGTATTTATATAATTCTGTACTTTCTGTGGAGACATCATTCATGGAGGTTTGAAAGCTTTTCAAAAATATGTGTTAATATGTACTTAATATGCTTAAATTTAAAATTTTTCTAGCATGTTTTTATTAAATCTAAGTTGAATAGCCGCACACATGACTACTATTATATAAAATTGTGAGAATTGAGCGTATCCGTTTCCTAATATTTACCCCAAATTCCCCAAAAATATGAGTGTGCCTGTGACTTGTAAACTTTAGAACTTGGCTTGTATACTATTCGAGACCACCATAGTGATTATTATTAATATAATTTGAGTGAGTTGTCTAACTTGGTAAGTTTCTAGGATTACACCCATATAGCCTTTATATGTTATGTGTTAATTAACTAACCATACTGGTTAGTTAAATCCCGTATAAACCCTTTTGTTACTCTCATTTTTAGAGTAAGATACCCATAGAAAAACCCTCAGAGCCATTCCTTTCATTTCTTACACCTATGTTAAAAATGTTTCGTTACACCTTTACACCTTAGCCTACCCTATAGATTTAAGTCCATGGTTAGTTGCTTTTGGAAAAAGTGTGTTTCCTGTGCTTGTGTACTTAATTTATTATCTTTGGTTAGGTCGGGAAATTTCACAATGCAATTGGAGAGAAAATAAATATTGTATATTTTTGTTTTTCGTGTGTTTACTACTTTCACTATTACCTCTATATCCGAAGTTATGAAATTATGAAAAAATTATCAGATATATTGTTCTAAGTGAAGTGGTGAAATTTTACACCATTAGTTAAGTTTATTTAAAGTTAAAAAAAATAAAAATAAAAATAAAAATAAGAAGAAGTTGGAAGTTTGATAAGCCAACTATGTAAAGTTTTGTATAAATTGTAGATATCGCCACTATTGTTGTATTATATTTAAGGATTGCAAGGGGTTGGACGTTATGGGAATGCCAACTAAGGTTTATTCTTTGATTGAGATATTTTTGAGTCTAATTCATGTCTACCTAAAGCGTGAGTTTCCGTGTTAAAGCGTGAGTTAGTCAATGATATGCGTCTTATTCATGGGATGGTTGGGAAAGTGATTAACCACACATAGGACTTAATCTATTTGTTTTGTTTATTTTTATTTTACACCAATTTATTTCCCAAATATTATCCATACCCTATACCGTATTATTGTATTCGTTGTTAGCTTTCGAGCATCCGGATATAATGACGGCCAAGTGAGAATGTCAAATGTGTGAATAAGATAGTGACCATCCGAGTATTAGATTAATCAAATAACGCGCCAGCGATCTGGTGTGTGACTTGGTGACCATCCGTTATGCAAATAATGCGCCAGCAATCCAAGAAGCATACTAGTGACCGTTTGTTGTTTGAAGCATCGAGGACTCGCGCCAGCGATCTACTAAGTTTATGCAGGAGATGTTTGAACAAAGCTAGGTTTAACCCTAAGCCATATCAACCCTTTTTACCGCTTTAGACTTGTTACTCCTTAGCTTTAGTAGGGGAGATGTGTATACTTGCCAAGCCTATGATAGAATATTCGTCACGACCGAGCAATTGAGCGAATTAGATTAGTTGAGAGATTAAGATATATCTTTTATTTCTATTTCGTTAAGTGTTTGGTTGTGCAATTATGATAAAACGAATGAATGCTTAATTATTAAAATACATCCTAATCTCGATAAAATGAATGAATGCTTCATTATTAAAATACATCCAAATCTCTTTTAGGATACAATTTCATATGTTTAATCTAAGGTTTACTTGGGGACAAGTAAAGTTCAAGTGGGGGGGGGGGATATTTGATGACATCAAATAAGTACATATTATTGTCATCATTTGTCCTATTTATTTGACTTGTTTTATATCATTATCTATGAGAATTGATACTCAATTATTTACTTTAGTAATTCTCAGGTAAAAATAAGCGATTGGTAAAAGTTAATGATTTTGGACGAAATATGAAGCTAAATGATCAAGATTGCAAAAGTCTACTGAGCTGAAGGAGATACGCCCTATCATTCTAGATAGATACGCCGTATTATTATATCTAGATGAATTTGAAGACAATTGCTTGACTTTGAAGAATGCGCCGCATGTAAATTATCCCATGCGCCACATATGAAACTTTGGTCAACAAAGAAGAACCAACTTGTTCTAGCCTAGATATGCCGCATTCCAGTTCTGAAATACGGCTCATCACTATCCAGACTTCACAAAATACAATCCAAGATACTGAAGGACATGCGCTGAATTGATATAAAGATATGCCGCATCTATATATGGTGTACGAATATTCCAAAATATATTAATCTTGGACCCCACGCTCAGTTAAGTAAATGCGCCACATCTACTTACTAGACGGGCCGCATCGACCCTCATATAGAAACTATAAATACCCCAAGATACAACTGGATTTCGTGTGCCATAAACCCTAAGACGAAAAAGAGAAACCCTAAGAAGAAGAATACAGAAGAAAAGGCTGCACAAGACAACCACGTTGAAGATTTCAGATAGATAAGAAGGTCCTGCTTGTGTTTTAATTCTATTAAGTAGTTTTGTTTTATTGTAATAGTACACTTTAATCCATTAGGAATGATGGGCTTGTGACAGCCATATTGTTCCCCTTAAAATTTCTTTCCCATCGATTAATGTTTATTTGATATTTTTTTGGTTCTTGTTATATGTGCTTTGAAAACCTCTATGTCTAGTTGTGGCATGCTTGGGCCGCCATACCCATCCCACATCTTCTTCACTAGCATTATAAGTTAGTGTAAGCCCTTAAAAAAGGTTAAATAGAATAGACATAAGTAATCATTAAGATTTTACTCGCCTATAGTCTAGATACCAACGAGAGAGAATAGTTTACGATACTCATCATATAAAACTAGCAATAAAACAAGTGACAAACTCCTTAATCATTAGTCAGGCCTCTTATCTATATCTTTTATCTATCTGTGTACGTGTTCACCATTCGTTGTATTCTTACTCAATAGTTTTATTAGTTTATTTAATCAAACAAAATCGTGCCAGTCTATCAGACTAGAAACCCCTTGTGTTAAATTAGATTGTGAAACTAACTTAGGATATTAAAATACTGATAGACATTCTAGGTGTTAACGTTTTACTCTTAGTGATCGACACTCTACTTACCAACTAGCCTACACTGATCGGGTACACTGCTTGATAGTGTGTGCGTTATAAGATATTTCAGCTAAATATAAATTTAAAACTTGATTAACTACAAACGACATAGCACGTGTGATTCCTCCCGAACCGTCACTTATTTATCACACAAGCTAACCACTTGTGAATGGTTAACCGTAATATCTAAATGGAGCCCGGGAGGAACAGCAAAGTTAATCCGTGGGAGTTAAGTACAGAAAAAGTACGTGAGTACAGAAAAGTACATCCCCAGGTCGTTATGTCCCAACGAGGTGTGAACGTGATAGTACAACGACTTGTAATGTATTGAAATAATATGTATATAGAAAAATGGGAATCTGAATGACTAACACTGGAATGTGAATAGTACTAGCTCTGTCACAGCTACATGTTTAAGAAATGTGCAATCAGAAACCCTAAGATAGTAAAGGATATTTACAAACGTACGTTTAAGTTTAAATAAACGTAAACGTAACGAACAAAACATTCCCAAAGAGGGAATTTGCATGCCTTAACGGCTTAAATGCAAATTAAGTAGACTTAAAATATTTACTTATAATTATAGTTTATTTAAAATAATATTTACAAGTATTATATTAATTATTATTAATTACAACTATGTATTTACTATTTATTAATTACCTAAATAATAAGGAAGTTTAAAATAAACCTAAATAAATAAAACAAAAACTTAGAAAAGTTAAAAGTAATATAAAAGAAATTTTGAAACTCAAAATATATTTATTATACAAATATTCTATTTATTATTAATTATTTACTATTATTTAATTACTAATATTATTATTTAATTATTATATATATACTAAATTAGCAAACTAAAATCTAAAACTTTTTACATAATTTTAAAATGCTTATAAGAAGCTAAGAAAAATATAAAAACTATATTTTATATAAAAAAAATAAGAAAACTTAATTAAAAACTATTTAAACTTATATAAACTAATTAGACTAAATTAATTATTATACATACTAAACTAATTTATAAAATTATGAAACTTTTTGTAAATGTACTTAATCATCTCAGGAATCCATAAAAAATATAAAAAGTTTATAAAAATGATAAATAAGCCGTTTTAAAAATATATTACTAATTATATCCTAAAAGGTATTTAAACTATATTAATTATTATATATATTATATAAACAGTAAAAAATATGAAAAAATTATGGAAAGTAATTTATATTATGAAGAAGCTGGGAAAAATATTTTGGGGTCAACAGCTTATTCCAATAAGCTGGAATAAGCTGCACAGTCCAAATAAGCCAAAGGGCCAAAACACCCTTAAGTATATTGATGGTTCATGAACTTACGGAATTGGTGCCCCAGAGCAAATGGAAGGGGTGTGGGTACATAAGCATGTTACTAGCCTTGAGGTCCTGAGTTCGAATCCACCCACACCCATTTTTGCTCTTTTATTTTATTTTTTTATTTTTCTTTTTGCAAAACTTTATATTAAGTAATAATAAGCAACTTTAACAAAACCAACTTTTATAAAACTTGGAAATAAGCTTTGTGGGAGCTTATTTCCTTCACAGTTGGCTTTTTGGCTTTAAGCTTCTTAAATAAAAGCTATCACTGTGGTTAAAGCTTTTGTTTTTGGTTTTTTTTCTTTTTATAGAACTAATATCTACTGTATTATACATGTTTTATGGAAATGGAACTGTACAAACTTAAGGAATAAGCTGTTTCACAGCTTATGACCACTTCAGTAGAGCTTTATGCTCACAGTTGGGTCATAAGCTTGAAACAAGCTTACAAAAGCTGTACAAAAGAACAAAAGGGAAAAGAAACATGCAAACTGGTCCAAGTATTATATATCAACAAGAAAATACACTGGAAGAGTTCACAAAGTGTGAGCTTAAGGTTTAGACAGATAAGCTCTTAACAGCTTATCTTGGATGGAGTTGAAGCTCAAGTGAGCTTGGTATAAGCCCAAACAGGAAAACAAAAGATAAAATATATTTCTACAAGTAATTTGAACAAAAATATACAAGCTTGTGCACTGGAATTGGCAAATAAGCTTGAAACAAGCAAATAAGCACTTCCAGTGCACTTCAGATCCAAACAGCCCTGCAGTCATTTGTTTGGGCACTTTAAACTCACAGAATAAGTTCCAAGGTCCAAATAAGCTGTGGTAGTAGCAAGACTATCTGGTTGGCTTTTCAAAAAGCCCAAGCTCACCTAGTGGGGTCCACTAGTGAGCTTGTAGAAAGCTTATGAAAAACCTCCAAATTGACTTTTTGTGACTGTGTATTAGCACACAAACCAAAATGGGACACAAAAGAAGCTACTTGCAGCCCTTATAAATAAGCTGCAAGCTTGGGATTTAGCTTTGGATCTGAGAAACTAGTGGATAAGCTCCACATTGAACCAAATTGCACAAGCTGGGGCCAAGTACTAAGCTTTTTGTGAGCTTATGAAATTTAGTGAGTAAGTGTGAGTGTGCTGATGAACATTGCACTCTTCAAAATTGGGACAAGTTACAAGATTGTTGCAGCCCTACCAAATGGACTGCAACATGAAAATTAGGCACAGAGTCTTATACTTGGGTTGCTAGGCTTCATGAAAAACCAAGCTTCACAAGCTTATGACCTCTAAAGAGCTTATAGGAGCTTGAAGGAAATGGTGTAAATGGACTGCATAAGCAGTCCATTTTTGTGAATGGGCAAACATACAAGCTCCTAATTGACCTATCCAATAAGCCTCAACAAGCTCAACTCTTCCTGAGACCTTGAGTTGGACAGCTTGGCTTCTCACAAAGCCAAGAATCACAAGCTTATGTCCTCTGAGGAGTTTGTTAAGAGCTTTGGAATATCAGCTCACTTCACTGTTTGCTTCAGTGAAGTGAGTTGATTGGTAACAAAAAGGTGATGTGTAAAAGGTTACTAAATAAGCTGTAACATGGAAAATAAGCACATACATAAATAAACAGCTAGTAGGGCTCCCATAAACAACAATAATCACAGGCTCAAGATCCATGATCAACAAGCTGCAAGCTTGTGATCATGGCCTTGAAGCTGTGAGACAGGGCAAAAGTAGCCTAAAATAAGCACTTAGAAAAGCACTTAAACATTAAGAATAAAAATTAACAAAAATATAAACAACAAGATTAGCAACAAAACTACAAAACCCTAAAAGCATTTAGACAGAAACAGATTAATAAAGACACACTAAAATCAGACTTTTATTCAAAAACCTGAAAAACTGAAAATTTGACTTTTTAAGTTTATGATCAAAGTTGACTTTGATCAACTTTGATCTGAATTTAACAACTTATTAAGACATATTAAGCTATAAGAACATGAAATAAACAAATATAGACAACATTTAAACACAAATGCAAGGTTTTAGGGTGTAACAACCTCAAAATACTCATAATGAAACAGTCAAGTGTGATTTTGACTATTTACCATGCTATACTCTTGAGTTAGTGTTTCACTGAGTCATTTAGGACATATAAGGCATACATCAAACAAGAACAAGACCATACATAGCCTGTAACACAGTTCATCTATTACATCCAAACAACCCTTTAATAGAATTTATTTGAGCTTATCATTACATATAACTGAGTAAACATAATTTATCAAATCTAGAGGATCCAAGGTGTCAAAATGGACCTTTTTCAGCATACACAAGTAGTCACACAAGCTTATGCCTATGATTCTCAAAAATAAAGCTTATGACAGTGAAAATGCAATATTCAAGCACAATCAATTCCAAAACGTAAACAACCTATATTAAGCTATAATTATATTACATAACAACAAATAAACACATAAACATGAGAATTAACACAGAATAAAGACTAAAACTAAGAAATGCAAAATTGAGAAAAATTGCTTACATGGTGATATGAGCTGAGACTTTGGAACCAATGATCAAAACCAATACCTATAGCCTCCCCTGAGGCACTAATACCATGGCAATCCATTATGAACCATGCTCCAAGCTGTATCACCCAAGAACACATATTTTTGATTTTCCATTGTATTTTCTCTATTTTTAGTGATTTTTGATTTTATAAAGACTAAGCCGATTTAAGGTTTCTAAAAGCTAATTAAGCTTTGTCAGGAGCTTAAGTGACCTATTTGAGTCCATCAAACAACAATAATCCAACAGAAATGTAAATAACTTAAAATAAAGGAAAATATTGAAGAACTTGAAATGTAAAAGAGACTTATAATTAAACTGAGATTAGAATTCCATTACACTAATATGAGTTCCATTACACTAATTAAAGCTGTAAATGACATTTAATTTAAATGAAAGCATTAAAAATTACACTAGTCTAAGGTGACATTGGCTTAAGGCCAAGGTCGTATTTCCTGTGCTTCTCTTCCTTCTTTTATAGTCTCAGAACTACTTGGAGGTCACTCATAAGTTATACTTTCATTCTTGACACTTGAATTTGTCCAATTGATCTCAATCGTTTAAATCCACTTTTGGCGCCAAAGTCTTTTGTGACAGTTGAGGCGGTTTGAGGAGCATTCAATGCTTCTTGTACATTTGTAGAGGTGGAGGGAACAAGTTGAGATATCTTTTTGAGCTTGGGGGCCAAGTATGAGTGAAAACAGGGGTAAGGGTGAAGAGGTGGAGTGTTTGAAGGTGGGAATGCATTAATGGATTGTGGGCTGAGGTGTAGGTGTAAGGAGTGTGAGGGAGAAGTAGATGATGAGCTGTAAAGGGGTGAGTGCAAGTGGTGGTGTTACAGGTGGAGATGGAGAGGTGGATGGTTGAGGTGGAAGAAGAAGAAAAGCAGGGTGGTTTGTTTGTCTGTTTTATTTATAAACAAAAATGGGCCTGGGTAGTTTTGGGCTTGGGGATTGGATTTGTTTTTGGTTTTGGATTATAAGGATTTGGATTTATAGGAGTAATAAGGTCCGTTTGGTTTGTAGTTAAATAAGAGCCCAAGGACTAAAGTTGTAGTTCCTGAAATCTTGAGGGGTTAAACCTGTTACAATTCCAAAATTATCACAAGGACCAATATTGTTAAGTTTGATAAACCAATGGACCTAAATTTCATTTTTACAATTTAGAATACCCCGAGGACCATTTATGTAATTTTCCAAAGTTTAGGGGGTTAAATTGTAATTTCCTCAAAGTTATCAAAATAGTTCCAAATTGTAAATTCATGCATAGTACAAGGGTATTTTGTGAAATTTCCAAGTTTTGAATACCCAGGGACTATTTTTGCCAATTTTGTAACTTGAGGGGTAAAAGTTGCCAGTTTGTGTAAACTTTTATCCAGGGATGTTTTGTGAACATTTTTGGTTTCCCAAGGACTTAAGTTGACTTTTTGTTCATTTTAAACCTTCAGGAACTAGTTTTGACAAATTGTGAAACTTGAGGGACTGAAACTGCCAATTATGCAAACTTTGTACGTTTTTCATCTGTTTTTGCATATTTTGCATTTGGTACATATAAAACACACTTCTAAGATATTTTAAGTATTATGATGCATATTTGAGTATTTTTGTATGTTTTGGCAGCTTAGATTGGTATAAAATGATGAGTATTTAGACACTCATCAATCCCCCACACTAAACTATTGCTAGTCCCTAGCAATCTTTTGAGAAAAACTTAATGGATTTGAAAACTCTTTACCAAAATACATAACTTCTGGAGTAGCCAGGTGTAAGAACTGTGGCACACCTGATAACCGTGTGATTTTGAGCAAACCACCAGCTGTCAACGGATTTGATTAGTCTTTACCAAAAGTCGTTTGCTTCTGGACTAGCCAACTCTTGATGGAATAGTCAACATCTTGGTGAGCTGATTACCAATTATGGTTTTTCCATGGCCTTTACCATAAGCCATAATCTTGCGGGCTAGCCAACTCATTTGCTTTATGGGATATGGGGAGTTGAGGAACCATACAATTTTTGGCAAATTGCAAGCCATAAACGGATTTGAGATATCTTTACCAAGAGCCGTTTGCTCCTGGATTAGCCAATCCTTATGTGGTTTAGACATGGTGGATTGATTACCATTTGTTGTATTTAGTGCAAAACACTAATACCAAGTGAAAATTTTTTAAATTTTGGCCATTTTTGGGGAAAAAGGGCATACAAGGGTATATAAGTGATCAAATTCGCCAGAATTTCCCCCCCACACTTAGAAATGAATATTGTCCTCAATATTCAAAGTCCCGGCTATTATGCCGAATCCTTGAACGTAAAAAGATAACATTTAAAAGCTAAGTGGGGTAACACAACAATTATTTTATTTTTCTATATTTACAATTTTTCATTTCATTTTCAAGATATATACACATGTGGGGCACACCCCCACACTTGGGTGGTACACACGGGTGAAAACCCATGTATATGCTACTGTTTTTGATTACCAAGTCGCTAGCATGACTCGACCCCGAATTAATTTGTCCATGGGGAAATGGAGTGGGATTGCCACTCACAGATTGGATGAGAATTTGGATTGGGGTTCACTCACAGAATTATAAATAGTAAGGTAAGGATAATCTTTTTGGTATTTTTATTTTATAATGTTTTTGTATTTTTAAGTTTATATATATATATATATATATATATATATATATATATATATATATATATATATATATATATATATATATATATATATATATATATATATATATATATATATATATATATATACAAAGAAAAGAAAAATCCTAACAACCGCCCCTCGAAAGGGAATCTGGGTCTGACAGAGCTCAGTAACTGTAAACAGCCAACAACCAAATGTTGTAACTGAGGGACTATCAAACTGTGCAAGTTGTGTGCAAAGGAAAAATGTTTTTGTATTTTATATTGTTTATGTAATGAAATATGATATAGTATATGTAATCACTACCTCCCAGGCTTGTGTCAGGTTTACCACGCTAGCTAATCACTTGTGAATGATTAAATGTAATAAATATGCCCTGACAGCCCGGAAGTTGAATGATAAAGTATACATAATATACATACAAGGATAGATATTTCAACAAAATATAAAATACAAGTCATAGTAGGCAGCACACCTCCCCGGCAGCGGCGCCAAAATTTGATTCCTCCCGAACCGTCACTTATTTATCACACAAGCTAACCACTTGAGAATGGTTAACCGTAATATCTAAATGGAGCCCGGGAGGAACAGCAAAGTTAATCCGTGGGAGTTAAGTACAGAAAAAGTACGTGAGTACAGAAAAGTACATCCCCAGGTCGTTATGTCCCAACGAGGTGTGAACGTGATAGTACAACGACTTGTAATATGTTGAAATAATATGTATATAGAAAAATGGGAATCTGAATGACTAACACTGGAATGTGAATAGTACTAGCTCTGGCACAGCTACATGTTTAAGAAACGTGCAATCAGAAACCCTAAGATAGTAAAGGATATTTACAAACGTACGTTTAAGTTTAAATAAACGTAAACGTAACGAACAAAACATTCCCAAAGAGGGAATTTGCATGCCTTAACGGCTTAAATGCAAATTAAGTAGACTTAAAATATTTACTTATAATTATAGTTTATTTAAAATAATATTTACAAGTATTATATTAATTATTATTAATTACAACTATTTATTTACTATTTATTAATTACCTAAATAATAAGGAAGTGTAAAATAAACCTAAATAAATAAAACAAAAACTTAGAAAAGTTAAAAGTAATATAAAAGAAATTTTGAAACTAAAAATATATTTATTATACAAATATTCTATTTATTATTAATTATTTACTATTATTTAATTACTAATATTATTATTTAATTATTATATATATACTAAATTAGCAAACTAAAATCTAAAACTTTTTACATAATTCTAAAATGCTTATAAGAAGCTAAGAAAAATATAAAAACTATATTTTATATAAAAAAAAATAAGAAAACTTAATTAAAAACTATTTAAACTTATATAAACTAATTAGACTAAATTAATTATTATACATACTAAACTAATTTATAAAATTATGAAACTTTTTATAAATGTACTTAATCATCTCAGGAATCCATAAAAAATATAAAAAGTTTATAAAAATTATAAATAAGCCGTTTTAAAAATATATTACTAATTATATCCTAAAAGGTATTTAAACTATATTAATTATTATATATATTATATGAACAGTAAAAAATATGAAAAAATTATGGAAAGTAATTTATATTATGAAGAAGCTGGGAAAAATATTTTGGGGTCAACAGCTTATTCCAATAAGCTGGAATAAGCTGCACAGTCCAAATAAGCCAAAGGGCCAAAACACCCTTAAGTATATTGATGGTTCATGAACTTACGGAACGGGTGCCCCAGAGCAAATGGAAGGGGTGTGGGTACATAAGCATGTTACTAGCCTTGAGGTCCTGAGTTCGAATCCACCCACACCCATTTTTGCTCTTTTATTTTATTTTTTCATTTTTCTTTTTGCAAAACTTTATATTAAGTAATAATAAGTAACTTTAACAAAACCAACTTTTATAAAACTTGGAAATAAGCTCTGTGGGAGCTTATTTCCTTCACAGTTGGCTTTTTGGCTTTAAGCTTCTTAAATAGAAGCTATCACTGTGGTTAAAGCTTTTGTTTTTGGTTTTTTTTCTTTTTATAGAACTAATATATATACTGTATTATACATGTTTTATGGAAATGGAACTGTACAAACTTAAGGAATAAGCTGTTTCACCGCTTATGACCACTTCAGTAGAGCTTTATGCAAACAGTTGGGTCATAAGCTTGAAACAAGCTTACAAAAGCTGTACAAAAGAAGAAAAGGGAAAAGAAACATGCAAACTGGTCCAAGTGATATATATCAACAAGAAAATACACTGGAAGAGTTCACAAAGTGTGAGCTTAAGGTTTAGACAGATAAGCTCTTAACAGCTTATCTTGGATGGAGTTGAAGCTCAAGTGAGCTTGGTATAAGCCCAAACAGGAAAACAAAAGATAAAATATATTTCTACAAGTAATTTGAACAAAAATATACAAGCTTGTGCACTGGAATTGGCAAATAAGCTTGAAACAAGCAAATAAGCACTTCCAGTGCACTTCAGATCCAAACAGCCCTGCAGTCATTTGTTTGGGCACTTAAAACTCACAGAATAAGTTCCAAGGTCCAAATAAGCTGTGGTAGTAGCAAGACTATCTGGTTGGCTTTTCAAAAAGCCCAAGCTCACCTAGTGGGGTCCACTAGTGAGCTTGTAGAAAGCTTATGAAAAACCTCCAAATTGACTTTTTGTGACTGTGTATTAGCACACAAACCAAAATGGGACACAAAAGAAGCTACTTGCAGCCCTTATAAATAAGCTGCAAGCTTGGGATTTAGCTTTGGATCTGAGAAACTAGTGGATAAGCTCCACATTGAACCAAATTGCACAAGCTGGGGCCAAGTACTAAGCTTTTTGTGAGCTTATGAAATTTAGTGAGTAAGTGTGAGTGTGCTGATGAACATTGCACTCTTCAAAATTGGGACAAGTTACAAGATTGTTGCAGCCCTACCAAATGGACTGCAACATGAAAATTAGGCACAGAGTCTTATACTTGGGTTGCTAGGCTTCATGAAAAACCAAGCTTCACAAGCTTATGACCTCTAAAGAGCTTATAGGAGCTTGAAGGAAATGGTGTAAATGGACTGCATAAGCAGTCCATTTTTGTGAATGGGCAAACATACAAGCTCCTAATTGACCTATCCAATAAGCCTCAACAAGCTCAACTCTTCCTGAGACCTTGAGTTGGACAGCTTGGCTTCTCACAAAGCCAAGAATCACAAGCTTATGTCCTCTGAGGAGTTTGTTAAGAGCTTTGGAATATCAGCTCACTTCCCTGTTTGCTTCAGTGAAGTGAGTTGATTGGTAACAAAAAGGTGATGTGTAAAAGGTGACTAAATAAGCTGTAACATGGAAAATATGCACATACATAAATAAACAGCTAGTAGGGCTCCCATAAACAACAATAATCACAGGCTCAAGATCCATGATCAACAAGCTGCAAGCTTGTGATCATGGCCTTGAAGCTGTGAGACAGGGCAAAAGTAGCCTAAAATAAGCACTTAGAAAAGCACTTAAACATTAAGAATAAAAATTAACAAAAATATAAACAACAAGACTAGCAACAAAACTACAAAACCCTAAAAGCATTTAGACAGAAACAGATTAATAAAGACACACTAAAATCAGACTTTTATTCAAAAACCTGAAAAACTGAAAATTTGACTTTTTAAGTTTATGATCAAAGTTGACTTTGATCAACTTTGATCTGAATTTAACAACTTATTAAGACATATTAAGCTATAAGAACATGAAATAAACAAATATAGACAACATTTAAACACAAATGCAAGGTTTTAGGGTGTAACAACCTCAAAATACTCATAATGAAACAGTCAAGTGTGATTTTGACTATTTACCATGCTATACTCTTTAGTTAGTGTTTCACTGTGTCATTTAGGACATATAAGGCATACATCAAACAAGAACAACACCATACATAGCCTGTAACACAGTTCATCTATTACATCCAAACAACCCTTTAATGGAATTTATTTGAGCTTATCATTACATATAACTGAGTAAACATAATTTATCAAATCCAGAGGATCCAAGGTGTCAAAATGGACCTTTTTCAGCATACACAAGTAGTCACACAAGCTTATGCCTATGATTCTAAAAAATCAAGCTTATGACAGTGAAAATGCAATATTCAAGCACAATCAATTCCAAAACATAAACAACCTATATTAAGCTATAATTATATTACATAACAACAAATAAACACATAAACATGAGAATTAACACAGAATAAAGACTAAAACTAAGAAATGCAAAATTGAGAAAAATTGCTTACATGGTGATATGAGCTGAGACTTTGGAACCAATGATCAAAACCAATACCTATAGCCTCCCCTGAGGCACTAATACCATGGCAATCCATTATGAACCATGCTCCAAGCTGTATCACCCAAGAACACATATTTTTGATTTTCCATTGTATTTTCTCTATTTTTAGTGATTTTTGATTTTATAAAGACTAAGCTGATTTAAGGTTTCTAAAAGCTAATTAAGCTTTTTCAGGAGCTTAAGTGACCTATTTGAGTCCATCAAACAACAATAATCCAACAGAAATGTAAATAACTTAAAATAAAGGAAAATATTAAAGAACTTGAAATGTAAAAGAGACTTATAATTAATCTGAGATTAGAATTCCATTACACTAATATGAGTTCCATTACACTAATTAAAGCTGTAAATGACATTTAATTTAAACGAAAGCATTAAAAATTACACTAGTCTAAGGTGACATTGGCTTAAGGCCAAGGTCGTATTTCCTGTGCTTCTCTTCCTTCTTTTATAGTCTCAAAACTACTTGGAGGTCACTCATAAGTTATACTTTCAATTTTGACCCTTGAATTTGTCCAATTGATCTCAATCGTTTAAATCCACTTTTGGCGCCAAAGTATTTTGTGACAGTTGAGGCGGTTTGAGGAGCATTCAATGCTTCTTGTACATATGTAGAGGTGGAGGGAACAAGTTGAGATATCTTTTTGAGCTTGGGGGCTAAGTATGAGTGAAAACAGGGGTAAGGGTGAAGAGGTGGAGTGTTTGAAGGTGGGAATGCATTAATGGATTGTGGGCTGAGGTGTAGGTGTAAGGAGTGTGAGGGAGAAGTAGATGATGAGCTATAAAGGGGTGAGTGCAAGTGGTGGTGTTACAGGTGGAGATGGAGAGGTGGAAGGTTGAGGTGGAAAAAGAAGAAAAGCGGGGTGGTTTGTTTGTCTGTTTTATTTATAAACAAAAATGGGCTTGGGTAGTTTTGGGCTTGGGGATTGGATTTGTTTTTGGTTTTGGATTATAAGGATTTGGATTTATAGGAGTAATAAGGTCCGTTTGGTTTGTAGTTAAATAAGAGCCCAAGGACTAAAGTTGTAGTTCCTGAAATCTTGAGGGGTTAAACCTGTTACAATTCCAAAATTATCACAAGGACCAATATTGTTAAGTTTGATAAACCAATGGACCTAAATTTCATTTTTACAATTTAGAATACCCCGAGGACCATTTATGTAATTTTCCAAAGTTTAGGGGGTTAAATTGTAATTTCCTCAAAGTTATCAAAATAGTTCCAAATTGTAAATTCATGCATAGTACAAGGGTATTTTGTGAAATTTCCAAGTTTTGAATACCCAGGGACCATTTTTGCCAATTTTGTAACTTGAGGGGTAAAAGTTGCCAGTTTGTGTAAACTTTTATCCAGGGATGTTTTGTGAACATTTTTGGTTTCCCAAGGACTTAAGTTGACTTTTTGTTCATTTTAAACCTTCAGGGACTAGTTTTGACAAATTGTGAAACTTGAGGGATTGAAACTGCCAATTATGCAAACTTTGTACGTTTTTCATCTGTTTTTGCATATTTTGCATTTGGTACATATAAAACACACTTCTAAGATATTTTAAGTATTATGATGCATATTTGAGTATTTTTGTATGTTTTGGCAGCTCAGATTTGTATAAAATGATGAGTATTTAGACACTCATCAACGTGACACGCATTAGTAGTCTTTACCAGAACCGTTAGCTTTAGACTAGTTGGTTCTTTATGTGTGTTAGACAAGGTGAAACAATTACCATTTGTTGTGTGGAAGAGACACACACTTTTTCCATCCAAAGCATGACACAGTCAAAGCACCATACATCACAAAGTAATATCTCAGCCTGAAAATTTTAGTCCAAAACCAAGGAAAACACACGATAATGTGTTTCCTATAATGACAATATCAAACTTTGACTAACAGTTAAACTTAACATATCCAAAATACATCAACAATACAAATTATACAAAGCAGTACCAATTGACAAGCCTAGTAGTACAAATCCATTTACTTAACAAAATCATACAGAGATTAAAGATATCAAGGATTGAGCATTCCAATACGTGTTACCAAGTACTGAAACCTCCCCACATCAAAACCTTTTTTTAATAGATCATCAAAGTTGTTATCAGTATGAATTTTAACAACTTGTATTAACAACCAGCAACAACCACATATTCAGCTTCAATAGTAGAAGTGTTCCCCATAGTTTACTTCTTGCACTATCATGATACCAATCTACATCCTAGGAATTAACAACTACTTGTTGTTGATTTCCTATCCATGCTAGAACCAACATAATCACTGTCTGAATATGCCACCAAATCAAAGGAAGAGTCTTTGGGATACCACAAACCCAAATTAGGTTGACCTTTAAGGTACCTAAAGATTCTCTTCACTGCTGTCAAATGAGACACCTTAGGAGTGACTTGAAACCTTGCACAAGCACATACTACAAACATAATATCTGGTCTTGATGATGTGAGATATATCAAAGACCCAATCATAGATCTGTATTTGTGCACATCCACAGCTTTACCACCTTGTTCTTTCAACAATAGATGTGTGTCTTTATCAGCATGGGTACTAGCTTCCTTTGCATCAATAAACTAAAATTTCCTCAAGATTTCAGCAACATATTTATCTTGATTGATAAATATTCCATCTAGCTTCTGCTCCACTTGTAGACCCAAGACGAAGGTGAGTTCACCCATAGAACCTATCTGTAATTGATCCTTCATAAGCTTTTCAAACTCTTTGCACATCTCTGGTTTGGTAGAACCAAAGATGATATCATCCACATACACTTGTACCAACAAGATATCACCTTTGTTCTTCTTGATATAGAGAGTTTGATCAATCTTGCCCCTATTGAAACCATTCTTCAATAGATAAGTAGCAAAAGTTTCATACCAAGCTCTTGGAGCTTAATGCAAGCCATAGAAAGCTTTTACTACCTTGTATACCTTGTCTGGATGATCATGGTCAATAAAACCTAGAGGTTGAGACACATATACCTCCTCATCAATATTACCATATAGAAAGGCACTCTTCACATCCATATGGTAGACCATAAAGCCCATGAAAGAAGCATAAGCCAAGAAAAGCCTAATTGCCTCAATTCTTGCAACTGGTGCAAAAACCTCTTCATAATCAATTCCTTCTTCTTATGTATAGCCCTGAGCTACAAGTCTTGCTTTGTTCCTTATGACTATTCCTCTTTCATCCTACTTGTTTCTAAACACCCATTTTGTACCAATGACTCTCATACCTCTAGGCAAATCAGCTAGGACCCAAACCTTCTAAATCTTGAATTGAAGCAACTCTTCTTGCATTGCTTCCACCCAGTTTGAGTCTTTTAATGCCTTTAGCACATTCTTGTGTATTGATGCTATGGGAGTTTGAGGAACTTCATAAGTGATAGGCATGTTGTGAAGTTCCACTTCAAATTCATTAACTAAGCAGAGTTATCTATTGGATCAATGGTGTGAATATTTGGTCTAGCTGTATAAACATCTAGCTCAGCAGTACTAACTCCATTTGTACTGCTTTCAGGAGCATCCACATCATCTGAATTGTGCACATCTGCATCACCCTCCTTTCCAGCTTCATTAGAGGATTGTGGATCACCATTCTTTGAAGTAAAATCTTCACCAAAAAAATCCCAAATTGGCATCAGAATATGATCTTGAACATCTTCTTTACCCCTGCTTAGGTCATCAACATCAACATATTCTTCTGAACTTGCAAAATCATTAGTATTTGTACCTGCAACAACTGGTACATAATTCATAGAATGGGTTAAAGAATCAAGATCAAACAGCCATGTTGGACTAGTACCTGCAACATTAGATTTATTCTCTGGAAATTGAACATGCAGGTTTTCCTCTACTTTCTCGGTTCTTAGATTGTATACCCTAAAAGCTTTACTAACCATAGAGTACCGAACAAAGTAACCCTGATCTGATTTACCACCAAATTTTCCCAAATGGTCTATGTTATTCAAAATGGTAACATGATACCCAAATGGTCTAAGAAAACCTAAAGCGGGTATTCTTCCTCGAAAAAGTTCATAACGTGTCTTGTTTTTAGATTGAACTACTAAAACCTTGTTTTGCACATAACAAGCAGTATTAACTGCTTCAGCCCAAAAAGTCATGGGTAGCTCTGAATCAGGTAATATGTTCCCAGCAGCCTCTATTAATGTTCTATTTCTCCTTTCAGCAATACCATTCTACTCAGGAGTTCTGGCAACACTAAATTCTCTTTTAATACATTTTATCCTACAAAATTCATCCATAACTCTATTTTTGAATTATGTCCCATTATCATACCTGGTGATTTTAACTTTCCTATCCACTAGGTTTTCTACCTCAGTAATGAAAGTCTTAAGGATGCTAGTTGTCTCATCCTTAGTTCCTAGAAAGAAAACCCATGTAAACATGCTATAATCATCAATTACAACAAGACCATATTTCTTATGCAAAATACTACTCACAGAAGTTGGACCAAACAAGTCAATATGTGTGATAACCCGTAAAATTTCCCTATGAATAGTAAAGTTAATAAAAAAAAATTAATATATCATTACGTTAATTTATAACATTTTTACCGATAACAATTTTTTTTTCTTATTTATTATTTATTTAAATATGCTATGATTACTCGAAATCACTACGATACTTAAAACCTTTTCTCTTCGGAACGATGCTCACACACGTACCACTATAGTCTAATAATCGCGAGAACCTTAAATTTTACCACTTACGAACTTACGAAACATATTTTTAATAAAACGCGTCCGACAACGTAAAAGTCTTACTAATTAAATACTAAAATACTCACTAATTATAATTAACAATTTTACTAATCCTAATTAATTCTAAACCGGACCCTTAATTACCCTAAGCCCAAACCAAGCTTGGCCTGTTACTATTCATAAGCCCAAAACCAAATCAAGCCCAATTTCCCTTTTATTTTGTTTCATTTCATTCGACTAGGACAATTAGAAACGAGCTTGGTACGCTCGAATCCTCCACACGACACCCCTATATTTTTACACGTACTCATTCCTCCCCTAGCCAAAAATTAGAATGTCAAATTTTAGCTTCTCTCGTTAAGTCTAGACACGATTTTAAGAAGCAAAGTATTCAAAACTCAACCATTTTAACCCACGATTGTTTCTAAAACATCCTAAACTCATTTTAAACTCAAACTAAGGTCTAAATATTGCCAAGTTACCAAAATCCCACAAGTCACAACCGATTTACAAATCGGTTCACTAAATAAGTTGTTGGTCGACATGTATTTCCAATCCAAACTTGTACTCCCTTAAATCAAGCACACACTATGTAGGACCTTAGATTAACCAACTTTATCACAAATATAGAAGATTAGAAGAAGAAAGATGGTGACTTGGTGACTTATATGTATTTCGTGTATATGTAGAGAGAGATGGAAATATGAGAGCATTGATTACTAAAACACACACAAAAACACACACAAGCACACACCTCAAATGAGCCTTTGAGGTGTTTATATACTTCTTAACATGAGATGCCCTATGGGCTTTCTATGGGCTTGGGCTTGGACTTGGTTACATGGATGGATAACTAGGCTTATGAAACATAGCACATAACATATTAGCTTGCCAAGTCCAAGGCCCAATGACTAAACTATTACTAATCATAACACACGACACAAAGTTACAATATGAGAATGACCATCACTTCATAATACATATTTTTAATGCTAACAATCTCCCCCTAAGGGTTGGTCATTCGAATGATGCTCCACGTGAGTGGGTCTTCCGTGTTCTTTGTCTTTAACTTTGTGTGTTGTTGCAGAATAGCCTTTAGTCTTTGTTCCTTCATGCTTTGTGATCTTTGATAACTGATTTTTCATCGTTCTTTGTTCCTTTGCGATGTGGGATTATCTGCCTTTCGTCACTTCTGCGACTGTGGTGGTTGTTTGCTATTCCAACATGCTCATACATCTTTGGACTTTGATATTCATATGCACGTAGTTCCCTTTCTTTCACTTTGATCTTTAGTCTTTATACTTTGTAGATTCTTCTTTTTGGCGTAGAATCTTTCTTTGGACTTTGTGATGTAAAGATCTTTGAGGGAGCTTTCTTTAACTTCCAGATGTATGTATGAGCATGTGGAATCTGTCGCCATGGAGATGAAGTGTCCCTGCATATAAACAGTTAGCAATAAAACATCCGGTACTTACAGATAAGAATTAGAGATCGTTAACAGCATAGTGTGAAGACTCCTTCTAACCCTTACCAAGGCCGTTCCCATATCAGATACTCTCGAGAGAGCTTACGAGACCTACTTAGTAGCTCAATGACTGGGTGAGTCGCTGGGGATCACTCCACGACTGTAGACCGTTTGAAACCACCACGAACACTAAGCGTAACCCATAAAGAATTACCGAAGTGACCTGCTGTCAAGGCTGTTTGATGTTGACCCTGGCAGGAATTTCCATTCAATCATTGAGAATCACAAAAGTGAATCCTCTTATAAATGTTCTGGCAGATTGCTAAGATCTGCGTAGGACTCTTAAGCTTACATCTGGCGTCCTTAATGTTGAACAACCAGTGTAGAAATATCATGTGTTCCTATGAGATCTTATGATGAATCTCGGGGCTCTAGACTCGATAAGTGCACATTAGGTTTCCTATGCGGAGATTAGGGAGAGGTCTCCTGCTTCAATATCAACCATCTCTAAGAGACATGTCGATAGATTACACCGGTTCCCCGTGAGAATGAAACAAGCTCTTTTAAGAGAACTTGAGTGGTTAAGAAGGTTTAGTGCAGTGCGTCACTGGGTCCATGACGTCTTTGTCTTCAATACCGGTGTCACCTTAGTAACAACCAGTAGCATATGAGTTGAACCCGGTGTCTGCCCTAAGGTTGAGCATATGGAGGGCTATTTCTTTTCACCCTTTTTCATATCTTTTCTTTTTAATTCTTCAACCCCTTCTTTCTCCTTTCTCACTTTCTCCTTTTTTCAATCATACCTAAGGACTTTTAATTCTAGTCTATTGGAATTGTCCTTGGGTAGATCCCTCCGGCTCTGGCGGATCATAGGACGGTTTTTCCTAACCTTAGTCACCTTATAACTCCATGACTATCCTATTATTGCCATAAAACCATTCATTTGAAAATCTCTCAAAGTGTTTATGAAAATAAAACACATTGTTGACACTTCGAGAGTTTTGCATTTCTCTTGAAGGACTCCCCCTTCACATGTGCTCATGAATATTTAAGAAATTTGCACATGCGAGAGGAGTTTGCACTTTTTGAATTGATCCACTTTCAGCGAACATGACCGATTCGAGACACGCTTACATCACTAGTTAGACTAGCTTGAAGTTATTACCCGTCCTGGTCAAGTCCAAAGAAAGTCTCTCGATATGGTACATTCTACTCAGACAAGTCCTATTCGAGACACGCTTACATCACTAGTTAGACTAGTTTGAAATTATTACCCGTCCAGGACAAGTCTTTTCGATTACTGACATTTTAAGCTTCGTCAATTCATTGGTACATACTGAGTCGAGCTCTTCTGAGATTCAGCCACAATCTTTAAACATCTTTGATCACATTTTAATCATGTCTTCTCCCCCTCAAAAATAGCATAGCGTGATATTTTTGATATCAACTGATTAATAAAAAGCTTTTGGAGAGAAGGACAGATTTTGCATGAATTTGGAACATTTTTCTTTTTGTACTCCCCCTTAATGATAGCATATTTAAAATCAATTTAAGGGTTTAGAGGGAGTTATCTTGAGCACTGATTTTGATAGATTTTGAGAAATCTTTTGAACAATCTTGAAAAAGTGCTCAAGAATTTTGTTTTGAAAACGAGTTTATGCTTGAAATCTTTTTCGTTTGTTTAGACTCGAACTTTTTGAAAAAGAGTTCGTCATTGAACGTACGAGTCCTTGATTTGAAAATAATCAGAAGTCGTCATTGAACGTACGGGTTTCGTACTGATGTATACGAAAGCCATTGTGAAGAAACTTTTTAGAAACGACATGTTTTAGAAAAACATTAAAAAAAGAACTCCCGCTCAAGCATCTGTACATATCCGTATCATTGTTGAATGACATTTCTAGAAACGTACAGAATATTAATTTATACGAGAGACGTGTCGTGAGAAGAATATTTTTGGATTTTTTGATTTTTTAATGTTTTTGTATTTTTTGAAAGATTTTATATTTTTGTATTTTGTTTTTGTTGGTTTTTCAAATTTTGTATTTTGTTTTGCAAAAAAATATTTACAGCGAAGCGATTTTGAAATCATTTTTCAAGAAGATTCGAGAAGACGTTCTAGCTCCTCAGGAGTTAGGCTTCGGATGCCAATTCGTCGAACTAAATAGTCAAACCTTTCTTTTGGAAGGGCTCTGATACCACTTGTAGGACCTTAGATTAACCAACTTTATCACAAATATAGAAGATTAGAAGAAGAAAGATGGTGACTTGATGACTTATATGTATTTCGTGTATATGTAGAGAGAGATGGAAATATGAGAGCATTGATTACTAAAACACACACAAAAACACACACAAGCACACACAAGCACACACCTCAAATGAGCCTTTGAGGTGTTTATATACTTCTTAACATGAGATGCCCTATGGGCTTTCTATGGGCTTGGGCTTGGACTTGGTTACATGGATGGATAACTAGGCTTATGAAACATAGCACATAACATATTAGCTTGCCAAGTCCAAGGCCCAATGACTAAACTATTACTAATCATAACACACGACACAAAGTTACAATATGAGAATGACCATCACTTCATAATACATATTTTTAATGCTAACACACTACCATATTTTATTCACTAGAGAAAGTACCAAAATCTTTTTATAACATATATATCAAGTACCATTCATTTTGTAAGATTTCAAAAGCCACGTTTTTCTTTGATGTTTGAGATGTCGACCACAAGAAACAAAGACTAGGAGTGACTAGTACTACTCTTACAACTTTAGACTTTTTGAAAACACGTAACCTTCCAATCACTTTAAAACTTGGATACTATAACACCCTTAGAACCCTATATATACCGCATGCACGCATACTACGTTTTCTACTTCCATGCAAACCAAAATTCACCAAATATTGCTAAGTAGAAAAGCTAGGAGTTGGGTCGAAGCTTTGGGTAGGAAATTAAGAGATTCGTGTTGGTTTAGGAGAAGCATTTGGTTGTTTGTGAACCTTGGTCGAGCAAACTAACACACTACGTACTCATCTCGTTTACTTCTCGACTCTACGTCCCTTTTTCCCCAGCATTTGGTGTCGTAAGTCCCTAACGACTCATTTCAATTCTTTTTTATATACATTTAGTTGCATTACATTTTTACACGACACACACAAACGCACCTCATTATTTAAAATCTAGATAAACGGCCTATATATATTATACGTCCATCTATATATTTGACACCCTAAGAAATAAGCTATGTAAAGATTTGAAACTAAAACACAACGTATAAACCATTTCAAAGTACATTCCTAGCGTACCACAACCATTTTGAAAAACTCAAATATTTTTCTAAGTCTTTTATTTACAAAAATTCGTCCAAGGCTAGTCCAAAACACACACATATCTTTACTAATTACTTAACGAGCATACCTTTTTATTTCATAAACCAATAGACCTCATGGTATACAATCGAATTGGTATAGAAACTTTGTAATGAAAGTCACTTTAGGACCTAGTAATCGAGCCAAAGCAAATCGACCAAGAAACTGTTTTTGAAAAGTTAAGTAATACCGATTGGGCCTTAAGGCCCAATCATTTCAAAATAAGCCGAGAGAATAAGCTGAGAGTTTAAGCTGTTGGACAACTTTTTCACGATCCAAACCTTAGCCCTAAGCAAAGCCCAAAAACCCGTAAGCCCATTGGACCTAAAATACTAACGGGCTTTAATTTTTCGTTAAAAAGCCCATAAGCTAACCATGAACTTTTTCGAACTAATAAGCTGTCGAAATAAGCTGTTTCGAAACTATTTAGAAAAAGAAAACATTAAGTTTTGAAAATTTTGATTTTGGACTAGATTTGCAAAATTTATGAAATTCGGGTCAAAAATGTAAATATTTCAAAGTTTCGGTAAAACATGTCATTTCGTAAACTTTAGGATAAAAACTGATTTTTATAAACTTTAGGGTGGAAAGTGTAAGAAAAATAAAGTTTTGGACTTAAAATGTAATTATATTTAATTTTGGAATAACGACGTAACGCTAACGCCGTTAGGGTAAAAAGTGTAAATTTTTGAAAATACAAACTAAAATTTATATTTTCATTTTTGTTTTCCATTTTTACAAGTTCCCGTCACAACGTTACGTTTATTTTCAAACTAATATTATTATTATTAAACGTCACGTCTATTTTCAAACTATTATTATTATTACTACTATTATTATTAAATGTTACGCATTATTTCAAACTATCGTTACTATTTTTATTATTAAACCTTACGTTATATTTATATATATATAACTAAACTAAACGTACGATATACTATAAAAAACTAAAAGTTTTACTAACGTTAAATTAACAAATCACGTAATCAAAAACTACTCGCGATTAAGACTATCAAACACTAAAAATTGCCAAATATTATCTAGGTCGTGTGTGGAGCCGTTCCCATTTTGCAAACTGAGTATCGATATTTTTTCACTAAACCACTAAGGTGAGTTCATAGCCCACTTTTATAAAACTGTTTTCGTGGGGAGATACATGCTTAAAAATCTGAACACAAGTATTTTCTTATATTATGTCTGAAATTGTTATTGCTTAAGTACCTTTTTGCCAAAAGCCCCTCATATCATGAGCCTTAGTCACCCAGAGAGGTAAACGTAAATAATTGTGGATAGATCTATTAGGGATTGACCATCCCCGTTTGGGAGTTGAGAAAACAACCAAACACACTTTATTCGAAATCTAATAGGTTACTGGCAAGGACCTATCCCGAGGGCACCTGTTACTTTAATCCATCATTTATGATGAGATCTGTTAATCAGCTGAGTGTCATGAGCTTAATGCAATAATAAATGATTTTAAACTTATAATTGTAATTCGATGCAATTATCACTATCACTTGTGTTCAACTACAAAACTTAAACCTATGAATATCACTAAACTTTTGTTGACTTTTAGCATGTTTATCTCAGGAAATTAATGCGAAGGAGCTCGAGGCATGGAGAGGGTATTAAACCCCTATACGGGTGTTAAATAAAATGTTTTGTCATTCGCTTTTAATAACTCATATCTCCTACGATATGTTAAAACTAATGAAACAACTTTGTATTTGAAAACTTGATTTTAATTGAATGATAAACATAATTTTAAAACGTCTCTTTGAGTCGTTTTCTATGACTTGATTTCGATCCTCTAAGTAATACCCCACAAAGTCTTCCGCTGCTCTAGTTGAAATTTAGGGGGTGTTACAGATTGGCATCAGAGCCGAGGTTATAGAGAACCAGGTGTATTTTAAAAAAAAAAACACTGGACTATAACTACGCTTTTAAAACGGACCAAATTTTATTTTTACCAAAGTCATGTTACGCCCTCCGTGCCTTCGCAGCTCCATCAACGGTTAGAAAATGTTATTTACCATATGAGCTTTTTATAAATGTTAACGTAGTTTATGATTATATTAATGACTTACATTTACTATTCGGGATTTATACAGTACCATGTCGTCATCTTCTCATCCTATCACCTTCTCATCTAACTCAGACTCAGAAACTTCTCTCCCAATACCACCACCCCCATCACCTGCCCAAAACCGCAGACATAGGCATGTCCGTCAACTCCAGATTTACGAGCCAGAACCCTTTGGTCAACCTTTCTGACGATACGGAGGAGGTCCTGTCTGTAAACCCACCCCTAGGAAACAAGTGCATGCGACACTTACTCCACGTATACCACCACCATCTCCACCTCTACCTACTCCACTCATATCACCACCACCAGTGATATTTCCCACCTTGCCTATGACTGGAATTAGGCCATCACCATCCTCATCCCTTGAGCACCCTAGGACTATACGACTATCCCCAGTCCCTCCAAACACCGTCCTTTACCGACAAACCACCACTGTACCCTTACCAACACCTGATTCACCCACCATTACCTCACTCTCAGCTCCACCTCGTAGGAGGCCATGTATTGTGGCTTATCCCTATCTGACCCCTGTGAGCAAACCGTAACCGAGACTACCTCCCGCCCTAAGACCCGTAGGAGGGTCGATGCTCGAAAATGGTCTTTCTTGCTTCCAATCCTTCAGTACTGGAGATCGCATGAAGGTGCTCCAAGTGATAGGGAACTAGGAGAGAGTTCATCCTCAGCTGCTTCTAGGATTCTTCCAGTTACCGGAGAACCCATCCACCATACCATACCCTTACTAGCCGCTAGGATAGCCCGCCATGAGTATCGTTTTGATGACATTGTTAGAGTTATCGATGATTTCCCACTAGAGCAGATTGAGGCTATAGGAGAAGATGTAGGAAACCTTGAGATTGGTCAGTTGGCTATGGAGGAGAGTTTTGAGCTGATGAGCACCCATCTGGAGGGGGCCATCGAGACGATACGTACCTTGGGAGGTATTGCTATCATGATGCAGGGAGAAATCGATTCGCAGGATGACGAGATCGACAGGATGAGCATTCAGGTCCTAAACCTGAGGAGTATGATTAGAGACACCCAAGCCAGAGAGAGAGCCAGAGACTTGACTATAGAGACCATGATGACTATGATTGAAGACCTTCAGCGCAGAGTCAGAGGTGCACCAGGGAATCCATAGATCTGGGACATATCATTATAGCTAAGGACTATCTTAGCCTGCCAATGTGGCATTAATAAAGAAATCTTGTATTGTTATGTTTTCTTGTAAAATGAATGAATGAGACATTATTAATATTATGTTGTCAGTTACTTTGTAATATATTGATGTTTATCTATGTTTTCTGTGGTTGTATCTTTATGCGTTGTTGTGTTCTTATATATATGTTGTCACAGGGCATGTCAGTCTATACAAACCAAACCAAGCATTTATACTTCTATTGTGTGTTGTGATTTATCCAAGCATGTCGTGTTGATTATTTATAATGTTATAAATTTTACGCGATAATTTCTCAACATAACGTAGTTATATATGTGATATTGATAGAGCCATGGCTAGGAAAAGGAAAGCGACTGCGACTACAACACCCGAAACCGCAACCCCTGTAACCAAAACATCCACACCGACTATGACTCCGGCTGATATCGAGAAAGCAATTGCTGACGGTGTAGCCGCTGGGTTGGAAGCAAATGCACGAAATAGCGGCAGCAGTTTACCACCAGGAGGAAGTGGAACCTCTGTACCCCGCAAGTGTACCTATAAAGATTTTATAGGATGTCAACCAACTTTTTACAAGGGTACAGAAGGAGTGACTGGACTTACTCAGTGGTTCGAGCGAACCGAAACAGTCTTTCAGAGGAGTGGTTGTTCGGAGGACTGAAAAGTTACCTTTGCTACCGGAACCCATTTGCAAGATGCTCTGTCTTGGTGGAATTCTATCACCCAGACTATGGGAATGACTGAAGCATTCCAACTCACCTGGACAGAATTCAAAGCAAAAATACTGAGGAAGTACTGCTCCCGTGCTGAGCTGAGAAAGCTAGAAGATGAGTTCCACGAGTTAATGGTGAAAGGAATTGATCTCAAGACATATAATAGGAGGTTCCAAGAACTATCAGCAATATGCCTCACGATGGTGCCGGATTTCGAAAGAACCCTGGAGAAATATGTTGAGGGACTTCCTCGGAGCATCGAAGGAGATGTTACCTCGTCAAACCCACCAACTCTGGAAGTGGCAATGACCCTTGCTCAGAAGCTGTTGGACCGAGAGGTCAAGTGTAACAAAGAACTCAAGCGAAAGCTTGATGATAAAAGGACCACACACACCAACAGTAGCAACCACTACCACAACAACTTCAACAACAACTCTAGGAACAACAATCAGAACCGCCATAACTACAACCACCGCAACAGTCAACAAAACCCTAGGCAAGAGACTGCCAAAGCATACACCGCCACTGGAAGTGGGGGATATGCGGGTCCAAAACCCCAATGCCACAAGTGCAAGTTACACCACTATGGGCAGTGCACCATTAAGTATACAAAGTGTCAGAAGGTGGGCCATCAAGCTAGGGAGTGCAAGATCCGCGCTACCGGGAGCAATCTGCAACCCCTGACCCCAACATGCTACACTTGTGGAGAAATTGGCCATTACAAGAGCCAATGCACCAAAGGAAATGGTCAGACAAACAACGCTCGTGGGAGAGCCTATGTGATGGGAGAAGGAAATACGTCACAGAACCCAGACGTAGTTACGGGTACGTTCCTACTCAATCATCATAGTGCTAAAGTATTATTTGACTCCGGAGCAGATAAGAGTTTTGTGTCTACTACCTTTGCCCCCTTACTTAACATAGCACCCTCTAAGTTAGATACCGCCTATGATATAGAAATGGCCAACGGATATTTAATAGGCATAGACACCGCAATTCAGAATTGCACCATAACCTTAGAAAACGAAACTTTTCCCATCAACCTCCTGCCTACACAGCCAAGTAGTTTTGATGTCATCGTCGGAATGGATTGGTTATCCAAACACCATGCTAGAATCATCTGTGATGATAAAGCAGTACATATTCCATTTAACGGTAAAACTCTAGTTATCCAAGGCGATAATAGTAAACCACGACACGGTATCATCTCGTACATCCGAATGGTGAAATACTTGAATCAAGGGTGTCAAGTATTCATGGTTCGAGTAACGGAAGATAAATCAAAGGAAAAACGACTTGAGGATGTTCCTGTCGTCAAGGAGTTTCCAGAAGTTTTTCCTGACGATTTACCCGGCCTTCCACCTACCCGCCAAGTAGAATTCCAGATAGATCTCGTGCCTGGAGCAGGACCGGTGGCAAGAGCACCTTATAGGTTAGCCCCGTCCGAGATGCAGGAATTGGCCGAACAACTAGAAGAGTTGTCAGATAAGGGTTTCATCCGACCAAGTTCATCACCTTGGGGAGCTCCAGTCTTATTCGTTAAGAAGAAAGAAGGAACTTTCCGAATGTGTATTGACTACCGAGAATTAAACAAATTAACCGTGAAGAATCGGTATCCTCTACCCAGGATTGATGATTTGTTTGATTAACTACAAGGATCGAGTGTCTATTCGAAGATCGACTTGAGGTCAGGGCACCATCAACAAAGAGTTAAGGAGGACGATATTCCCAAAACAGCTTTTAGGACTCGATACGGACACTTCGAATTCCAAGTGATGCCATTTGGTTTAACCAATGCGCCCGCAGTGTTTATGGATTTGATGAATCGAGTATGCAAACCATACTTAGATAAATTTGTGATTGTATTCATAGATGACATCTTAATCTATTCTCGCAACGAGAAAGAACATGCGGAACACTTGAGGATCATCTTAGAGCTGCTCAAAAAGGAAGAGCTGTACGCCAAGTTCTCTAAGTGTGATTTCTGGATTAGAACTGTACAATTTCTGGGTCATGTTATCGATAGTGAAGGCATCCACGTAGATCCGGCAAAGATTGAGGCCGCTAAGGATTGGGCAGCTCCTACCAACCCTACGGAGATACGCCAATTCTTAGGTCTTGCCGGTTACTGCAGGCGATTCATTGAAGGTTTTTCAAAAATCGCCAAGCCTTTGACCGAGTTAACACAAAAGAATAAGAAGTACAGTTGGGAGGAGAAACAGTAATCGGCTTTTCAGTTGTTAAAGAAGAAACTCTGTGAAGCACCGATTTTAGCACTACCGGAAGGAAGTGAAGACTTCGTAGTATACTGCGATGCATCGTCCATGGGTTAGGTGCGATACTGATGCAGAGAGACAAAGTGATAGCCTTTGCATCACGACAACTTAAGACGCATGAAGTAAATTATATAACTCATGATTTAGAATTAGGAGCAGTAGTATTTGCTCTTAAGATATGGAGACACTATCTATACGGCACCAAGTGCACGGTACACACAGATCACAAGATTCTTCAACATATCCTAGATCAGAAGGAGTTGAATATGAGGCAACGTCGATGGTTAGAATTGCTTAGCGACTACGATTGTGAGATTCGCTACCATCTGGAAAAAGCGAACGTCGTGGCAGACGCTTTAGGCAGGAAAGAACGAATAAAACCTCTCAGGGTTCGATCATTGGGAATGACGGTTTATTCGCCTCTTCCATCGCAAATACTTCAAGCACAATCCGAAGCTCTTAGAGAAGAGAACAGACCAAATGAGAGAATCTACGGCATGCCGGAAATTTCAAATGGTTTTGTGAAGAGATCGAACGGAATGCTCTGTTTTAAGGAAAGAAGTTGGGTTCCACTGTATGGAGGATTACGTGACCTCATCATGCATGAGTCGCACAAATCAAAGTACTCCATCCACCCAGGTTCCGACAAGATGTACCAGGATCTTAAGGAACTTTATTGGTGGCCAAACATGAAAGCCGACATAGCAGAGTATGTCAGAAAATGTTTGACCTGTGCGAGAGTAAAAGCAGAGTATCAGAAACCATCAGGATTGTTGGTACAACCCGAACTTCCCATGTGGAAATAGGAACGGATTACAATGGACTTCATCACTAAACTACCCAAGACGTCAACAGGATATGATACCATATGGGTCATCGTTGATCGTCTCACCAAATCCGCTCACTTTCTGCCTATCAAAGAAACCGACGAAATGAATACACTCTCACAGTTGTACTTGAAAGAGATTGTTACCCGACATGGAGTGCCTATCTCTATCATCTCTGATCGAGATAGTCGGTTCACGTCTCATTTCTGGAAATCTTTGTAGAAAGCTCTAGGAACTAAGTTAGACATGAGTACCGCATACCATCCACAGATCGATGGTCAAAGTGAGAGAACCATCCAAACCTTAGAAGACATGCTCCGAGCATGTGTGATCGACTTCGGAAAAGGTTGGGACAAACACTTACCATTGGTAGAGTTCTCCTACAACAATAGTTACCACACTAGTATTAAGGCAACCCCATTCGAAGCACTGTACGGAAGAAAGTGCAGATCACCCGTTTGTTGGGCCGAAGTAGGTGACGTACAACTCACTGGGCCCGAACTCATTCATGAGACAACGGAGAAAATAGTTAAGATCAAACAACGGCTGCAAGCTGCTAAAGAACGGCAGAAAAGCTATGCCAACATAAGACGAAAACCTATGGAATTTCAGGTTGGAGATAGAGTAATGTTGAAAGTTTCTCCTTGGAAAGGAATGATACGCTTTGGAAAGCGTGGAAAGTTGAACCCTAGATACATCGGACCATTTAGCATCCTAGAACGGATTGGACCAGTGGCATATAAGCTAGAGTTGCCAGAAGAACTTAGCCGAGTACACCCTACCTTCCACATGTCAAACCTTAAGAAGTGTTTATCCGATGAATCTCTAGTGATCCCACTCAAAGAGATTCAACTCGACGATAAACTTGTCTTTACGGAAGAACCAATAGAAATCATGGATAGGGAAGTCAAACGATTAAAACAGAACCGTATTCCCATAGTCAAGGTTAGATGGAACTCTAAGCGAGGACCAGAATACACTTGGGAATGCGAGGACCAAATTCGTGCCAAATACCCCTATCTATTTTCATAGACAACCCTGACGACCATCTTAGACTAGAATTCCGGGACGGAATTCAGAATAAGGGGTAGGTACTGTGATCACCCGTAAAATTTCCCTATGGATAGTAAAGTTAATAAAAAAAATTAATATATCATTACGTTAATTTATAACGTTTTTACCGATAACAAATTTTTTTTCTTATTTATTATTTATTTAAATATGCTATGATTACTCGAAATCACTACGATACTTAAAACTTTTTCTCTTCGGAACGATGCTCACACACATACCACTATAGTCTAATAATCGCGAGAACCTTAAAGTTTACCACTTACGAACTTACGAAACATATTTTTAATAAAACGCGTCCGACAACGTAAAAGTCTCACTAATTAAATACTAAAATACTCACTAATTATAATTAACAATTTTACTAATCCTAATTAATTCTAAACCGGACCCTTAATTACCCTAAGCCCAAACCAAGCTTGGCCTGTTACTATTCATAAGCCCAAAACCAAATCAAGCCCAATTTCCCATTTATTTTGTTTCATTTCATTCGACTAGGACAATTAGAAACGAGCTTGGTACGCTCGAATCCTCCACACGACAACCCTATATTTTTACACGTACTCATTCCTCCCCTAGCCAAAAATTAGAATGTCAAATTTTAGCTTTTCTCGTTAAGTCTAGACACGATTTTAAGAAGCAAAGTAATTGTCCCCAAACACGATTTTATAAAATGTCAACGTATTCAAAACTCAACCATTTTAACCCACGATTGTTTCTAAAACATCCTAAACTCATTTTAAATTCAAACTAAGGTCTAAATATTGCCAAGTTACCAAAATCCCACAAGTCACAACCGATTTACAAATCTGTTCACTAAATAATTTGTTGGTCGACATGTATTTCCAATCCAAACTTGTACTCCCTTAAATCAAGCACACACTACTATATTTTATTCACTAGAGAAAGTACCAAAATCTTTTAATAACATATATATCAAGTACCATTCGTTTTGTAAGATTTAAAAAGCCACGTTTTTCTTTGATGTTTGAGATGTCGACCACAAGAAACAAAGATTAGGAGTGACTAGTACTACTCTTACAACTTTAGACTTTTTGAAAACACGTAACCTTCCAATCACTTTAAAACTTGGATACTAGAACACCCTTAGAACCCTATATATACCGCATGCATGCATACTACGTTTTCTACTTGCATGCAAACCAAAATTCACCAAATATTGCTAAGTAGAAAAGCTAGGAGTTGGGTCGAAGCTTTGGGTAGGAAATTAAGAGATTCGTGTGGGTTTAGGAGAAGCATTTGGTTGTTTGTGAACCTTGGTCGAGCAAACTAACACACTACGTACTCATCTCGTTTACTTCTCGACTCTACGTCCCTTTTTCCCCACCATTTAATGTCGTAAGTCCCTAACGACTCATTTCAATTCTTTTTGATATACATTTAGTTGCATTACATTTTTACACGACACACACAAACGCACCTCATTATTTAAAATCTAGATAAACGACCTATATATATTATACGTCCATCTATATATTTGACACCCTAAGAAATAAGCTATGTAAAGATTTGAAACTAAAACACAACGTATAAACCATTTCGAAGTACATTCCTAGCGTACCACAACCATTTTGAAAAACTCAAATATTTTTCTAAGTCTTTTATTTACAAAAAATCGTCCAAGATATCTTTACTAATTACTTAACGAGCATACCTTTTTATTTCACAAACCAATAGACCTCATGGTATACAATTGAATTGGTATAGAAACTTTGTAATGAAAGTCACGTTAGGACCTAGTAATCGAGCCAAAGCAAATCGACCAAGAAACTGTTTTTGAAAAGTTAAGTAATACCGATTGGGCCTTAAGGCCCAATCATTTCAAAATAAGCCGAGAGAATAAGCTGAGGGTTTAAGCTGTTGGACAAGTTTTTCACGATCCAAACCTTAGCCCTAAGCAAAGCCCAAATACCCCGTAAGCCCATTGGACCTAAAAATACTAACGGGCCTTAATTTTTCGTTAAAAAGCCCATAAGCTAACCATGAACTTTTTCGAACTAATAAGCTGTCGAAATAAGCTAAATAAGCTGTTTCGAAACTATTTAGAAAAAGAAAACATTAAGTTTTGAAAATTTTGATTTTGGACTAGATTTGCAAAATTTATGAAATTCGGGTCAAAAATGTAAATATTTCAAAGTTTCGATAAAACATGTCATTTCGTAAACTTTAGGATAAAAACTGATTTTTATAAACTTTAGGGTGGAAAGTGTAAGAAAAATAAAGTTTTGGACTTAAAATGTAATTATATTTAATTTTGGACTAACGGCGTAATGCTAACGTCGTTAGGGTAAAAAGTGTAAATTTTTGAAAATACAAGGGCCGTATAGTAAAAATTATATTTTCGTTTTTGTTTTCCATTTTTACAAGTTCCCGTCACGAAATTACGTTTATTTTCAAACTAATATTATTATTACTATTATTATTATTAAACGTCACGTCTATTTTCAAACTATTATTATTATTACTATTATTATTATTATTAAACGTTACGCATTATTTCAAACTATTGCTAATATTTTTATTATTAAACCTTACGTTATATTTATATATATATAACTAAATTAAACGTACGATATACTATAAAAAAACTAAAAGTTTTACTAACATTAAATTAACAAATCACGTAATCAAAAACTACTCGCGATTAAGATTATCAAACACTAAAAATTGCCAAATATTATCTAGGTCGTGTGTTTTATAAAACTGTTTTCGTGGGGAGATACATGCTTAAAAATCTGAACACAAGTATTTTCTTATATTATGCCTGAAATTGTTATTGCTTAAGTACCTTTTTGCCAAAAGCCCCTCATATCATGAGCCTTAGTCACCCAGAGAGGTGAACGTAAATAATTGTGGATAGATCTATTAGGGATTGACCATCCCCGTTTGGGAGTTGAGAAAACAACCAAACGCACTTTATTTGAAATCTAATAGGTTACTGGCAAGGACCTATCCCGAGGGAACCTATTACTTTAATCCATCATTTATGATGAGATCTGTTAATCGGCTGAGTGTCATGAGCTTAATGCAATAATAAATGATTTTAAACTTATAATTGTAATTCGATGCAATTATCACTATCACTTGTGTTCAACTACTAAACTGAAACCTATGAATATCACTCAACTTTTGTTGACTTTTAGCATGTTTATCTCAGGAAATTAATGCGAAGGAGCTCGAGGCATGGAGAGGGCATTAAACCCCTATACGGGTGTTAAATAAAATGTTTTGTTATTCGCTTTTAATAACTCATATCTCCTACGATATGTTAAAACTAATGAAACAACTTTGTATTTGAAAACTTGATTTTAAATGAATGATAAACATAATTTTAAAACGTCTCTTTGAGTCGTTTTCTATGACTTGACTTCGATCCTCTAAGTAATACCCCACAAACTCTTCCGCTGCTCTAGTTGAAATTTAGGGGGTGTTACAATATGAAGCATATATAATGGGCTAGTAATAGAGTTAAGGGTCTTAGGCTTACAAGAAGCTCTGTGTTGCTTACCCTTGAGACAAGCAACACATGCTTGGTCATTCTCAAATCATTTTTGAGGCAAGCCTCTTACCAAATCATCTTTTATAATCTTATTGATGGTTTTGAAATTAATGTTACCAAGTCTTCTATGCCAAAGCATTGACTCATCCAATGTGGTTTTTGTAAGCAAACAAGTAAGATTCTCTTTGGGAATAATGATCTTCATATCAACACTGTATACAATGCCTTTTCTAGGAACCCTAAGTAACACTTGACTTTCATCAGGTAACTTAAAGTTATGAGAAAGGACAAGATATTCAGTATCATTAAAAAGAACTTTGTTCATCTTGTCTCACATCTGTGAGACATTAAAGAGATTATACTTAAGTTCTTTACAAAATACACACCTTCAAAGTCAAGATTTCCAGTTCTAATTGTGCCTTTACTAGAAATCTTTCCACCTATACCACCTCCAAAGCTAACATATCCTCCATCCAGAGCTTTGAAATCTATAAGGTATGACATGTTGCCAGTCATGTGCCTTGAACATCCACTATCTGTGTATCCTTGATCTTCTTCTTTAGTACCTGAATGTTCTTGCACATAAAATAAAGGAAATTAGTTTCCTTTGGGGACCTAAGCCATCACTGACTTAGATCTGCCTCGTGCATCAATATAATTATATCTCTTTAAGTTGATTGATGCACTGTTGGAGTTAGTGGGTTGCCACTTCCAACATGCTGAGGCCTTAACAACTCTTTCCCCAATTGCCCTATTTGTGTTCACAGGCTTTGCAGTACTAACCAACGGCCTAGCAGTTGAAACTGCTGGCTTTGTGGTTTTCACTTTAGGTACCCAAATCATGTTGTGAACCACATTTTTATGATAAAAGGTCATTTGTACTGTTTTTTGTGCCTTTTGAGTAAAAATTTTTTGTGGTTTTGGCACTTGAAACAGTTGTTTTGGTCTACCAGTATGAATTGGTCTTGCAGTAGAAAGAGGTTTTGTGCTAGACTTCATCAGAATTGCTCTAGGGTTCATTTTGCTATTCACTTTAGGATGAGTATTTCTTAAAACATTATTTTCATTCATCCTAGTGTTTGTATTCCCTGACACCCTTGTTTTCCCATGTATCATCCTTCTTCCTTGATGGTAACCACATTTAGCATGCAAATGGTAAAAACTACCACAAATGTAACATGCTTTATTATACATCACAAACTCATTACCAAGTTGTTGAGATTTTAAGTTGTTCCAATTCCTCTGTTTACCGCTAGGAGCTAGAGACCTATTTGTAGACCTATACATCTCAGCATACATAACTGGTGACCTAGGTTGTTTGATTTTTTTAGGTGTACCAATTTCTTCTTGAACCACTTTTGGAATAGTGGCTTCTACTTTACTCTTTAACTCAAACATATTTTCATCAGCAAAAAAAGTATCAGTAGCACTCTTAAACACCTATTTTGATTTAGGAATCTTAGTTGGTTTTGGACCATATTCAAGTTTAAGTTCCTAAAATTTATCTAAACCTGTGTGTGCTAAGTCAATACTTGGGGGTGAAGGAGCACCTCTGTTTGGTGGTGGAACAGACTTATAACCTACACCAGACTTAGCTTTATTCACTACATGAGCTTCCTAAATTTTAGTTAAATCATCTGAGGCATAAGCTAATGTATCAACAGTTTTTTTAACATTATCATTAGCCTTTTTGAGCTTCTCTAGTTCTTCTTTGAGCATACCAATCTTTGCATTTTTATAATCTAAACCTCTTTTTAGTACATCAATATCATTACTAAACTTAGATTCATTTTCTTTATAATGCTCAAGTTCTGTTTTTAAAACTGATATAGCTCTTTTATAATTAGCAAGTTTAAAACTAGTTTGACCTAGCTCTATTCTTAGTTCATCATATTTCTTTTTTAGTTTTTCATATTCATTTAAAGCATTACATGTTTTATCACAACTGGTTATGGTATGTACCTCAGAGTTTGAAAAAGCCATAAAAGCAATCTCAGTTGCTATCATTGCTGTCTCTTTTGGTGTCTCCTCTTCATCAGTCATATAACTCCAGTCATAGCTTACACCATAAAGCCAACGTAGCCTTTGGCTCTTCCACTGTAACTTTTTTCTTCTTATCTTGCTTATACCTAGTACTCCTTGTTGGGATATGAAGATCAAAGTACTTCTGATGTTTAAAGTACTACTTGTGTCAGAGTACTGATCATGGTCAAAGTACTGCTTGTGCATGAAGAATGTTCAAAGTACTTCTAAGATAAAGGACTGATATGTAAAATCATTTAAGGATTGTTATGTAATATTATTAGAATATTCTAGAATTACTTAGAGTTAGGTTACTTGTCGATCAAGTACTGTAAACCGACTTAAGGTTTTCCTTGTGCCTATAAAAGGAGCCTTAGGCTGGTATTATGAATAAGGTTTTTAGTAAGAATTAGAGAATACGATATTAGAGTTGTTAGGGATTGTTAGTGAATCTGTGTAAGTAAAGCAGGTTCAAGTTGGTTTTAATATAATCATTCAAAGTTCTTCTTAGCTTTGTGTTAGTAGATTCCGCATACTTTACAAAGTTACATCAGTGTTTCATTATTAATAGTTTTGGAGTTATTCAAGATTATTAAACCTATTACAAGCTACAAAGTACTTTGATCAGAGTATATCGATCCAACAAGTGGTATCAGAGCTTATGTGAAAACTCTGATTAAGAAGAAACCCGTAAAACCGATTTTACAACAAATCCTAAAAGATGTCGACTGAAGTTGCACCAGTTCCTTCCATTACCTCAATCAGAATTCCTATTGTCAAGAAGGGAGAGTATGCTCTATGGAGCATGAAGATGAAGCAGTACATTGCTATTTCAGACCATGCTTTATGGGATGTGATTGTCAATGGTAATGTTGTCATTGATGAACCTGTATCAATTGAAGGACAACCTACACCACCTAAGCCAACCTTGCCAGCAGTTACAAAAAGAAATCAAGATAAGGCTCTCAACATACTGCTTTCTGCTATTCCTGATGGTCACCTATTGAAGTTTCATGATGCTAAGGATGCAAAACAACTATGGGCTACTATTAAGACAAGATTTAGAGGTAATGATGCTTCCAAGAAGATGCATAGAAATCTATTGAAGCAACAGTTTGAAACATTCACTGTTGGTGAAACAGAAGGCCTTGACTCTGCCTATGACAGATATCAAAATCTACTCAGCATGCTTGAGTTATATGGAGCAGAGGCATCTGTTGAAGATGCAAACTTGAAGTTCTTGAGAAGTTTGCCATCTGCATGGCATGTGGTTGCTACAATGATTAGAGGACAACCTGGTTTAGATTCTATGGACTTTGATGATCTCTACAACAATTTAAAGGTGTATGAGCATGAGATGAAGAGTAACAAAGGTTCAAGTTCTCATAACATTACTTTTGTGTCTTCTGAAAACAGAGGCAGTACTTCTACTAAAAGTACTGCTTACCCTGTCCAAAGTACTGTTAAAGAGAAACGGCACCCCTGTACAACCATTGTGACTACCACTTCATCACCATCAAACAACACCAACTCAGATGATGTTCTATGTTCATTCTTTGCTCAATAAGCCACTCTACCTGTTACATATCAAGTAGATGTCTTGCAAATTGATGATGATGCTCTAGAAGAAATTGACATAAGATGGTAGGTTGCCATGATCACTACAAGGATCAAGAAGTTCATGAACAAGACAGGGAGAGGTATTGATTTTAAAGCTAAGAAGGGTATAGCATTTGATAAATCTAAGATTGAATGCTTCAATTGTCAAAAAAATGGTCACTTTGCAAGGGAATCCAAGTTCGTAAAGTATCAGGCAAACAAAATGATTGAAAAACCCAAGGTTGAAAGAAAGGAGGTTCCTATTGCTGAACCAAAGTCACAAGCTTTGGTGGCTCGAGAAAATCTATCAGAGGTTGACTAGAGTAATGAATTTGATGATGAACCAGTAACCTACTCTATGGTTGCAGTGGAAGAAGTTGATTGGAGCACAACTTTTGATGAGGAACCAGGATATGCTGCTTTGGAATCAAGAGATGGTCTAGGAAGCTTTGATTGGAGCATGGAAAGTGAAGAAGAACCTGTTCAGCTTACTTTGGTAGCAACTTCACCAAGTTCATCTACTATCTCTGAGGTATGCTGTAAATGTAGTAATTCATATCAAAAATTGCTTAAAGAATATGAAACTGAAAGAGATAATTATAGAAGGGTTAGGTCTGAGATAGCTGGTTACCAATTGACTTTAGAGTCAATGGAAGCCAAGATAATCACTCATGAAAATAATAAAGTAGCTTGGGCAGAAAAAATATGAACAACAAGATTATCAATTAAAGTTAAGCGAGTGGAAGTTAGGATGTAAGGTTTCTGAACTAGAAAAGATCACTAAAGAAAGAGATAAGTTGTTAGCAAAACTTGCTAGTTGGAAAGAATCAGGTCTATTACATGTTAGTTTTGTTGAAAAACAAAGAACAACAAACATTAAAACTGGCCTAGGTTATGATGATAGTGGTTCAGAAGAAATCCCAACTAGGAACAAGGAACTAAGTCTTTCACAAGAGACCTCAACTAGTGATGAAGAATTCATTAGCTTAGAAGAGAACACATCCAGTGATGAGGAATCACCAAGTTCAACACCTCCTGAATTTAAGAAAGACAAGGGATACAATGAAGTTCCTCCACCCACAGGTAGTTTTCAACCACCTAGGACAAATGTTTCTTGTTTTGGAGTAGACAATTTGGAGTTTAGAAAGAAGCTTAAAGGTCAATCTAATTCAAGTCAATCTAGTTCTGAGTCCTTAAGAGAAACTATTGAGAAACCTAGGGATGATAACAAGGGTTTAGGGAGTGATAAAGTCTTTTCAAAACAAGCAGTACTTCCAAAACTTCTCAGAGTACTGTTGATCATTCAGCAGTACCTTCAAGAAAATCTTTTCAAAATACTGCTAATTTTAGAAAACCTTTTGGAAGAGGATTTGGGTATATGAGTCAAAAGTTATGTTATGTATGCTATAGTCCTCACCATTTGATTAAGGACTGTGATTATCACTCAGAATACTTAAGAAAATTCCTAAAGACCACATCTGCAAACCATAAGCACAGGGAGAATAAACCAGTATGGAATCACTCAAATAGGGTTAACCATAGAAATTTCTCTAAAGACTATAGGTACCCACACCAGAGAAGACCTTTTTCCAAACCACCAGTACATTCTCAAAGTACTGTTAAGGATTCACCCAATCAAGGTATTGCTAGCAATGGCTCTAATGTAAGACCAAGGAGATTTAATTCCTACAAACCTAGAATGCCTTACAACTCAAGAAGAGTACCTAGATCAAAGAACCCACCACCAACTGTTAAAACTAAATGGGTTAAGAAAGAAAGTACTTATGAGGGACAAACAGTACTTTCAGCAGGTTAGGAAGAAAAAAGGGTGTGTTGATGAAAATCCAATACAAGTTTTGGAATAAAAAACAATAATTCTTGATAGTGCTTCCAGAAACAGTGGAGATTACATACTCAAAGAATTTGAGTATGTCACTCCACAAGGGGAACACAAGTCAGTAATTGCTTGGGTTCCTAAAAGAAACTAAACCTTTTCATCTTTATGTAGGACAACCTAGAAGAAGAGCTTAAGGATCATATTATAGTTGATAGTGGTTGCTCTGGAAGCATGACAGGAGACAAGGAGCTTTTGTTAGATTTTAAGGCCTATTTTGGAGGAAGAGTTGCATTTGGGAATGATCCTGATGGAGGGAGAATCACTGGCAAAGGAACCATCAAGACTGGATCCATTGATTTTGAGAATGTTAGATATGTGAAGGAGCTTAAATTCAATCTTTTGTCAGTATCTCAAATCTGTGACAAGAAATATCCTGTGTTATTCCTTGACACAGAATGTCTTATTCTCTCCCCTGAGTTTAAGTTAGATGATGAAAACTTGGTAATGCTAAGAGTAGCAAGAACCAATGATGTGTACAGCTTAGATTTGAAGAATATCAATCCTACTGAAAGAGCAACATGTTTAGTAGCAAGGGCAACAATGGAAGAAGCACATCAATGACATAGAAGATTAGGGCATGTAAATTTCAAGAACATCAACAAATTAGTCAAAGGCAATCTAGTCAGAGGTTTACCTTCTAAAACATACAAGAATGATCACTCATGTCTGGCTTGCAAGAAGGGTAAACAACACAAGGCTTCATGCAAAAAGATTGAAGATAGAATTATAAGAGAGCCTTTGGAATTATTGCATATGGATCTGTTTGGACCTGTTTCTGTTGCCAGTTTAAGCAAGAAGAAGTACTGTTTGGTTATAACAGATGACTGTAGCAGATTCAGCTGGGTCTTTTTCTTGGGATTTAAAGATGAAACCTTTGATGCTATTCATGATCTTATAATAGCCCTTGAAAATCAGTTGAGACTCAAAGTTAGATCTATTAGATGTGATAATGGGACTGAATTCAAGAATCAGCTTATGGATGAGTTTTGTGCTAAGAAAGGAATAAAGAGGGAGTTTAGCGTTGCTAGAACTCCACAACAGAATTGAGTTGCAGAAAGGAAGAATAGAACACTTATAGAAGCAGCAAGAACTATGCTTGCAGATCTTTATTACATGTTTCATTTTGGGCTGAAGCTGTAAGTGCTGCTTGTTATGTGTTGAATAGAGTATCAGTGACAAAACCTCAAATGAAGACACCTTATGAGTTACTTATGGTAAAGAAACCAAACATTAAGTTTATGAAACCTTTTGGATGTCCCCTGACTATTTTGAAATACTATTGATACTCTGGGAAAGTTTGATGGCAAGTCTGATGAAGGATACTTATTGGGTTATTGTACCAATAGCAAAGGATTTAGAGTGTACAACAGGGCTACCAAGAAGGTTCAAGAATGTCTTCATGTTGAATTTCTAGAAGATCAAGGAAATAAAAAAAGGTAAAGGTCTTGATTGGATGTTTGATCTTGATATTTTGGCTTCTTTTATGAACTATGTGCCTGTTAGAGAAGAAAATCAAGTTGTTCATAATGAAGAAGAATTACAATACATTGTTCATGGAGTCAATATGAGATCTGAGGATGTTCCTGATAAAGAATCCATTGAAATGAAGAAAAGTACTTTTGAAGCTCAAAGTACTTTTGAAGCTCAAAGTACTGTTGAACCTTAAAGTACTATTGAACCACAAAGTACTGTTCAACCAAAATCCACAATATCTGATTAAGACCAAGCTATTCAAGATGAACTTAATAGGATGCTTTTACAAGAAACTATTGCTAAGACCTGTGAAGATGATCAAAGGAGAGCTTATGAGGCAAAAAAGAAGAAGGCTAAAGTCTTAGATAACTATGACAGTAGTTTTCATCAAAGTACTAATGAACCAGTTGAAAGTACTTACAAAGTCTTACCAACATCAAATTGGATTAACACTAATGATTTGAATGATCCAAACATGCTTGATTTAGAAGACATTGATGATGAGCTTCCTAAGGAAGGAATTTTCTCAAATTCCAATGAAGATCCTGATCTCACAAATTTAGAGGATGATCTTGATGTTCCACCAACTCCAACATTAAGAATTCATTAAGACCATCCTACTAGCAAAATCATTGGACCTTCTACTTTAGGAGTGCTCACAAGGAGAAAAGCTAAGAATCTCTCTAAACAACATACTTATTTACTTAGCTTTGTCTATAAACAAAACGGGGTAAATCATAAGGATCAACAACTGTGCCTATTAGCTTGCTTTCTGTCTCAAGGAGAACCTAAGACAGTATCTCAAGGATTAGCTAAAGAGAGTTGAGTTGAAGCCATGCAAGAAGAACTTCTACAATTCAAGCTTCAAGAGGTTTGGGTATTATGTGATTTACCTGATGGAAAGAGATTGATTGGTATAAAATGGGTCTTCAGGGTTAAGAGAGATGAAAGAGGGAATGTCATCAAGAATAAAGCAAGATTGGTTGCTCAAGGCTACCGAAAAGAAGATGGGGTATACTATGATGAAGTGTTTGCTCATGTGGCAAGAATTAAAGCTATAAGGTTGTTTCTGGCTTTTGCATCATATATGGGATTTCCTGTCTATCAAATGGATGTCAAGGGTACTTTTCTTTATGGCAATATCACAGAGGAAGTCTATGTTAAAAAACCTCCTGGTTTTGAAGATCCTGCACATCCAACCAAAGTCTATAAGGTTATTAAGGCTCTATATGGTCTACATCAACCTCCTAGAGCATGGTATGAAAGACTCCACCTTTCTATTGCAACATGGTTAAAGGAGAGGTGCCATTGATAAGACTTTGTTTATCAAAAGAGACAAAAAAGATATTATGCTTGTCCAAGTGTTTGTGGATGACATTATTTTTAGAGCAACAAAATAGTCCATGGTGAAAGAGTTTGAGCAGCTTATACAACATGAATTCCAAATGAGTTTCATGTGTGAATTGATTTTCTTTTTGGGACTTCAAGTTAAACAATCAAACAGTGGAATATTCATAAGTCAAGATAAGTATGTCACTGACATTCTTAAGAGGTGTAACTTCACAACTGTCAAGCCTGCCTCCTCACCCATTGATGCTAATAAACCATTAGGAAAAGATGAAGATGGAGAAGATGTGGATGTTAAACTTTATAGATCCATGATTGGCTATCTAATGTACTTAACTGCATCTAGACCTGACATTACTTTTGCTGTATGCTTATGTGTAAGATATCAGGTCAACCCTAAAGTTTCTCATCTTAATGCAGTCAAGAGAATCTTTAGGTATCTCAAGCATCAACCTAAGCTAGGGTTGTGGTATCCTAGGGAGTTTTCTTTTCATTTGGAAGCTTTTTTAGACAGTGATTATACTGGAGACAATTATGACAGAAGATCAACCACTGGAGGATGCCAACATCTTGAAAGAAGATTAGTTTCATGGCAATGCAAGAAGCAACCAATTACAGCAACATCATTCACTGAAGCAGAATATGTTGCAGCTGCAAGTTGTTGTGGCCAAGTACTTTGGTTGCAGAATCAACTCTTGAATTATGGATTCAATTTCAAGCATACTCCTATCAACATTGACAATGAGAGTACCATTTGTATTGTGAAGAATCATGTTTACCATTCCAAGACCAAGCACATTCAAATTAGGCATCACTTTATCCGAGATTGTTATGAGCACAGGCTTATTAATGTGGTTAAAGTCCACACGGATGATAATGTGGCTGATTTACTCACTAAGGGCTTTGATGCTTCAAGATTCAATCATTTAGTGGTGAGTATTGGGATGATTAATTACTAAGCCATATTTAAGGGGAGGCATTAGTAATTATTCTTTGTTTGAAGGGAGGCATTATAGTTTTTTTAAGTGAAAAAGGATGGAAAGTACTTTTAGGCAAAGTACTGCTTAGTCTTTGTGTTGAAAGTACTGCTTCGTATTGAATGTGAAAGTACTGCTTGGCACTTAGTGGAAAGTACTGTTTTGTCAGAAGTACTGTTCCAACGGTAAAAAATAAGGGGAACAACTTTACGAAAGATATAGGGAAGATAAATTCCAAAAATAACGGTAAATTCATTTTTAGCCGCGTTTTTTTGTATATTATCTTTCTTTGTGATTATCTCTTCCATTTTTATATACCCTCATCATTGTTCCTGTTCATCCATTCAAACACAAACAAATCCATCACCGATCATCATCCTCTTTCACAAACACAAACAATGGTAAATCGTCCAACAATTAGCAAACACAACATGATCGCAAATTTGGATAAGACACAAAAGAATGTTGATTTCCATGCCATCATTGATTTTCTCACTGTGTCATCAATCAACTATGCTCTGTTAGTCGATCCTGACATTATTGACCCCTGGATTCAAGAGTTTTGGAATACTGCTACCTCTGGTTTGGAAGAAGAGGAAGATTTTATTCATGCTACTGTTGCAGGGAGACAGATACGCATCACTGAGGCCACAATAAGGGAAGCATTATTGTTTGATGATGAAGAAGGTACTGTTCTTTTTGACAAACAAGTAATTTGGGATGAACTTAGAGAGATAGGCTATGAAGGTGCTCTCAATAAGCTTACTTTTCAAAAGGCATTGGTTAGTCCCCATTGGAAGTACCTTATACATGTTTTACATCATTGTCTAAGTCCCAAAAGTATTGGTTGGGATCAATTTGGTCATAACATAGCCTCTGCATTAGTTAGGTTAGATACCAATCAATCATTCAATTTCTCATATATGATTCATGATGGTATGCTTGGTCACATCAAAGCTGGTTCACCATTTTTGATGTATCCTAGGTTTGTTCAGTTATTCTTAGACAAACAGCTTGAGGATATTCCAAAACCTCAACATTTTTACCTACTATTGTACTTCCACCCAAGGTGTTTCCTTTTATGACTAACAAGAGTGTTAAGTTTTCTGGGCACAACACACCTTTGATAGCTTACATATTGGAAGTAGCACAGGCAGTTAGAGATGCAGCTGATGCAGCAAATGATTCTGCACATTCTGAGCATTCTGCATCAGAACATACTTCACCACCACCTCATGATTCACCTCAACATCCTGCTTCATGTGAAAGAACTATCTCTTTGCCAGAACACGTTTCAAGGGAAAAGACTGTTTCCAGAGAAAGTTCTTCTCAACATACTGTTTCAAAGGAAAGTACTTCTCTGCAAGGTACTGCTTCAGAGCAAGATGTGAATCCACCACCATCTCCCAAAGATTATACTTCCACAAATGGGTCTCAAACATCTGGAGGAGATGAGGGAAAGCTGGATACTTATGCTTTGACTAGGGAATTCAAAAGGATAAAGAAGGTGGTTAATGCTCAAGCTGATCAGATCAAAAGATTGAACGATAAGTTCAAGAGATTGAAGAAATTTGTTTGGCCACTGGTTACTCATCATAGGTTAAGGGTGAAGCAACAAAGAAGGAGTGGTCAGAAATCCAAGAAGGCTTCTAAATCGAAGAAGAGCAAGAAGAGGTCATCATCATTCAAATTGGAGAGGAATCAGAATGATAATCTGAATGTAGATCATGATGTGCCTCAAGATCCATATGAAGAAGCTCATGCTATGGATTTTGAAGACATTGCTCAAAGTACTGCTGAAAGAAAACTTGATGAAGTTGAGCAAGTTGTTGAAGAAGAGAATATTGCTGTTGATCAAGTTAAGAATGGAGATCTGGGAGGTACTAGAGCTCAAGGAAACCATATTCAAGGTACTGCTGATCAAAATATTGATATTGAAGGTACTGATGCTCAAAGTACTGGTGTGCAAAGTACTTTTGATCAAGGTACTGCTACCTTAAATATTGATGAAGCTGGTCCTTCTACAAGAATTTTGGATGATGAAGCTGGTCCTTCCAATCCAATTCAGCAAGAAGAAATCAAGGAACACACAGCTAGTGATGATGAGACTATAGCTCAGATTATGCTAAATATTTCAAGTTCAAGAGGTATTACTATTTCTGGTGTTGAACAAGAGCAAGTCTCACAAGCTTCTTCTGAATCTGAAGAATTAGACCCTAAAGACAAAGGAAAAGGAATCATGCAAGAGTCAAAGAAGAAGAAGAAGAAGAAGTTCTCTCTAGCACAATTAAGAGCTTTTGAGATAGCTAAGAATGAAGAAGCTGCTAGAAAGCATCAAGCTGATTTGGATGCTGAATATTTAAGGGAAACAAGGATGCCAGTTGTTCAAATAAGAAGACCTCCATCTAAAACTCAAGAAATAAATTCTATGATAAGTTTTCTGAAAGGCAGAGGATTTAAGAATCTACAAAGGTTAAGATATCCACAGGTGAAAGAACTGTATGATAGTGTTCAAGAGTCCATTAAAAGAGAGCTTGATAGTTTTGTGCCTATGGATTCTGAGAAAGAAAAGAAGTTGGAAGAATTAAAGAAAGAACAAGTTGAGAAAATAAAATTAAAGAGAAAGAGGGCAACTCAAGATGATAAGTTAACAAAGAAACTCAAGATGATGAGATCGGACACTGTTGATGAGCTGAGAAATTATCTTAGAGTTGTGGATTTTAAGAATCCAAAGAAAATAGAAGATGCTGGGAAAAAGTCTAAGATCTCTACATTCTCTGTTGTAGAATCATCTGAAGAGGATTATCTCATATTTCATAGAGAAGATGAAAGCTTCAAAGTATTCAATATGCTGTGAGACATACTGCACATAATAGACAGAGAAGATCTTTATCATTTGTATTTACAAGTGCAAGCATATTTTGAGAATACTGAACCAACAGGAGTGGGATTGATCTTATTGGGTGATTTAATGACTATCTGGGAGACAAGTGAAACAAGTAATGATACTCTGTGGACTGCTCAAGAAAATTGGGAAATTACAAGATGGAGATTCTTTGAGTCATCAGGGGTACATTCACTTGAATTGGAAGATGGAGCCATGGTCAATATGCTAGCAGAGAGAAGATACCCTCTTATAAAGGATATTATGATCAGAATGTTGGATCATGGTATGGAGGTTGAAGATGAAACTGAAGTATCATTGATGGTGATTGAGCTATTTATCAAGTGGACTACTTCAGAAGATGATGCATAAATACTGGTATAGTTTGTATTATATAAATATTTTTGAATAATAAGTACACTGCTAGAAAAACAGTACTTTCTCAAAGTACTGTTTGCTGCATAAAACCATTAAAGTCTTTTGATATTGATTAAGTTTTAAAAGAAAAATTTTGTGAAGCATAAGATGATATTGATGAGTGTGCAAATACTCATCATTTTTACCTTCTCTGAGCTGCCAAAACATTTAAAAACACTCAATATTGCATCAAAATAGTGAAAATATCCCAGGAAAGTGTTTTACATGTCTCAAATGCAAAAATACCAAAAACAGATGAAAAACGTACAAAGTTTGCATAATTGGCAGTTTCAGTCCCTCATCTTTCAAAAGTTGTCAAATCTAGTCCCTGGTCGTTCTAAAAACTTGAAAAAGTCACCAAAGGTCCTTTTAAATCATAAAGTTACATAATTAGTCCTTTGGTGCAAAGTTTCACAAATTGTCAAGTTTAGTCCCTGAAGTTTGGAAAATTGTCAAAAATGGTCCCTGGTATATTAAAACTTTGAGAAAAACAAATTTTGTCCTTATACTAATCTTTTATGGCAGGTTTGGTCCTTGGTTAGAAAGTTTGGTGAAATTACACGTTTGGTCCCCGAAGTTTGAAAGTTTGGCAGAAAAGGTCCCCGGGAATAAAAATGGGAAATTATCAAAAAATGGCCTTTGTAATATTCATAAATGACAAACATGGTCCTCATGAGTACTTTGGAAGGTTCACATTTTTAGTCCCTATGATTTCACCAAAATTACAAAACTAGTCCTTGTGTTACACATAAACCAAACCGGATCCTATCTAAAAATACTACTCCTAAATCCAAAGTCCAAGTCCACCCCATCCTATTCTTGGGCCCAATGAATACCAGCCTATACCACAGCCCACTCCAACACCCCTAAACTAATACCCCGTCCATTGACCCCTCGGTCAAATGGTCAAACATCCACCCCTTCCCAGCTTTCCCTCTCCATAAGCAACCTCCATCTCCACCAATCACAGACCAGCCACTACCCTCTCCCACTTGCTCCACCACCCTTATCCCTGCCACATTCCACATCCCAACACCAATTAATACCCCCCCCCCTAGGCTACACTTCCACAGACCCCAATTGGCTCAAAAAGACTTTTTCCCGCCAAATTGAGTGAGGTGACAAGAGGCACCCATTGGCTACTACCATTGGTGGGATTTGACCCTGTGGGACCCACAAACCCAATGGATGATATAAAATGAAGAAAGGAGCAGAGGAGGAAAGAGATTAGTTTAGTTTTTAGAATAGTGTAATGTAGGTAATTTAAATTACTCTTTCAGTTGTATTTTCAAATTAAGCCAGCTTGTACCAGTTAATTTATTGTAATTCAAACTTAATTTCAAGTGAATTTCAAGTTCTAATCACTAGTTGCATAATTTCAGATTTCAAGTGAATTTGGCAATTTAACTTTGCACTTGTTAATGTTGTTGTTTATTATTCTATAAGCTCAAAATTAAGCCACTGATAAGTTTTAAAAGTTTCCTACGTTGTCTATTCAGTTTTAAGTTGAAAAAGCAAAAACACCAAAAATATCAAATAAATGGATAATAAATCAAAAATTCAGTTCTGAGGTGCAAGAAGCAAGGAACAAGGAGAATTGTTGAATTTTCTGGGTTGTAGTACCTCAGGGGAGGTTTAGGATGGAATGGTGAGCTTGTTCTTGACTTGGATCACACAAGAGCATTTGTAAGGCTTAATTTCCATATTTCTCTGAGTTTACTGAAATTTAGTTTAATGTAGCTTATTATATGTTTGAAAATGCTTATTATTCATTGTTGTTATCTATTAGATCAGTGTTAATGTTTAGATTAATCTTTGGTGTCCTTTGGTTTTAATTTCATCATCATCTGTGAACTAAAGGGGTGTTTGGAACTGCTGAGCTTGGTAGGCTCAGTTGGGATTTTGTTGATAACTTAGACTTCCACAACTCCATTTAGGATATATTAGGTCATATAGGTCAGAAGATTTGTCACTTGTTTATTAAAAAGTCAAAAATCATCTTTAAGTTTATAAACAGTGCACTGTTGGAGAATTGTGATCCATTTTCACCCATATCAATACATAAGTAGGATTTTTAGCTTAAATTAAGTTACTTTCATCTTATTATAACATATTAAGTTAATTAGGATCAGCAGAAGTTCATATTAGTCAACCAAGGTGTATTTCTTAAAAAGTCAAAAATAGCTTGTCTCAGATTTTTCCCAAAGTTGAGGGAATTTTTGTGAATTTTGTGGTGATATTTAGAGTGTGAGCTTTTTAGGATTTGTAGTATACCACCTCACCTTCAACATCCCATCTTGGTTATATTTTTAGGATTTTTCTAGTGGGCCCCACAACCCTCCAAAGAGGGCTGCAGGGCTGAGTGTTGCTCTGTAGCAGCAGAACTCAGGCCAAACACCACCATTGGTGGTGGGTTTGTGGCCACCACAGTGGTCCCCACACCAAGGTTTTAGGTTTTTCCAACCCCCCTCCTACCAGAGTCTCCCCTTTGACCAATACTTTGACCCCAAGACAAGTGGACCCCACCTAGATTTCATCTTAAAATCTGTCCCCAGTCTGTGGTAATTTTCATTGTGCTCAAGTACTTATTTCAATCTTTTCAGCTTATTTGTGATATTTGCTCATTGTTTCTAGCTTATTTTAGTATAAGTAACTTCTTTTTATCTGTTTTCATCATTGTGGGACCCACACAAGCTCATTTGAGCTCAAATGCCCAAATAGTCAACCAAAGTCAACTGTATAAGCTAAGGGGGTGTTACAGCTTATTTATAAGCTAATTTCAAAAGTGGTTTTACAAAAGTTTTCTCTTTTTAGTAGTAAAATTAGTTTGTAAAAGAAAAATCCAAGAAAAATCAAGTTTTAAAATAAGTGTTAGTTTCTATTTAATTCAATTTAACTTTGATTTTCATTTTTAGATTTTAATTAAGTACCTAGTGTTTTTATATTTTTATTAAATACCTTATATAGTAAAGTAATTTTGATAATTTTTTCAGATTTTTATTTTGTCATTTAGTGTTAATTAGATTTAATTTTAATTTTCTTTATTATTAATTAATATCAAGTATTAAATAGCTTATTTAGTTTTTATAAGGTTAAATTTAGTTTTTATATTTTTTCTAGCTCTAATATAGTCTAATCAGTTTTTAGAAAATATATTTTGAGATTCTACTATTCATTTTCTATTTTTCTTATTTTATTTGTTTAAAATAGACTTTAGTTAATTAAAAGGTAAATAATTAGTTGTTTAATCTTAAAACATAATTTTTAGAGTTTTTATAATTTTTTATGATTCCTGTGATGGTTAAGTAATTTTATAAATTTTATCTTAATTTTCTAAGTTAATTTAGTATTATTATTAATTAAAAGTAGTTTAATTAGTTAAATTAAGTTTAATAGTTTTTAATTAATAACAAAACCACAAAAAGACAAAAATATTTATTTTTATTTTTTATACTTTCTTCAAGTTCTAATTTAGGTTTAGAAAATATTTTGGCAAAGTTTTAGTTTAATTTGTAATAGTTATAATTTTTAGTTAATTTAAATTAGACTTTAATTTAGTTTTTAAATAGTTTTATTAATTAAATAATATTTAAATAGTATTTTAATCATTTCCATAATTTCATTTTTCATTTTTAAGTTTAAGTTTTAAAAAGTGTCAAAAGCACCCCCTGTAGTTTGTTAAATACCAATTCTCACTTTTTCAGCCCGATTGCGTAATTCTGAATTTTGAATACGTGTATATATCTGTTATCTGATTTTTGTAAATATTATATCTGTGTACAAATACCAAAATAACAGTAGCAATATCATCTCCACATCATCTGGCTACTGTCCTCAGTGCCACTTTCTCAAAAACGATTTCAAACGACACCATTTCAATCTCGCTGGGACTTTAACGACCCGGGAAAACACTATACTATCACCGGAGTATTGATTCTAGGCTGTCTTTGACTTGTTGACCTTGGTCAATAACATCTGACGGTTCAGGCTCAATCAAAATTTGGCGCCGCTGCCGGGGAGGTTGTTGCGTGTTTTATAAAATCATTTTAAGTTTAGTGGTTTTCAAAACCCTCCCTGTACAAATTTCACACAGATTTGTAAAAAGTTTTTGTATAAATATAATCATATAAAAAAAACGTTCATTAACACTTCTCCTGAAGTGTTGAGAAACACCAAAAAAAATTAAAAACAATCAAAAACAAACTGTGAAGTTAAATTACTTCGTGTTCTTTAAGATTACAACCTGAAACAGTTGGTTTAAGGTAAGTTCTGACATTAAATTGCGAACTGAAGAGGAATCCATTCTTTCCTCCCGCCAGCCTGCGAGTAATCTTAAAAGGACGATTTCGGTTAACGAATCAGTTCCAAAAATATTTACCAAGTTTTCTGCACACACACCCATAAGCCTAAATCAGTTTTTCAAATTAATTAATAAACCCATAATAAGTTCCCAAACTTAAGATTAAAACTTGCCTTTATATCCCTGTGAGTGGTGTACCTTTTTCAAAGAAGCCATTCACTTGTGATTTCTGGTTTAAGTTCATTGTGGTTTTGCCTCGAATTTGTTTTGAAAAATTGTTTTTGGTGCATGTGCACTAAACATGTTTCCCGAAAATACCAAAAATATTCACCTTTACCCTCTCACCTCTTTGATTCTTCATCCCTTTACCATCTATCCTTTTGATTCTCACTTCTTCCACTTATCCCGTAATTGATTCTAATGACATCTCTCGATGACGATTTCTTGGAACAAAGGGCCTATGAGAGCAACATTGAAAAACTTATGGCCTTGTCAAAGATATCGAGATGTCGTGTTGATTACGATGGACCATCGATTCCTATTCCCTCTCCAGTGAGGGAAAGGGATCATGAAACCGGGATGACTAAGGACCCGGTACTTTCCCCTAAGCTCACAATTGCTCCTAAATTGTAAAGAATTGATCCTAACCTTTCACGGTTTACGGTTAAAAGTTTGTCAAGCAAACGTACAGAGCTTAGGGCAGTGACTGAAAAGAACGACTTACCCAATCTTCACGTTTATCAAAAACAAAAACCCGAGACTATAACGGAAGTGGTGGAAATTGCTAGCTCTAAGAGCACACCACTTGTCCCACCTCCGGATTTTATTCCCTGTGTTGGTTGTGGTGAGCCGCTTTTCGGTTTTCCATGTAGTTGGTGTACATGTGTACAATGTGGTAACGATATTCGAGACGGGAGTTGTTTGTTTTGTGGGTCGAGTAATTCATTTGCTTATGATCCTAATCAAAACTCATTCAACAACTCCTCAAATTTTTCCAACTACCCATCACATTCATACGAGCAAGAATCATATTATCCAAATCTCAATAATGCTTCGTATCAAAATACACCAAGTCATGCTCAACAGTTTTACTGTTGTCAGTATTGTGGTGGCCCTCACTACAGCTCTGATTGTCAAATTAGGGATCAGTTTGTCTATGAACAGGTTCCTTGTAACAATCATGAATTTGGTTTCAACCAGCCCTCACAATACACAAATCCTCAACTGCCACCTCAGGACAAGTTAGATAGAGCTGAATTGATTACTAAAATAATTATGAATCAAACTCAATTCAACAAGAATATTCAAGATAGTATAAACTGTCTTAAGAATTTGATTCTTAGAAAGCAAAAGCCTCCTGTTAACTCATTTTATTATGAGGATGAGCCATTTCAAGAGGTAAAACCTAAGAAAACTTCAGATATCTTGCCAATGGGGGACAAGGAAGTCAAAAGCAATCCTCTTGAGGAAATTGATGACGTTGTTCCAATCCCAAAGGTACTTGAGAAACCTCTTGAAACTGCTTCAGTAGAAATACAGGGAGAAAAGATTATGATTGAATCACTAGCAGTAGAAATCATGGAACTTGTAGAAACCATGACTGCTAGTCCTTCTCAACTCCCTCAGTCTACTGTTATCACACCCGAAGTTCACACTCACTCTCTAATCATGGGGGATGAGCATCTTAGCACTGTTCCTAATAAGGAATTGGACGAATTAATAAAGTCTAGTGCTGAGATCCTTGTCCCAATCCCAAGAGAGTTACAGGGAACTTTTAATCATGTGTGTGATTTACCTGCTCACCCTGAAAATCCAAAAGATCATTTTGAGACTTTCTCCGATTTTAATGATGATTGTACATCTTATGGAGAAGTTGAGTATGAGGAAGCACCATTGCCTCATTCGGATGTTGACCCTCTTATTGAGGAGTTCACAAACGAACTTACTCAAATCAATCCACTTCCTTTGGGAAATGACGATGGTCTCCTTGATCTTGAAGCCGATGTGGGAGAAACTGAAAATCTTTTAAACTCTAATCCCAACATCGAGCTTAGTACTTCACATGCTGATGCAAATTCTTTATCTTTTGGAGACATCAGTCATGTGGAAGGATTGCCTTCTGAGCTAGTTAGCTTAGAAGAAGAGAATGATGAGATTGACAATGAAATCAAAGATGAAGCACTTCGTGCAACATTAATGAAAGTCAATCTCCTCATTTCTTAAATCGAGGCTTTCAAAGAGAAACCTATTTCATCTCCTATCCCCATAAAGGATAGTGACATTCTCTCCGATGACCCTATACCGGAATTTGAAGCCTTTACTTTTGATCCTATGGGAGAGAAGATTAGTGGTATTACCACTTCTCATTCTCATAATTCTCTCCCTGATTATGAATCATTTACCTTCGATGAGTTCTCCTATGAACTCACGCACATCAATCCAGAATATGATTCATTCAAATTTGATGAGTTCTCCTGTGGACTCACTCATATCATGACTCCTCCGGAGTATGATGACCCGGGGGGAGATGCACTCAATCATGAGAATATGCAAATTCCCACCCACCCTCCCGGGATGTTTTCGAGCTTACCCTTTGAAATCCAAAATCAGGCTAATGAGCCTGCCTTCGAGGAAGAAGATCTTATCATGATTTTCATCATGGTTTTCTTCCTTTTCTTCACCTATAAGGTGACTTCTCCTGTTCTTCACTCCTTCGGGAATGAGGACACTATATTTGATCCCGGCATTTTCATGTATCATTATCTTGAGCCGGGATTATGTCTCATCGGTGTGGAACTTTCACGTGCTTCAAATGTTTATCCAAACATCTTGAATGAAAGTCCGATGGAGATTGTTTCTTCCACATTCCCCAAGGACTAATGAATTCGGGGTCGAGTCAAGCTAGCGACTCGGTAAACAAAAACAGTAGCATGCTTATAGGGTTTTCACCCTAAGTGTGGGGGAGTCCCCCATGCTATGATTATAAAAGTGAAAAACAAAATTGTGTTTCCACATTTAGCTTGTTATGATTGCCCTTTTACGTTCAAGATGTCGGCATAATAGCCGGGACTTTGAATATTGAGGACAATATTCATGCCTAGTGTGGGGGGGTATTCGCTATTCTAGCGAATTTTATCACATTTTACTATCTTATACCCCCGTTTTTGACCAAAAATTTTCAAAATTTTTTCACTAAAACTCAAAATTTTTGTGGTAATCAGTCCGACAAATGGATTGGCTAGTCCAGGAGAAAACGGCTCTTGGTAAAGACATCTCAAACCCGTTGATGGCTGGCAATTTGCCAAAAATTGTATGGTTCCTCAGCTCCCCCGTATCCTCATAAACAAATGAGTTGGCTAGCCCACAAGATTATGGCTTGTGGTAAAGGCAGTGGAAAATCCATAATTGGTAATCAGCTCACCAAGATGTTGACTATTCCATCAAGAGCTGGCTAGTCCAGAAGCAAACGGCTTTTGGTAAAGACTAATCAAATCCGTTGACAGCTGGTGGTTTGCTCAAAATCACACGGTTATCAGGTGTGCCACAGTTCTTACACCTGGCTACTCCAGAAGTGATGGCTTTTGGTAAAGAGATTCTCAAATCCATCAAGTTTTTCTCAAAAGATTGCTAGGGACTAGCAATGTTTTAGTGTCGGGGATTGATGAGTGTGCAAATACTCATCATTTTTACCTTCTCTGAGCTGCCAAAACATTTAAAAACACTCAATATTGCATCAAAATAGTGAAAATATCCCATGAAAGTGTTTTACATGTCTCAAATGCAAAAATACCAAAAACAGATGAAAAACGTACAAAGTTTGCATAATTGGCAGTTTCAGTCCCTCATCTTTCAAAAGTTGTCAAATCTAGTCCCTGGTCGTTCTAAAAACTTGAAAAAGTCACCAAAGGTCCTTTTAAATCATAAAGTCACATAATTAGTCCTTTGGTGCAAAGTTTCACAAACTGTCAAGTTTAGTCCCTGAAGTTTGGAAAATTGTCAAAAATGGTCCCTGGGATATTAAAACTTTGAGAAAAACAAATTTTGTCCTTATACTAATCTTTTATGGCAGGTTTGGTCCTTGGTTAGAAAGTTTGGTGAAATTACACGTTTGGTCCCCGAAGTTTGAAAGTTTGGCAGAAAAGGTCCCCGGGAATAAAAATGGGAAATTATCAAAAAATGGCCTTTGTAATATTCATAAATGACAAACATGGTCCTCATGAGTACTTTGGAAGGTTCACATTTTTAGTCCCTATGATTTCACCAAAATTACAAAACTAGTCCTTGTGTTACACATAAACCAAACCGGATCCTATCTAAAAATACTACTCCTAAATCCAAAGTCCAAGTCCACCCCATCCTATTCTTGGGCCCAATGAATACCAGCCTATACCACAGCCCACTCCAACACCCCTAAACTAATACCCCGTCCATTGACCCCTCGGTCAAATGGTCAAACATCCACCCCTTCCCAGCTTTCCCTCTCCATAAGCAACCTCCATCTCCACCAATCACAGACCAGCCACTACCCTCTCCCACTTGCTCCACCACCCTTATCCCTGCCACATTCCACATCCCAACACCAATTAATACCACCCCCCCTAGGCTACACTTCCACAGACCCCAATTGGCTCAAAAAGACTTTTTCCCGCCAAATTGAGTGAGGTGACAAGAGGCACCCATTGGCTACTACCATTGGTGGGATTTGACCCTGTGGGACCCACAAACCCAATGGATGATATAAAATGAAGAAAGGAGCAGAGGAGGAAAGAGATTAGTTTAGTTTTTAGAATAGTGTAATGTAGGTAATTTAAATTACTCTTTCAGTTGTATTTTCAAATTAAGCCAGCTTGTACCAGTTAATTTATTGTAATTCAAACTTAATTTCAAGTGAATTTCAAGTTCTAATCACTAGTTGCATAATTTTAGATTTCAAGTGAATTTGGCAATTTAACTTTGCACTTGTTAATGTTGTTGTTTATTATTCTATAAGCTCAAAATTAAGCCACTGATAAGTTTTAAAAGTTTCCTAAGTTGTCTATTCAGTTTTAAGTTGAAAAAGCAAAAACACCAAAAATATCAAATAAATGGATAATAAATCAAAAATTCAGTTCTGAGGTGCAAGAAGCAAGGAACAAGGAGAATTGTTGAATTTTCTGGGTTGTAGTACCTCAGGGGAGGTTTAGGATGGAATGGTGAGCTTGTTCTTGACTTGGATCACACAAGAGCATTTGTAAGGCTTAATTTCCATATTTCTCTGAGTTTACTGAAATTTAGTTTAATGTAGCTTATTATATATTTGAAAATGCTTATTATTCATTGTTGTTATCTATTAGATCAGTGTTAATGTTTAGATTAATCTTTGGTGTCCTTTGGTTTTAATTTCATCATCATCTGTGAACTAAAGGGGTGTTTGGAACTGCTGAGCTTGGTAGGCTCAGTTGGGATTTTGTTGATAACTTAGACTTCCACAACTCCATTTAGGATATATTAGGTCATATAGGTCAGAAGATTTGTCACTTGTTTATTAAAAAGTCAAAAATCATCTTTAAGTTTATAAACAGTGCACTGTTGGAGAATTGTGATCCATTTTCACCCATATCAATACATAAGTAGGATTTTTAGCTTAAATTAAGTTACTTTCATCTTATTATAACATATTAAGTTAATTAGGATCAGCAGAAGTTCATATTAGTCAACCAAGGTGTATTTCTTAAAAAGTCAAAAATAGCTTGTCTCAGATTTTTCCCAAAGTTGAGGGAATTTTTGTGAATTTTGTGGTGATATTTAGAGTGTGAGCTTTTTAAGATTTGTAGTATACCACCTCACCTTCAACATCCCATCTTGGTTATATTTTTAGGATTTTTCTAGTGGGCCCCACAACCCTCCAAAGAGGGCTGCAGGGCTGAGTGTTGCTCTGTAGCAGCAGAACTCAGGCCAAACACCACCATTGGTGGTGGGTTTGTGGCCACCACAGTGGTCCCCACACCAAGGTTTTGGGTTTTTCCAACCCCCCTCCTACCAGAGTCTCCCCTTTGACCAATACTTTGACCCCAAGACAAGTGGACCCCACATAGATTTCATCTTAAAATCTGTCCCCAGTCTGTGGTAATTTTCATTGTGCTCAAGTACTTATTTCAATCTTTTCAGCTTATTTGTGATATTTGCTCATTGTTTCTATCTTATTTTAGTATAAGTAACTTCTTTTTATCTGTTTTCATCATTGTGGGACCCACACAAGCTCATTTGAGCTCAAATGCCCAAACAGTCAACCAAAGTCAACTGTATAAGCTAAGGGGGTGTTACAGCTTATTTATAAGCTAATTTCAAAAGTGGTTTTACAAAAGTTTTCTATTTTCAGTAGTAAAATTAGTTTGTAAAATAAAAATCCAAGAAAAATCAAGTTTTAAAATATGTGTTAGTTTCTATTTAATTCAATTTAACTTTGATTTTCATTTTTAGATTTTAATTAAGTACCTAGTGTTTTTATATTTTTATTAAATACCTTATATAGTAAAGTAATTTTGATAATTTTTTCAGATTTTTATTTTGTCATTTAGTGTTAATTAGATTTAATTTTAATTTTCTTTATTATTAATTAATATCAAGTATTAAATAGCTTATTTAGTTTTTATAAGGTTAAATTTAGTTTTTATATTTTTTCTAGCTCTAATATAGTCTAATAAGTTTTTATAAAATATATTTTGAGATTCTACTGTTCATTTTCTATTTTTCTTATTTTATTTGTTTAAAATAGACTTTAGTTAATTAAAAGATAAATAATTAGTTGTTTAATCTTAAAACATAATTTTTAGAGTTTTTATAATTTTTTAGGATTCCTGTGATGGTTAAGTAATTTTATAAATTCTATCTTAATTTTCTAAGTTAATTTAGTATTAGTATTAATTAAAAGTAGTTTAATTAGTTAAATTAAGTTTAATAGTTTTTAATTAATAACAAAACCACAAAAAGACAAAAATATTTATTTTTCTTTTTTATACTTTCTTCAAGTTCTAATTTAGGTTTAGAAAATATTTTGGCAAAGTTTTAGTTTAATTTGTAATAGTTATAATTTTTAGTTAATTTAAATTAGACTTTAATTTAGTTTTTAAATAGTTTTATTAATTAAATAATATTTAAATAGTATTTTAATCATTTCCATAATTTCATTTTTCATTTTTAACTTTAAATTTTAAAAAGTGTCAAAAGCACCCCCTGTAGTTTGTTAAATACCAATTCCCACTTTTTCAGCCCGATTGCGTAATTCTGAATTTTGAATACGTGTATATATCTGTTATCTGATTTTTGTAAATATTATATCTGTGTACAAATACCAAAATAACAGTAGCAATATCATCTCCACATCATCTGGCTACTGTCCTCAGTGCCACTTTCTCAAAAACGATTTCAAACGACACCATTTCAATCTCGCTGGGACTTTAACGACCCGGGAAAACACTATACTATCACCGGAGTATTGATTCTAGGCTGTCTTTGACTTGTTGACCTTGGTCAATAACATCTGACGGTTCGGGCTCAATCAATATCAATAAAGGTTTTGAGAAGTAACACATGGTGTTAGTACTTGTACTACACAGCAAATGGTAATCATCTCACCATGTTTAACAGACAAGAAAGAGTTTGACTCATTATGAGGGTATGACTCTGATGTGATAATCAAATCCATTTTTAGTTGACAATTTACTAAAAGTTGTATGGTTTTCAACTCACCATATATGTTAAAGTGAAGAGTTGGCTAGCCCACAAGAAAATGGCTTGTGGTAAAGGCTGTGGAAAATCCATTTATATGGTAATTAGTTCACCATGGTTGTAATAAAAGAACTAACTAGTCCAAAAGCAAACGGCTATTGGTAAAGACGATACAAATCTATTGATAGCTGATGATTTGCTAAAAATCATATGGTTATCAATGTACCATGGTTTTTGTGTTTAAACCTAAACATTGGCTACTCCAGAGTTAATGGCTTTGGTAAAGAGACATCTAAATCCTTTAAATTTCAATGGTTCACCTCTCACAGGAGTTTACACACCTGGAAGTGATGAGAATAGTATGAAACTTTACACTTTGTCAAAATATTGCTGAGTTGCTGAGAAGGTTTATTGCTGAGAAGATATCATCTGAAGCTGACAAAGAGTACTTTGATACACAAGTCAAAAAGAAGATACATATAATCTTTCATTGAAGATAAAGATATTGAAGTTAAAGATTAACAAAGAAACTTGAAATCAAGCAATAAGAATTCAAGTTAGGGGAGGATTATTGGGATATGAAGATCAAAGTACTTCTGATGTTTAAAGTACTGCTTGTGTCAAAGTACTGCTCATGGTCAAAGTACTGCTCGTGAATGAAGAATGTTCAAAGTACTTCTAAGATAAATGACTGATATGCATAATAGTTTAAGGATTGTTATGTAATATTATTAGAATATTCTAGAATTAGTTAGAGTTAGTTTACTTGTCGATCAAGTATTGTAAACCAACTTAAGGTTTTCGTTGTGCCTATAAAAGGAGCCTTAGGATGGTATTATGAATAAGGTTTTTAGTAAGAATTAGAGAATACGATATTAGAGTTGTTAGGGATTGTTAGTGAATCTATGTAAGTAAAGCAGGTTCAAGTTGGTTTTAATATAATCATTCAAAGTTCTTCTTAGCTTTGTGTTAGTAGATTCCGCATACTTTACAAAGTTACATCAGTGTTTCATTATTAATAGTTTTGGAGTTATTCAAGATTGTTAAGCCTATTACAAGCTACAAAGTAGTTTGATCAGAGTATATCGATCCAGCACTCCTATTATCCTGCTTCATTGGCTTCCTACACTCTCTTGCAAAATGTCCCAACTTGTGACAGTTGAAACACTCTACTTTCTTCTTGTCAAACCTAGCAGTCTCATTACCATTGATGGTAATTTGCTTCCCTGTTCTTTGCCATTTGATGTCCATCTCCTCTAAATCATCATCATCAACCTGCTTAAGGTCTTCATGTGTGAGAGGAAAGCCATTAGATTGACTAGTCAGGAATGTATAAAAAGTAGAGTCTCCAAGCCCAAGAAAATTCTTCTTAGTACTAGTAGTAGAAACACCAAGGCTAGCAGTAGTAACTACTTCATCTTCATCTTCATTATCTGAATCTTTGATGCATGGAGATGATAGAAGTACCATGTTTCCAGAAGTTGTACCCAAGCTTCCAGATTTCTTCAAAGTTTGTTCAACAATTTTGAAGTTGATGTACAGATCATTAAGTTTCATGCTTTCAATGTCTGGCTTATTTATCCAAACGACAACATGAGTATGAAACTCTGTTGGTAGGCTCCTTAAGAACTTCATATTGAGATCTTCCTTTGCTATCTCAATTCCCACCACAACCAGTTGACTCACAAATCTTTGCAACCTTGTGAATATCTTGTCAAGATTTTCATTGCTATTATGATAAAATTTCTCAAAACTTTGTTTTAGCAATGTCTTCTAGGTCTTCTTGGTAGCTTTATTGCCACCAAACCATTCACAAATATCTTCAAAAAGAGTTTTAGCATCTGGATATTTACTGAAAGACAACATATGTTCACCAGGAAGAGTCATAAGCAACAAGTTTCTTGCCTTCTGATCATTTCTCTTTTGTAGACTTTCTTCATTGGTAACAGGTCCAGTATTCAAAGTACGTACATGCTTGCCTTCAATAGTTGATTCAGTGTAGCCTGGCTTGAAAGCATCACCATACTGGATGATGTCCCAGAGAGCATAGTCTTGTACCAAGAAATATTACTCTAGTTTTAGCCTCCACATCTCAAACTCATTTTGTTTGAGCATAGGCAATTTAGCAGCTGTTGTGTTTTGAGTATTTTCCATCTCCATTATCTTTGTAAGAGTAATGAGAATTCTTCTTTGGATCTTCTAATTTAAAGTATCAGAACCTGGCTCTGATACCACTTGAGAGGATCTAAACACACTCCTTGTGTTGGCAATACTTTGAGTATATATTGATTAGCACGAGGAATTTACTAAGCAATACTTAGAAGATATTATGTATGTGAGTGTATGAATGGAAAAATATTAGTATGACAATGAACAAGAATGTTTTCAAACAAATAGCTTCAATGTTATTGATATAATACGAGTGATCTTTCTTATCACCAGGATTACAACCTTGAAGCTTTTTCTAAAAGATACGTACAAAAACTATAATCTAGGATCTCCTTTTATAAGACAAGGATTCCTTTACAAGATAACTATCTCATGCATAATATTTGTATACGTCTAACTAAATAAGACATACACAAGTTCTTTTTAATATTTATCCTATTACACGGTTTCTTCTATAAATAGAACATAAGCAGTACAGACTTTTCTTGTACTAGAAGTACTAGGTCAGTTAGTACTACTAGTGTTAACTTCAACAGTCTTTAGAATAAGCTTAGCAGTTTATACTGGTAAGGATAATTCCCAACATAAAATGCAAAATATTTTTGGATTTTTGGTATTATTAATGCAACGCCCCCACACTTATGGTAAAACCATTGGGGCATAAAAATAAACAAACAATTAAAAACACATGTGTTGCCTCCCGAGAAGCGCTTAATTTATTTATGAGTCTTCAGCCAGACTCGAACTACCTCACTTCCGTGATTTAGTTTTGGAATTATTTCCCACATTCTTTGGAATGTAAACTAAATTTCCCTTAACTATCCCTTCTCCTATTTTATCAATATCGTGCAACTTTGCGGTATCACAAGTTCTTGGGAGAACATCCCAAATATATCCGGTTTCCATAGCCCATGATGTGACCTTTTTATAGTCCATTGGAAAAGGTGTCATGAACGGAATAGCAGTGTATTTCTTTTATCGAGCAATTCAAGTGGAATTTCTTCTCTTGACAATTCATTCAGTTGCTCCTCATCATGATAAATCTTTATACGGTGCCCGTTAACGATGAACTTCCACCGTGTTTGTCATATAATTCGACATATATGGATGGAAAACCATGTTTTTCCACGAATGGACCATACCATGTGGTTCCAATTTTAGGAGCTTTAAATTTGTCCTTAGAATTGAACAAAAGTACTTTATCTCTAGCTTTGAGTTCTTTCCGGATTATGAGTTTCTTATCATGGTACGCTTTTGTTCGAGCCTTGTACAACTTGGAATTCTCATACGCTAGGAGTCTTAACTCATCGAGTTCACGCAATTGCAAGAATCTTTTTTCTCCAGCGATTTTGAGATCGGGATTACATTGCCTCAACGCCCAGTATGTGCGGTGCTTGATTTCAAACGGCAATTGACAAGTTTTACCATATATGAGTCTATACGAAGTTGTACCAATTGGAGTTTTATATGCTGTTCTAAATGCCTGTAGAGCATCATCGAGCTTCCTTGACTAAATGAAAGGATTTCCTTAACCGTTTTTTCAAGTATTCTCTTTAAAGTTCTATTGGTTTTTTCAACTTGACCATTGGTTTGAGGGTGGTTTGCTGTTACGAAACAATGATGGACTCCATATCGTTTCATAGCTTTCTCCATTTGATGGTTTTAGAATTGAGTACCTTTATCGCTAATCAAAGCTTTTGGAGTTCCGAATTGAGAGAAAAGCTTTTTTAGAAAATTTACAACTACTCGTGTATCGTTTGTGGGTAAAGCTTCAGCTTTGGCCCATTTTGAAACATAGTCAATAGCAACGAGAATGTATATGAACTTATGAGATTTAGGAAAATGACCCATGAAGTCTATTCCCCAAATATCAAAGATTTCAGAAACTTGGATGCTCTTTTGTGGCATTTCGTCTCTACGAAAAAGACTACCAGATTTTTTGCGTGCATCACAATTTTGCACAAGTGTATGAGCTTCTTTGAAAGTTGTCATCCAATAGAAACCGACATCAAAGACTATTTTAGCGGTAGTGGACGAACCATAATGTCCTCCAGTTGGGCCATGATGACATTCTTCATGAATTTTTTGATTTTCCGAACTGTACATGCATTTTTTAATGATCCCATTGGGACACATTTTAAATAGATACGGTTCATCCCAGAAATAGTGTTTTAGGTCTGCAAAAAATTTACTACGCTGAGTACGAGTTAGACCTTCTTGTAACACTCTTCCGGGTAAATAATTTGCAAAATCTGCAAACCATGGAACTTCTTCTTCACTCTCAACTCCTATGAGTGTTTTGTCGGGAAAATTATCGTCAATCTCATCTTCACCGAATTCATCTAAATTAGGATTTTCTAATCGATATAAATGATCTGCCACAACATTCTCTGCACCTTTCTTATAGATACTTAAGAGCTGAGTGATCGATGAATACAATTGTTTTTCACAAAATGAGATAAGAACAAAATTTGTCAAACGTAAAAACTACAACCAATAATTCATTTTCCGTGATCGTGTAGTCTTGTTGTGCACTATTCGGTATGTTTCATGTGTCATTGCGGTTTAGCAGTATTAATGCCTACTCAAATTTTAAATTTATATTTAGCCGAGTTATCAATAACACACACACCTAATGAGCAGTGTACCCGGTCAGTATGAATATAATGGTAAGTAGAGTGTCGATCACTAAGAGTGGAATGTATTATCTAGTTAACCTAATTAGTATTTTAATATCCTAAGTTAGTTTTACAGTCTAATCTAACGAAAGGGGGTTCATCCTGAGAGACTGGCACAGTTTGGTTTTATTAAACAGTAAATAAACTAATGAGCACAAATCAGCGAATAGCAACACGTACACACATAGATAATAGAAGCAGAAGAAGGCCTGTCCTGATAGTTAAGCAGCTTGTTACTTGTTTATTGCTAGGTTTATATGATGAGTATCGTAATCCAATCTGTCTCGTTGGATCCTAAATATAGGCGAGTAAACTCTTAATGATTACTTATGTCTATCCTACTTTCTAGACGCTAGATAAACAGGCAGGGAATAGGTATGGTAGCCCGTAGGCTCAGCTAGACACAAAGGTTATCAATGCACATATACAAGTCACAAAAAAACATCATCATATAAACTTTAATTGATTGGAAAGCAATTTTAAGGGGAGCAGTCTGGTGGCCATAAGCCCATCAATCCTGATGAATTAAAGCGTACTAATACAATAAAACAAAACTACGTAATGAATTAAAAACATGCAGGACCTTCTTACAGCTCTAATTTCTTCGTTTGGGGTGTGTTTTGTGATGCTTCTTCGACAGAATACGTCTACTTAGGGTTTTGTTGCACATCAAATTCGTATATGTCTTGGGGTATTTATAGTTTCTGTCTGAGGGCACGATGCGGCGCATCGAGTAAGTAGATGTGACACATTGACTTAACTTCGCGTGGGGTCCAAGATTAATATATTCTGGAATATTCGTACACCATCTTAAGATGCGGCGTATCTTGATCTTGTATGCGGCGCATGTCCTTCAGTGTCTTGGATTGTATCTAGTGAGCTCTGGGTAGTGATACGTCGTATGTCAGAAGTATAATGCGGCGTATCTGGAGTAGAACAAGCTTGATCTTCTTCGTTGACTAAAGTTTCATATGCGGCGCATGATAGAATTACATGCGGCGCATTCTTTAAAGTCAGGAAATGGTCTTCGAATTCATCTAAGTATGATATTGCGGCGTATCTGTTGAAAGTGATACGACACATCTTCTAGATTTCAGTAGACTTTTGACATCTTGCTAGTTTTGCCCCATAATTTGTCTAAAATCGCCAAGTTTTACCAATTGCTTGTTTTTACCTGAGAATTACTAAAGTAAACAATTAAGTATCAATTCTCATAAATAATACAATAAAACAAGTCAAATAAATGGGATAAATGATGACAATAATATATACTTATTTGATGTCATCAAATATCCCCTACTTGAACTTTACTTGTCCCCAAGTAAACTCTAGATTAATTATTATGAAAATATATCCTAAAAGGTATTAGGATTTATTTATATCATTAAGCACGTATTCATTTTATCATAATCACACAACCAAACACTTAACGAATTAGAAACAAAATAATTTTTTTCAATATCAAAACAATTCTAAATCGTTTAGTTGCTTAGTCGTGACGAATATTCTATCATAAGCTTGGCAAGCATACGCATCTCCCCCACTAAAGCCAAGGAGTAACAAGTCTAAAGCAGTAAAAAGGGTTTTTTTTTAGGCTTAAGGGTTAAACCTAGCTTCGTTCAAATATCTCCTACATAAACTTAGTAGATCGCTGGCGCGAGTCCTCGACGCTTCAACTAACGGATGGTCACTAGTGCACTTCTTGGATCGATGGTGCGTTATTTCCATAACGGATGGTCACCAAGTAACACACTAAATCGCTGGCGCGTTAGTCAATTAATCTAATACTCGGATGGTCACTACCTTATTCATACATTTAATATTCTCACTTGGCCATCATCTTATTCGGATGCTCGAAAGCTAACAATGAATATAATGATACGGTTGGGTATGGATAACATTTAGAATATAAATTGGTGTAAAATAAAAATAAACAAAACAAATAGATTCAGTCCTAATGTGTGGTCAATCACTTTCCCTACCATCCCATGAATAAGACTCATATCATTGAATAACTCACGCTTTTGACTCATGTAACTCATGCTTTAGGTAGACACTAATTAAACTCAATAATATCTTAAACAAAGAATAAACCTTAGTTGGCTTTCCCATAACGGCCAACTCCAATTCAATCCATAAATATGTTACAACAACAAATAGTGGAGATATCTTCCACTTAATACAGAACTTTACATAAGTTGGTTAAACAAACTTTGAACTTTTTCCTCTTTCTTTTTCTTTTCTATTTTTTCGATTTTTTTTCATACTAACATAGATGTGTAAAATTTCACTACGTCACTACAATAATTTTTCCGGATAATTTTTCCATACTTTTCATAACTTTCAGAAATAACTGTAAATAGTGTACTTTCACTATGTACTTTCACTCCAATTGCATTGTGCAATTTCCCGATCTAACCAAAGATAATGAATTACACACACGAACACAAGTAACGCAAGGAAATACACTTTGCCTAAAGCAACTAACCACGAACTTTAATCTACAGGGTAGGCTAAGGTGTAAGGGTGTAACGAAACATTTTAACAAAGGTGTAAGAAACGAAAGAAATGGCTCTGAGGGTTTTTCTAACGGTATCTTACTCTAAAAATGAGTGTAAACAAAAGGGTTTATACGGGGGTTAAGTAACCAGTGTAGTTAGTTAATATCATATAACATGTATAGGCTTTTGGGTGTAATCCTAGAAATTTACCAACTTAGACAAGTCACTCCAATTATATCAATAATACTCATTATGGTGGTCTCGAGTAGTATACAAGCCAAGTTCTAAAGTTTACAAGTCACCGGCACACTAAAGTTTTCAATTTTTGGAAAAATAAGGTTATGTGTGCGGCTATGTAATTTAGACCAAAACAAAAACATGCTAAAAATTTTAAATTTTGATATATTAAGCACATTTTAAGCATATTTTGAAAAGTTTGGGACAAGTAAGTGTTCTAATTCTCCATCCCCCCACTTAAGTTAAACAACGTCCTCGTTGTTTGTATTAAAAATGGAAAATAAAAGAATTAGAACGGAAAAACTCCCCTGAGATTTGCTCGGTTTGATCCTCCATTATGTGTTTATGAGCTGAATCTACTTTCTTGTGGATGATAGGTGTTTAAGCTCCATGAATGATGTCTCCATAGAAATTACAGGAATCTATTATACCACCAAAACTTTAACACACTTGAGTTAAGAAGGTTACAACTTGTGTAATTCATTAATAGTTAGTAAAAGTTAAACCTAAAAAATAAAACTGTAAATCATCAGATCAGTCGATACGCCGCATCCTATGGAAGAGGATGCGCCATATCGAGCCTGGAATAAATATGAATCAGAAAATAAATGCGTCGCATCCTTAACCTGGGATGCGCCGCATTAAGTGAACTGATAGAAAGTTTTAATGTCTAAAATTAAAATGCAGAAAAATAAAATGGATATGACCAGTGCAGTTCATACGCCGCATCCTATGATGGGGATGCGCCGCATCTTTTGCAGATCTGACAGAGAAAACAAAAAAATAAGATAGAAATCCGGTTTGTCTCCAAGTCGGCACTTGTCTTTATTCCAGAGTCTTCAAGTTAGACTCACTTTCAGCTCCTATTTTGTTCTCGTTACGTGCCACCCTCCTTCTTTCATGCGAATGATGTTCCCATATAATTCCGCCACATTTCTTCTGATCGACTGAATAAAATATATTCCTTGGTCTTAATTGCGACATACTCTTCACATGGTCCCAAAGAGTATTTGATGACTTTGAATTTTTCATAGATCATTGTAGGCGGGTTATTATAAGCGATCCCATGTAGTTGACACTTTCTCTTAATGAACTCTTCCTCGCCTTTATCAAGAAATTTAGAATAATCATCCGTATTCAAATAGTCATCAAGTTCATCCATTAATTATCTTTGTGACTCATTGAAATTTCCTTGAATTTTCTCATGGGGATAGTAATAATTTTCATATTTGATGGATTGATGATAATCTTGGATCTCGTCCCATTTTCTTTTTAGCTCCCATTGTAATCGTCGATCTAGCCTTGTATAATCATCAAATTATTTATGCACCCATTCCCAGAAAGTAGTATTCGATGCTCCCCTTACTTTCTTTAAGTACTCGATTCTACCTTTTTCTTGTAAAGCTTCTGCCCTACACGGGCAGTCTTCAACTTGATCATACCAATCGTAGTCTTTGAAGTAAACATTGTTAACAACTCGTTTCATTCCAATTATGCTTCCTCCATTACAGGTTCCATCATTCCTCCAGTCACAACTTGGCCATTAATAAGTTCCATCCTTGAAACGAATAGGCTCACAAGTATGATTGGTTTCATCAATAGTTTCTTCCTAAGTTCTTGAGATTATCATTGGTTTTAAATCTAGGGAAATCCCCAGTGAGTGAATCAATGTCGATTTGAAGAGGGTACTTAAACTCCCTGAATTGCTTACACAGAGGTGTCACGTAGTTAAACACATCTATGTCGATACTAAACAATTCTTTGATGTTTTCTTGAATAGTAGAACCATCAAATGATGATTCATAATCACTTTCAACTTATTTATCATCTCATCTCATCCAATAAACCCAAAGTGCATTCTTAGTAGCTCGATCCATAGTTTCATGGTCGTTAAACTTACTAGCCTCCCAGTCAGAAAAATCCTTGTCATCAGGATCATAGTTAACCTCAAAGCTAGTACTGCACATCATCTTCATTTTAATTTCTTCAAACTCGCTGAATTGCTTCTTGAAATCTCGTGACAACCATGAGGTGATTATTCGTTTGACTTCATCTTTAGGGGCTAATTCAGGGTCGCCAAATTTAAGCTCAAGCCATTCTTCTAAAGAAATATCCATTAGCCTTATTAATTTTTATGTTGAATAGAATTTCTGCTTTTGCATACATCATCTCATCTTCCAGGTTGCTTTTGTCAAATCCATAGAATTGTTCTTTAAAAGGCAAGTAGGAAGGTTTTGTAATTTCAGTATGTGTACTCCCTGATTTCTGTTGCATAATGAAGTAGGGTTCATGTATTCAATTTGAAACTTCCCATCTTTTTCTTCGATAATAGTCCAAACCAATCCTTTGGATTCAATGATGGGCCACAAGAGGAGCAATTAATCTTCAGTGTAGCTCATTAGTAAGTCATAAGTGAATAAATCATCCTCCATGCTACTTAAACGTTTGAATTCCATAAACGTAGTTTCAAGAGGAGTTTCCCAAGAAAATAAATCAGCATCGATTGTGAGTATATTGAATTTGACATCATCATAAACTTCCAATGAGCACACGGATTTAAGCAAAGCATCAATCGTAGGTAAGTTGCAGACAATAGCATTGTAACTTTCATAAGAATCTGAAAGTAAGACATCCTTCATCAATTCTGATCCTCTAGGGTTTTTGCATATTGCTGGGAACTCACTCAACCTAACTTCATAGTCATCACACTCATCATCATTTTCCAAAATCCACATCTTCTCAGTGCGAGACTTCTCATAATACCTATTCTCCTTGTGTTCCATAGCAAGATACTTGTTCATAGTGATGTCTTCCATAGTAATCCCTGTTATCATAGGTAAAATCGTTAGTAGGATTTGTCCGCTGGAAGAAAAATTGACAGATTAGGAAACGAATATCAAAGATAAAAGTTGTTGATATCTACAGACGATGCGCCGTATCCTGGAAAAAGGATACACCGTATCTAGTTACGTTAAAATTAAATCAGAATTTTATTCAGAAAATCAATACGTCGTTTTTAAATTAGAATGTGCCGCATCTGGATAAATATCAAAAATCGTTATAGTTATAAAAATTTAAATGCATCGCATTAGCAAAATCTAATGAGTCATATTTTTGTTATGTTTCAAAATACAAGATTTTTGATTCAGTAAATGCGCCGTATCGATAAAAATCGATGCGTCGCTTCTGTTTAATTAATTCGAAAACTATTTTTAATTAAATATATAATAATTTGTATCTGTGGAAACAGATGCGTCATATGACCTTTAAGGTTTCGAAAAATTCTCTGATTAAAAACAAAATACGCCGTATCTTGGGGATAGATGCGCAGTACTTGAATTATTAAACGTGTTGTATTTATAAAAAGTTAAAATGCAATACGCCGTATCTAAGAAACAGATGCGGTGTATCGTTTGTATCAGCAGAATACAACGACAGCAGTTATGCAGAAAAATATAAAGAAAATAAATAAAAACAAAAATTACAGAAAAATAAAAAAAACACACAAAAACAATAAACATGCAAATTATACAATGAATGCAATCTAACTAATATACAACATAGTTAGCGGTTAGAATCTAAAAACCTAAAAAGAAAAAAAACTAATTAAAATTCTAATCAGATAAACAGATAATAACAATTCACTCCTCGGCAACATCGCCAAAAACTTGATGCGGTATGTTTCGTGTGTCGTTGCGATTTAGCAGTATTAATGCCTACTCAAGTTTTAAATTTATATTACGCGTGTCTTGGGGTATTTATAGTTTCTGTCTGAGGGCACGATGCGGTGCATCGAGTAAGTAGATGTGGCGCATCGAGTAAGTAGATGCGACACATTGACTTAACTTCGCGTGGGGTATAAGATTAATATATTCTGAAATATTCGTACACCGTCTTCAAAGGCGACGTATCTTGATCTTGTATGCGGCGCATGTCCTTTAGTGTCTTGGATTGTATCTGGTGAGGTCTGGGTAATGATACGTCGTACGTCAGAAGCATAATGCGGCGTATCTGGAGTAGAACAAGCTTGATCTTCTTCGTTGACCAAAGTTTCATATGCGGTGCATGATATAATTACATGCGACACATTCTTCAAAGTCAGGCAATGGTCTTCAAATTCATCTAAGTATGATATTGCGGCGTATCTGTTGAGAGTGATACGGCGCATCTTCTGGATTTCAGTACACTTTTGACATCTTGCTAGTTTTGCTCAATAATTTGTCCAAAATCGCCAAGTTTCACTAATTGCTTGTTTTTACCTGAGAATTACTAAAGTAAACAATCAAGTATCAATTCTCATAAACAATACAATAAAACAAGTCAAATAAATAGGATAAATGATGACAATAATATGTACTTATTTGATGTCATCAACTATTCAAGGTTTTGCTAGCAAAATAAATAGGATGAAAATGTTTTCCATCACATTGTCCTAAATCTGCTCCAACGGCAAAATCACTTGCGTCAAACATAAGTGCAATATACTCTAATATGAGAACATGGATGGTTAAGTGTTTAGGTTGAATTAGGAGAAGTTTTCTAGTGAGAAGTTAGTGAGAGAAAGAGATGGAACCTTTGAGAGAAAAGTGTGAAATGTTAGATTGCAAATGAAGGTTCAACCCTTTCCCATGTGTGGGAAAGGGTATATATAGTTACAATAGAAACGCCCCTTGAAACGGGCTGTAGAGCGGGCTGATAGTGGGTAAAGACCCGACCCGACTTCACAAATACTAACTAATACTACACTACGTACTAACTAATATGATAATTACTACGAGCTACAATATGCTAAACTATACTCGGGGTGACCGAGTCTTCATATGAATAATCGTATTCCTAACAATCTCCCCCTAAGGGAGGTCACCCCGGAAAATAAGTGTAGAGTCATAGCATTCAGATCTTTGATGACATCTTTGTAGCTCGTAGTCTTTTGATTCTTCATTGTTGAGATCTTTGTGCATCAAGCGGTAGACTCTAGATGACACCTTCAATATGGTGGATGATCTTTGGAAATTGTAACAGCTTCATCATCCAAATGATTGTCAAAGCGTCATCTATGAGCTGTAACATCTCCATGTGATTCGAACATCTTAGTGATGACATGCTCACACTTTTCAGGTTCATGATCTTTTACATCAGAGTCGTGGAAGCATATTTGAGGCCCAATCAATGATCATGGTTTCTTAGATTGTGAAGTTGAAGTGTGAGTATGTATTGATGGATCATCATCTTTTTAGCATTCGACAGCAACCGTCAGAATTTCCTGCAAGCAGACAGTTAGTAATAAATCGTCCGGTACTTATAGGTTTGGAATTAGAGATTGTCAATAGCATAGTGTGAAGACTCCTTCTAACCCTTGCCAAGACCGTTCCCAATCGGCAAACCCTGAAAGGATTCACACAACCTATCTAAGTAGATCAACGATTGGGTGAGTCGCTGGAGATCACTCCATGACTGTTGACCGTTTGTAACCATCGTGACCACTAAGGGTAATCCACAAGGAATTACCTAAGTGACCTGCTTTCAGGGCTGCTTGATGTTGACCCTGGCAGGAATTTCCATTCAATCACTGGGAGTTACAATAGTAACTTCCCTCATAAATGTTCTGGCAGATTGCTAAGATCTGCGTAGGACTCATAAGTTTACCACTGGTGTCCTTAATGTTGAACAACCAGGGTAGAAGTAGTACGTGTTCCTATGATATCTTTGTATGTATCTCGAGGCTCTAGACTCAATAAGTGCATTTGGTTTTCCTATGCGGAGATTAGGGAGAGGTCTCCTGCTTCAATATCAACCATCTCTAAGAGATATGTCGATAGATTACACCGGTTCCCCGTGAGAATGAAACAAGTTCTTTTAAGAGAACTTGAGTGTCTAGAAGGTTTAGTGCATTGCGTCACTGGGTCCATGACGTCATGTCTTCAATACCGATGTCACCTTAGCAACCATCGGTAGATTATGAATTGAACCCGGTTTCTGCCCTAAGGTTGAATAATTGGAGGGCTATTTCTTTTCACCCTTTCTCATTTCATTTCTTTTTAATTCTTCAACCCCTTCTTTCTCCATTCTCACATTTCTCCTTTTTTTTTTTTTTTTTTTTTTTTTTTTTTTTCATAATCATACCTACGGACTTTCAAATACTATCTATTTGGTATTGTTCATGGGTAGATCCCTCTGGCTTTGGCGGATCATAGGACGGTTTTCCTAACCTTAGTCACCTTATAACTTCATGACTATCCTATGTTGCCATATACCAAATCATTGAAAATTCTCTCAACGTGTTTATGATAAAGAAACACATTTTGTGAACACATTGAGAGTTTTGTCTTTTTCAAATGCTCCCCCTTAACATGTGCTCATATGTATTGATTTGAAAATTTTCACATGTCGGGAAGAGTTGCACTTTTGAATTGATTTACCTTGAGTGAACATGACCGGGCATTCGAGACACGCTTACATCACTAGTTAAACTAGCTTGAAGTTATTACCCGGACCTATCAGATTCACCCAAGGTTTCTCGAAATGGTACATTCTACTTAAACTAGTCCTCTTCGAGACACGCTTACATCACTGGTTAAAACAGCTTGAAGTTATTACCCGTCCAGGACTAGTCCTTTCGATTCAGGATATTTGTGTTTCATCAATTCATGAGTCAAGACTGAGATGCACTCATATGAGATGCAAGGATCCTTTTTCCACAAACCATTTTCTCCCCTTAATATGTGCATTGAAATTCGAAAGGGTTTGGCACATAGGAAAGAGCAGATTTTAGTTATCATGTTCAAAACATCACATTTTAATCAGTTTTTCATATTTGAATCACATCTTCTCCCCCGATCAAAAATTTCAAATCAATTTGAGATTTGTGATCCCAAGTGATTTAAATAAGTATAAAGTTTTCGAGAAGGATGTGACATTTTTAAGAATGAATGATTTTGAGACAACATTTTGCTCCCCCTCAAAACATGATGGAGTATGTTATGTGTTAGAGGTGATGAGTTTATAAATAATGTTGAGTTTAGCGAGAGACTCATGAAAAATTTATATCCTAACACATAACAATTGCATTAAATCCACTTGAGTTATGCACAAAGATCTTGTTTTGGATTATATATAGTTTTCTAAATCGTTCTCCCCCTCAATCGATGACACATTTAAAATTAAACATTTTGCATAAAGGATTAATTCTGATAGCATCGATTGAGTGGAAAGTTTTAAACCACATTTTGAGTTTGTTTGATCTTCAAAAACCATGGTACCACCAAGTTGGAACAAATATTTTCCCGAAGAATCATTGAAGGAAAAATATTTGAGATGCAAAGAAGACTTCTCTTCTTTTACCAGAAATGAGGCACTTAAGTGTACATCAAATTGGAAAGGCACGAATGTAACATAATTCATGCCTTTGTTAGGAACAGTCATCTTTTTGGCGACACCCTTCCCCAATATAAAGACCGGGTTGCTATCTGAAATAATAGCAAACCATTTTGAGAGAATAGTGTTAGATACGACATGTTTTAGAATACATTATTAATAAAGGAACTCTTGCTCAAGCATATGTATGTTTCCCTGTCATTATTGAATGACATTTCTAGAAGCGCACATAATATTGATTAGACAAGAGACATGTCGAGAGAAGAATATTTTTGGTTTTTATGATTTTCTGATTTTTAGGGTTTTCTTTTATTTTTTTATTTTTTTATTTTTTTTTATGTACAAAGGATATATGAAGCAACCCCTTTACTCCTCCTGATCTTCCTGAAGACTTATGAGATCCTCAGGAGTGAGACTCTTCATACCAAGGCGAGGGAGGATAAATTGAAATCAATCCCTAGAAAGTGCTTTGGTAAAGATATCAGTTAGCTGGAACTCAGTCCTCACAAAGTAAAGTTCCACAATTCCTTTCTCAACTTGCTCCCTGATGAAGTGATGTCGAATGTCAATGTGCTTAGTTCTTGAGTGCTGGACATTGTTGCAGCAAAGTGCAATCGCACTTTTGTTGTCACAATACATGGGAATCTTGTTGCATACGAAGCCATAGTCCGAAAGTTGAGATCTCATCCATAAGATCTGAGCACAGCACGAGGACATCGTAATGTATTCAGCTTATGTGGAGGATATTGATGTACTCATTTGTTTCTTTAAAGACCAACTAACTAGCTTGTTACCCAAGAACTGAGCACCCCCAGATGTGATTCGACGAGTATCCTGACATCCCGCATGGTCAGCATCCGAATAGGCTGTGAGTGTCATAGAAGTGTCCTTTGGGTACCAGAGGCCCAAGTGGATTGTTCCTTTAAGATACCGAAAGACTCTTTTGACAGCTTCCAGGTGTTTCTTGGTAGGTTTGGATTGATACCGAGCACACATGCAAACTGCAAATAGTAGATCCGGTCTGCTAGCAGTAAGATACATTAAGGAATCAATCATGCTTTGATACTTGGTTTGTTCAACTGGGATCCCAACATCATCTTCATCAAATTTGATCTTTCCATCATAGGGGTATCAACTGCGTCACATGAATCGAACCATATTTCTTCAAAATTTCATTAGCATACTTGGATTGATTGATGAAGATCCCATTGGGATTCTGAGATATTTGCAAGCCTAGAAAGAAGGACATTTGACCCATCATGGACATCTGGAATTCAGAACTCATCTCTTGGGAGAAACGATCACACTCGTTGGGATCAGAAGAGGCAAATATGATATCATCTACGTAGATTTGCACATGAAGAAATGTTTTGCCCGTTTTTCTGGTAAAGAGTGTAGGATCAACAGTACCTTTGGAGAACTTGTTGGCAAGAAGGAATTTTGACAAGGTGTCGTACCACGCCCTAGGAGCTTGTTTAAGTCCATAAAGGGCCTTCTTCAAGCGATACACATGGTTAGGACGTTCAGGATCCACGAATCCTTCGGGTTGACTTACATACACCACTTCTTTAAGATCGCCATTTAAAAATGCAGTCTTAACATCCATCTGATAAACCACCATATTTTGACTAGCAGCATTTGCCAGAAATATTCTTATGGCTTCAATTCTAGCAACTGGTGTGAAGGATTCTTCAAAGTCAATACCCTCTTCTTGACGATATCCTTTTGCCACAAGCCTAGCCTTGTTCTTTAATACATCTCCATGCTCATCAAGTTTCACTTTAAATATCCATTTAAGAGCAATGATCATAGCACACTCAGGAGGCGGTACTAATTCCCACACGTCAAGTCGATCAAACTCATGGATTTCATCCACCATAGCAGTGAACCATGAGTGTTTAGACATTGCATCCTTGAAATTTTTGGCTCAACTTTAGAAAGGACAGAATTGAAGAAGCACCACAATGCGTCGGTAGCAAGTTGCTTACGGGTTGATACCGGACGTGAGGGGTTTCCAATAATGTTGTCAATTAGGTGATCATTTATCCATTTCCTAAGGTGTTCATAAGGTTGAGGGTAGGGAACTGAGGTAGCCGTGTTAGATTCATCTGAGGATGTAGCATCATTTAACGATTCAGGAGCAAAGATGTTAACAAACGACTCATTATCGGGTGGAGCGAAAGGATTAACTTCAAAAGAATTATCTACAGCTGCTACTCGTTGTACAGATGAAGATTGACCATTAGATGTGGTAATTGAACGACTGATGGTGGGGGATTCAGGATCCCATGACAACGAAGTGGATGGTCCAGCATTATCATCTGGAACATTAGCTACCCCAGCTGGTTGTGGAACGACTGTGGCTTCAGGAGCATCCACATTTTGAGGTTCAAAGTATTCATCAAACATGGGGTCAAATAGCTTCTTCCAATCATCACTTGTAGGAGGTACAAAAGGAGTAGCAGGAGTGGGATTCTGTACAAGCCTGGAGCTTATAGGTCCAGGAGACAAGAGGTTAGGTACGGAACTTGATTGTCCATGAACCAGTTGCTCAGTCAGCTCATCGAAAGTAACATGGATTGTTTCCATTATGTCTCTGGTGCGTTTGTTGTAGATTCGGTATCCCTTTCGTTCTGGAGCATAGCCAACAAAGAAACCAATGTCAGCCTTGGCCTTGAGTTTCCCAAGGTCTTCACTGTCATTTGTTGGATAGCACAATGCACCAAATACTCGAAGAAACGAAAGATCTGGTTTTCTGCCATGAACCAGTTCATATGGAGTCTTGCAGTGGAGAGGATGTATCAAGGATCTGTTCTGTGTATAACATGCAGTTGCAATCGCCTCAGCCCAAAGAAACATAGGAGCTTTAGAGAGGATGAGCATAGTCCTTGCGGCTTCAACTAAGGTGCGATTGCGTCTTTCAACAACTCCATTTTGTTGAGGAGTACGTGGAATGCTCTTTTGATGACTAATTCCGACACCTTCATAAAATTGAGTAAGTTGTTTGTTCACAAACTCCGTTCCATTATCAGTACGAATGAATCTAACTGTTTTATTGAGACGAACTTGCAACATCTTTATGAGTTTGATGATGGTTTCCGGAGTTTCATCTTTTGACCGCAGAAACTTTACCCACGTGAATCGAGAGAAATCATCAACAATAACAAGCACATATTTCTTTCCATTGATACTTTGAATCCTCATTGGTCCACAGAGATCCATGTGAAGAGTATGTAGAACTTCCATGATGGAATTGACAGTCTTGGGTTTATGGGTGTGCTTTTTGCTCTTTCCCATTTGACATGCGGAACACAAATGGTCTTTCTCATACTTAAGTCTGGGCAACCCTCGAACAAGATCCTTACGTGTGAGTTCATTGATGGTACCGAAGTTCAAATGGTTTAAACGACGATGCCACAACCATGATTTGTTCTTAGAGGCTTTAGAGAGCAAGCAAATTGGAGAGGATTGTAGCATGTCTTCGATAGAGATGGTATAAGGATTAGTGCCCCGACTTCCCTTGAAGAGATCAACACCATCTAATTCTCTAACAAAATAGGTGTGCTTTCTGAATACAACTTCAAGATCGGAATCACAGAATTGACCAACAGAAAATAGATTGTGCCCAAGTCCTTCCACGTAGTAAACTCTTGATATAACACTGTCTCCAAAAACGTAATCACCATAACCCATTATAGATCCAAAATGGTCATTCCCAAATCTAACCGTACCAATAAACTTTTCCACGAAATTCTTGAGCCGCGAGCGATCTCCAGTCATATGTTTTGAGCAGCCTGAGTCCAAATACCAAAGGACGATTTGTACGACCTGCATTTGAAACCAGACCATGGTGGATAACTGAAAAAGCTGGAGCCCCACAAACAGTTGGGGTCCATTTGGTTAGCACACACAAATATTGGATTATCATATGTTACAGATATCTCACTGGAATTTTCACATTTTGATGCACTAGAACTAGGAGTCGTACTAAGTGCTTATATTGGGAACATTCTACCACTAGGTCTCCACTTCTTAATAGGCACAACTTTGAAGTTAATGATCCTAGTCAATGGGCACTTTTCACCTAGGGTGAATTTCCTTCCAGTAGGTCTCCATTGATAACCAACATTAGTGAACACTTTTCCTGTTTTATTCCATACTTGTTTTACCCTTTTAACACTCAAAACATTCATAACTGGAGATTTCATAGTGGATTTAAGAAAGGACACAACATAAGCGTCATGATTACCATAAAATAAACATTTGTTACAAGTCTTACAAATAGCACCAGAATTCGAATTAATTACATCATTGTTAACACAAATGTTTGAAACAACTAGATTCATTTCATTAAGCATAACTTTATTGTTCCTAGAGGATTCTTCTACTTCCTTCATAAGTGTACTCTTAGCCGGCAAAGTCTTATCACTCTTTGTATTGCACCTAGGCTGTGACTTGCTAGCTTTAGATACACCTTTTACTCCTGTAGAAGCAATGACGGGAACATTAGTATGATTAGTTGCTACTTGTTTACCGATGATCATGATGGTGGATTGTGACATGGTTTGGGGATAATCTAATGTAACATGGTGTTTGTCACTGTTAGAGTGCGATGCAAATGACCTATCCGACTTGTTATCATTCTTGGGGCATGATCCTATAGCATATTCTAACAGTTCCTGAGCTCTATTAGTGAGGAAGCAAGCGCCAACAATAACATCATCCTGTGGTTTAGGTATCCTCTCATCTTCAATGGTTTCTCTAAGTATAGCCAGACACTCCTTAAGATTTCTAAGATAGTTGCTATGAACTAACTTATTGTTCCTAAGGGGAAGAGAGACATTCAAAGCATCGCACACATATTTCTTACAAGCATGTTCATTGGAAATTGTATGATCACATGAGACGATGGGCATTTTACCCTTCACCATAGTCTTTAGATTCTCAATTTCTTTTAACAAAGAAGTGACTCTTTCATTGTTTTGGTCATGTGTTATTTTAACAGACTCAAATAATTCTTTGTATCGTTGTTTAGCGTTTGACATTTCAGCACGAAGCCACTCATTTTCATGTTGTAATTCATTGATAATGCCTTGTTTCTGAAAGTTTTGAGAATCTATCAACTTCTGGTAATTGGTATTGGTCACGTTGCTTTTGTTCGACTTTAATTGTGCAATTTGAGCACTCAACTTTCGAATCGTGTTTGAGTGATCTGGAATTACATCATCCTTTTTGGCTAATTCAAAACATGTGTCAAACTCAGGAGCATCCGAAGATGTCTTGGCATTTGATAATTTTATGTTTTCTTCTAGATGTTGGTATTTTAGTTGCAAGTTAAGATTATCAACTTCTAGTTTTGAAAAACTCCTGACCATGTTATCATGGTCGTCGTTTTGAATTTTGTTATTAAGTTTGTAATTCTCCCCCTCAAGCTCAATCACACGATTCTGGAATACATTTAAAGTAATTGACATTTCATGAAATTGCCGAGCAGATAGGGCAGAGCCAGTAACAGTGTAAAAGACATCTTGTGCAATGCAATTAGCAATCAAGTTCTCGTTCATGATGAGAATGTTTTTTCTGTCAATTTCACTGTATTTGAGATCAATAGTCAATTGGTTACCCTCATTTTCCACCTCTTTAAAAACCTTTTTCATTTGAGTCACATCATTATTAATGGTAATTTTAAGTCCTTCAAAATGTTCCTTAAGAAGATCGAAAAATGGCATGACTTCAGTTAGGTAACACTATTTCGTTTGCTCAAAACCCCTTTCCCCTTCTGTAATCCCCGTTGGTGTAATTCTTGTTTTACATGTTTTTTCAAAGTCCTTGAACAATTGACCTAGAACATATAACACAATTAGGGTATTACACTGTGTGGGAAGAGTATATGGAACTAGATGCTGGGGTGTGTGCAGGGGATAGATGGTTGGGTCAGCAATCCTAAAGATGGTACGTGTGTTACCAACGATTCTTTCAGCTTTCATTTTTTCCATGTCAATATTCCAAAATACTTTTTCAGGGAGGATTTTCTTTTGAGGGACAAAAATGGCTGAGTGATTGTCATTAGTATAATCACAATGAAACACAATATTTATTGCAATGCACAGGGGATCCTTAAGTCGCTCAACAAGTTTTTCCCTAGTTCTATCCTCAGCCTCATCAATCTCGTCATATGATTTCACATCAGGAGGGGCATGGTTAGGGTCAAGCATAGTGTTTGCATCATATAGCGCGGGTTGAGCACCTATACCATTTCTAAGAAATTTGGCATTAGTCTTAGAGGCATCTAGTTCACTAAATTCATCTCTCAGTTTCCTATGGTTTTGCATCATTTGAGCAGATTGAATGGTTTGGCCTTGCGTGTACAACTTATCTTCCAATTTGTTTTTCAACGTTTTAAGTTTTGAGAAATCATTTAGAAGTTTAGTTTCTTTATCTTTGTATTCGAGTTTAATTGAAGTCAACCCCTTTTGAATTTCCTGTCTTTGTTTGACAGTTTGATCCAATTGTTTTTTTAAAGAAACTAACTCCTTTTTCAATGTTTCTTGTTTGGCATTATTTTCAGATATGTAAGTACGCATTTGCCATTCCATTTTCTGCTCACGTTCATTAAATTCAAATTTAGCACGCTGCTCGTATATGGCCACCTGATCCTTAAGGATGTTAACTCTAGTGATCAAGGAGTCATCAGGGTTGTATATAGTGTGCTCATGTAGCTCAAGTTCTCTAGAATCAACCGACGGCATGTCACTTGGTACAACTTTCATGTTATTGTCATTCACATACTGTTCATATGGGATATTATTGGTATTTCCCATATTAGTGGTATCTGTGTTGTCAATATTCTTGGGTTGTACTGAGTCACATGCCCCCTGTGGATTAGTAGAGTAATTCAGATTAGAATTTAGTGGTTTTGGTACCTTAGAGATAGCAAATGTGATGGAGGAGCCAGACTGCTGTGGAGATGATGCAGCTGCAGATAGATTAGCCATGAAGATGGTTTGAGCTATGGTTTCTTCATCAACATCCGAATCAAAAGCATCACAGTCTTCAACTTCAAAGATGTTCGGATCATTTAGTGCCATGTCCAGAACAGGTTGATCATCCACGTCAACATCAAACGTATTCTTGTCATCACCAGCTAGAAAGAGCAAAGCTTCTTCATCCAGAGCAGTTCCATTCTCTTGCGCCTGCATTAGCAACATCTTGTCCTTGAAGTACTCAGAGTTTTGAGGACGCTTTGGGAGAGTGCAATTCCTAGCTATATGGCCTAACCCTCCACAGTTATAACACTTAGGCTGCCTAGCTTGTACTTGAAGCGCATTCCCTACTCTATACTGCCCATTATCCCTACCAGCATTTCTTGGATTGACATTTTGTCTTCCTTGCACATTCTGCACCACCACTCTTCCATCTTCAATGACTGCCTGATTCCGTGAGTTAGACGAAGTCCTGAGTTGGTTATTAGTTGGTGGAAGTACAGCTCTGAATTGTTGGACTAATAAGGAGACTTGGTTGGAGAGGTTATCAATCATCATGTCGGTATGCGAATATCCAGAGTCAAGGTGGGTGTTTAAGGCAGGTGGTGAGGGAGTTGATGATTGTCCATTAGTTGAGGTAGACCTGGATGAAGGTGGTTGAGATTGATCATTTGAAGATTGAGTGAATTGTTGAACATTAGAGACAAAGGCAAGAGACTCATTTGTTGTTGTAGGACTGAGCTTTTCTCGCATTACCCGATCATAAGCTGCATGTTTCTCATGTTGTTGGAGATACGCATAAAGTTTTTCATGATTAGTATGCCTGAGACCTTTGTTGAGTTTGACAGCTGTAACAAACCTATCCCATTCAGGTGCCATGTTATTCACGAATTTTGAATTGAGCTGAATGTTGGGCATTGTCATCTTGATGGCTCTCATGTCGTTGACTAGCTTGTGAAATCTGACGTAGTAGTCAGTGATGCTTTCACCTGGATTCATTTTGAAGTGCTCGAATTCATCATACAGCTGAGATTCCCTATCTTCTTTGGTTAACTCAGACCCTGCAAGAAGCATCTTCACATTATCCCAAACTGCTTTGGCTTCTGTGTTAAAGTTGATGAGTTTGTAGACATCTTTAGGAAGCCCTTGAATGACAATATTCGATGCTCTGATGTCAGCATCATAGCGTTTCTTATCTTCATCAGAAATATCATTGTAGGTGCGACGTCTTTCTGGACCAACTGCCGCAGGATGGTCATCAGTAGCTGTGATTGTGTCTCTAGTTGTGCCCATGAGGAAAGGTCCTTCATCAATGGATTTCAAGATGTTCACACCATTTTCCTTACCCAAGCAGTATAGACGAATCCTTTGTACCCATGATTCATAATCAGTTCTGTCCAGCATAGGAGGACGAGTGTCCGACCCTGCAGCCTGAATGTCATCAGAGGAGGTGCTTGCCATACTTGTGAAAAGTAAGTCAGTGTTAGTACTAGGTTTCAAACACAAGTGAATTTCGTGTAACGATGCAACAAGTCAAATCACAACCGCTCAACAGGTACCAAGTTGAGTCGTAAGATAATCCTAACAACGTCAAGTTACTGTCGAGTTAGTCGTAACAACTTAAGTCGCAACAGCGCACAATTATCACTTACGTGAGTAACTCGCTAAGTACACCAACTCACTACAAGTATCAAATCGCTGGAACAGTGAAATCAACTGGCTGAAATAGTAGCCTCAACTCGCTAGATATACCAAGTCACTAGACTGGATCAACCCTCTAGATCTGGTTAACCCGCTGCACCCTGTAACAACTCGCTACCAACCTCAACTCGCTATACTGAATACCTCAACTCTCTAGAACAGTATACTCAGAGACAACTCGCTAAAACAGGAATCAACTCGCTAGAAGTGGTAACTCGCTAAACAGATCAAACCTCTATTAATGCCAACTCGCTGGCAACTCAACTCGCTAGGACAATAGGACAGAAACGTCACTATCTAGTGTTTTGTCTTAAAGTCCAAAAATAGGAACCCGCCAAACCTTTAACCACAACTCGCTACACAAAATTGCCAACTCGCTACCAGAAATTATTAACTTGCTAGCAACAAAAAAGTTCACGAATTGCTTTCAAACTCCACAATAACGAAGATATTGTAAAACCAACGATTACACTTGAAGTCTATAACACTTCTATAATCGAAAGTACAAGAAAATACGCACCAAAAACCCCTAACTAGACCAAACAAGTGTAAAACCTACAACCTATATTCGAACCTTGCTAAACACATAAACCAATCAATAAATCAGAGTATACCATGAATCCTAGGATAGAACCATGGCTCTTGATACCAATTGTAATATACTCTAATATGAGAACATGGATGGTTAAGTGTTTAGGTTGAATTAGGAGAAGATTTATAGTGAGAAGTTAGTGAGAGAAAGAGATGGAACCTTAGAGAGAAAAGTGTGAAATGTGAGATTGCAAATGAAGGTTCGACCCTTTCCCATGGGTGGGAAAGGGTATATATAGTTACGATAGAAACGCCCCTTGAAACGGGCTGTAGAGCGGGCTGACAGTGGGTAAAGACCCGACCCGACTCCACAAATACTAACTAATACTACACTATGTACTAACTAATACGATAATTACTACGAGCTACAATATGCTTGATGCATGGGGTTTGCACCAGGCTTTACCTCTCAAGGGATCTTGAGAAGCTTACAACCCTCACCAGGCAGTGTACCTGATCGATGTAGTATAGTATAATGACAAGTACCGGGGGACTGATCATTCAACTAGGAATAGTGTCGCTAGGATTAGAAAACCTAAAGACTAGGTCTAGAGATGAGGGATGATTCTTTTTGTATTTTTATATTTTTATGAAAGCAAGTAAAAATTTCGGATTTGAAGGATTTGGGCGGAATTAGTTGCTATTCAACTAACCAAATACTAAAGATGCAATCAAAATAAAATACTAGAAATGAAAATAAACTAAATTATACTAAAGTTGTGAGCAATATGTGGGAGAATTGTGTTTACTTAGATTTCACTACTCCCTAGATATCTTTTACACGTTAATTACTTGTTATAGCTGCGTGGATGACGGATTGTATTCCTTAATACCATTCATGGGGTGGCGTACTTACTTCCCCAATCCTATGAGCGCCTACTTCACTCCTATGTCGAGCCGGCTAAGAAGCTCCTAACATGGGATCATTAGAATTTACTCATGCATTAAATACAACCAATAAAACCTAGTACACATCGGTTCATGTTTCCTAAGACGTTCAAGCATGTTACATAATGGAGATCTGCCAGTTTTCTTAAGCCTCACATTGAAATCATTCATCCAATATAACCATAAGCAAGTAATCAACACATAATTAACATCTAGGTTTCATTAGATCTAAGCAAACACAAGATAGATCTAGCCTAGCATGTTGAAATCAAGACAAGCACAAGATATAATCAACTAACACATAGACATATTGATTGAATTAAGAGAAGACTTATCTCAATTGAACATGAAAGGATTCAAGGGGTGAAAACCCTTGAAAGTACTGTAAAATATGACCTAGGGTTTACAAAGTTCGGCCCTAGTTTTCTCCACACAAGTTCCTCTTTTAATGAATGAAAAATAGAAAACAATATATAGAGTTTGATAGGTGACGACGTCAAGAACAAATGTCTGACGCCGTCATCTCGCTGCCAAATAGTTCCTCGGACTGCCTAGATCTGGGTCTGAAGCCGTCATGTATTCACCTTATGCAGGCTGTCACCAAATTAACTCTTGACGCCCTTGTTGTGACGCCGTCAGGTTTGCACTGGGTCGTCACCACTTTTACTCTTGACGCCGTCAGAATCTTCCTCTTGACGCTGTCAGGTACTGTTCTCAGTATGGAAAATTAAGTCTTCGGCGTTTTCTTCACTTTTATGCTCCAAAAACGTCCGAATTGCTTCCTTTTCCAGAATTCACTCCCAAAGTACCTAAAATCACAAAAGGAACGATTTAGGGTAATATTTGATCAAATAAATTCAATTCCGGGCTTAAATGACCCCCTAAAAGTGGTTCATTTTTCGCCTCATCATATACCCTTACACTTGGGATTTGCTTGTCCTAAAGAAAATGCGCTTTTATTCTAGTCAAAATACAAGTTAGGGGTCATTTAACACTAATATAAAAGTAATTACAACAAATAATCGTTCCACTAAAGACCAAAGACAAGCACGGAGGTCATATACTAGCACCTCACAAATAGTGTTTAGATACTCACATCTCTCGGGTGTAATAAAGTAATATCACAATATGGAAACGGAAAATATCTTTCACTACCTGTCATAGCAAAATAGATTACCATAGGCTTGGGAAAGGATCAAACCTCCACCACATGGCGTAAGCACCTAGGATAAACTATCAAAGAGGTCTTTTAAAAGGGTTGTAATGTTAGGTGTAGGCATATTAAATACACGGTTTTGTTGGATATAAGCAGTCTTTACTGGTGGCGAGTTAACAATCTTGGTTAATTACATGTACAATATGGCATTGCTAAGCCAAGACTAGACTCGACTTAAGCTAATAAATGAAAAATAACAAAAACATAAAATAAACATAGAATGAAAAGGGATGGTAGTCCGTATGTTTTTTCTCTTTTCTTTTTTCTATTTTTTTTCTTTTTCTTGATTTTTCGATTTTTTTTATTTACTTTTTTATTTTTTTTTTTTTTTGTGTGCATACATTCTTACCCTACCATCCAAAATAATACATCATAGGGAATGAAAATTCCCCTTACACTTGAATTTTTACATACTTTACAATAAACTAATCTAATGACTCGAATTAAGATAATCAAAACACTTGGAGTACTTTTAAGATTAACGTATATATGGGGGTAATAATATGATGTTCTTCCTGATTGGGTCTAAACCGTCAGATATAATTGACCAAGGTCAACTAGTCAAAAACAGCTTATCCCAATGCTCCGTGGATAGTACAGTGTGTCCCCGGGTCGTTAAAGTCCCAGCGAGATTGAAATGGTGTCGTTTGAAATCGTTTATGAGTGAGTGGCACTGAGGACAGTAGCCCAAATGATGTGGAATTGATAATGCTACTGTTATTTTGGTATTTGTACACAGATATAATATTCACAAAAATCAGATATACAGGTATATGCACAAATTCACAATTCAGATCACGTAACAGACAGGAAAAGTGTGATTTGGTAAATTACAAACTACAGGGGGTGCTTTTGAAACTTTTGAAACTTGAAATTAAAAAGAAATTTTAAAATAAAAAATGAAATTATAAAAGTGATTATTTTACCATTTAAATATTATTTAATTAATTTAACTAATTAAAATCTAATTTAACTTAACTAATAATTATAAATATTACAAATTAAACTAAAAATTTGCAAAAACAATTTCTAAACTTAAAATAGAACTTGAAGAAAGTATAAAAAATAAAAATAAATATTTTTGTCTTTTTATGGATTTTTTTATTAACTAAATACTATTTAACTTAATTAAACTAATTTAAATTACTATTAATACTAACTTAACTTAGAAAATTATAAGAAAATGTATAAAATTACTTAACCATCACAGGAATCCTACAAAATTATAAAAACTTCTAAAAATTATGTTTAAGGTTAATCCACTAATTAATTACCTTTTAATTACTTTAAATCTAATTTAAATAATCAAAATAAGAAAAATGGAAAATGAACAGTAGAAATTAGAAATATATTTTCTAAAAGTCTAATATATTATATAAGAGCTATAAAAAATATAAAAACTAGGTTTTGCTTTATAAAAAGTAAATATGCTATTTAATACTTAATATTAATTAATAATTAAGAAAACTAGTATTAAATCTAATAAATACTAAATGGCAGAATAAAAATCTGAAAAATTTACTAAAATTACTTTACTATATAAGGTAATTAATAAAAATGTAAAAATACTAAGTACTTAACAAAAATCAAAAAATGAAAAATAAAATTTAAATTAAATTAAATAGAAACTATCACTTAATATTAAATTGGTTTTTCTTGGATTTTCTTTTACAAACTTACTTTATACCTAAAAACAAAAACTATTTGTGAAAACAACTTTTGAAATAGCTTATAAATAAGCAGTATGCACCCCCTAAACCAATACAGTTGACTTTTGTTGACTGGATGGACAAATGGGCTCAAATGAGTATAGGTGGGGTCCACAATGTCAAAACTTGATACAAATAAGCTAAACAAACTTGAATAAGCTAAAAACAACAAGAATTGATCACAAATAAGCTAATTAGGACCAAATAAGCACTTAAACAAACTGAGTTTCACTCAGAAATGGGACAGACTTAGGGGTGGATTCCAGGTGGGGTCCACTTGATCCTAGGTCAAACTAATGGTCAATCCTTATTCCCTGGTAGGAGGGGGTTGGGAAAAACCAATTTGAACCACTGGGGCCCACTGGGTTGGCCAGAAATCACCACTAAAGTGGTGGTGGTGAGATGGTTTTGCTGGTGCAGGGGAAGGGTTCTTCCCTGCAACTGTGTTCCAGGGCTTGTGGAGCCCACACAAAAATTCACAAAATTCTAACAACTATGAGACTTCAAAGTAGAGCTGACAGACTACCAATCTTAGGAATTTCAAGTCCTAGATCTTTGCTAAAAAATCAAAACAATTCACACCCTTTTTCCAAAAACTAAGACAATGCACTTTTTACTTTTCACCTTTTTGTTACTTGGTTGACTAATGTGAGATTTATTATTTCTTAACTGATTAATTATGACTTAACAAGCTAAAAGGAAACTACAATTGTTGATGGTGATTACTAATGAGCTAGTACACAAATATTTGAGTGCCAAATCCCTCACAGTTAACTGTGAGGGCAAAAGGAATTGGATTTTGACTTTCTTACTCTATTACACCAAATGTTAGGTTTGGTTTGAACTAGTGTGATACTGAGAAGTATTTTTCACCCAAAGTTACCCAACAAAATCCTCAAGATCACAGTGAAATTACTAAATCCAAACACCCTTTAATACACAGTTATGAAAGACTTTTAATGAGTTTTACTTAGTTATCCTACAAATCTGTTTTCAAACTCTTTAATATGATTAACTAAGATGATTTAAACTCAGAAACACAGGTTGCATAGACTAACTTACAAGAAAACAAGACAAAGCTAATTAAGCAGTTAAAACAAGGACTATGATTACCAAAAGATAACTGACTATAAGCTACTAAATTTAACACACAATCTTACTAAATAACAACTAATAGACACAAATCACATAAATTAGCAAGCAAACACAGAAATCAATAGCTATTAAGTTTGAGAGAAAATTCAAATCAAGCAATCTTATAAACTATCCCTAGCATGAACAAGGGATTTTCCACAGTTGCCTATCTTTAGATAGGCCCAAGTTCACTTCCAAGCTTTGCCTTTTTCACCTCAGAACCCTGCAATCAAACTCAATAACACACAAAGTTGACTAATGTTGACTTTTTTATATTTTTGATTTTCTTTATCTAAGCAGTATTTTAAGAGTCTCTAAAAGCTTGAATAAGCTTTAGGGGAGCTTATATGGCCTAAGAATCCAAAAACAGTTAATGATAACCACAACTCAGTACACTAAGAAACTCAAAATAAAATTGAAAATGGCACAATCTGAGATACCAAACGAAGCTTGAAATTGATTGCTTAAAAACTTGAAATTACATTAAAATAAACTAGTACAGTGCTTAAAAGCTTAAGAAACCAATAGAAATTTAAATTACACTTAATTCGACATTAAAAACTACTAATTAACTAACTTCTTTCTTCCTTGCACTCCTATGCTATTTATACTTGAAGATTAGGGTTTCTTGTTGTATCCTCATCATTTCCCACCTCTTTCTGGCTTTGTTGGACCACTCTCAAGCCTCCACGTGTTTTGGCGGGAAAGATGAAACAGAGCAAATTGCTTATGTTTGCGTGTAGGGAGGTAGCATTTATTGTGGGTGGCTTAGTTAGGTGTAGTGGGTTGGTTTGGGCGGTGGAACAAGTGGGAGAGGGTGGTGGTGATGGGACTGAGTTGAAGACAAGTTGGGATGTTGGGGAGGGAAGGAGAAAGGGGGTGGAGTTTGACCGGTTTGACCAAGGGGGTCAATGTTTGACCCGGTGCTATTATTTTTGGGTATTGGGTGGGCTGAGGTGCATTGGGCCCAAGGGGAGTGGGGATGGGCTGTGTGGTATGGATTGGATTTGGTAATTATTTTGGGTTAAATTATTTTAGGGTCCGGTTGGTTTTATTAGTTACACAAGGACCATTTTTGTAATTTAACGAGAGTCGAGGAGTGTAATTTGGCAATCTTCCAAAGTTTTCCCAAGGGTATTTCTTGCCATATCATGAATAGTGTAAGGTCGTTTGTTGATTTTTCCATGTTAAATACACCAGGGACTAAAATTGCCAAACTTTCAAACTTCAGGGACCATTTGTGTAATTTTCACCAAACTTTCCACCAAGGACCAATCCTGCCACAAAAGGTTAGTGCAAGGACAAAATTTGTTTTTCTCAAAGTTTTTAATATCCCAGGGACCATTTTTGACAATTTTCAAAGTTCAAGGACTAAACTTGACATTTTGTGAAACTTTTCACCAAAGGACTAAATGTGTCACTTTTTGATTTAAAAGGACCTTTGGTGACTTTTTCAAGTTTTTTGAATAACCAGGGACTAGATTTGACAACTTTTGAAAGTTGAGGGACTGAAACTGCCAATTATGCAAACTTTGTGCGTTTTTCATCTATTTTTGATATTTTTGCATTTGAAACATGTAAAACACTTTCCTGGGATATTTTCACTATTTTGGTACAATATTGAGTGTTTTTAGATGTTTTGGCAGCTCAGAAATGGTAAAAATGATGAGTATTTACACACTCATCACTTCCCCATTACTCCATAAAATAAGTACTTTACCCATGAGTCCCAATCGTCCCAAAACAATATGTACAAGGATATGAATCGACTTAGCAACCATGTAATCAATTAGATAGTTAACTTAGGGTTTAACAAATAACAATAATTCACTAAAGATGAGTGCATACACGGAAGGCTAAGGCGATTTGGGTGTACATTTAAGTGGGGTGTAACAAATTCTTCCTTTAAGTAAGATGCTTAAAGGTAGAAACGAAAAGACAGGCTCGGAGGGGTGTACTAGGGGTTTCGTGTACTAAAAATGAGTACAACGCTAATGGTGTGGGAAAAATTAGTTGACTTCACTAGCCAAGTAATATGACTTAAATGGTCAAGTAATTATAATACGGGTTTAACACAAGGGTGATCCTAATGCCTCTTATCATGTAGTAAATCCAACTACACGAATGTAGTCTCACTAGCAGTCTCGGGATGCATCACTAACTCAAGTTCTAGAATCTAGATGCTACCGATACACTCATAAGCACTAATAGTAAATGCTTTTCCTATCAAATCTAAAGGCGAACCTCACATATTTGTGTGGAAATTTTTTCTGAATGATACGGTTTTTTGCTAGTCATATAATCTCCTATCCATGAGACGCTTGCTATGGCTAAAGTTTCACTCCTAAATGTTGTAAAAAAATTTAAATTTGGCGCTAAAATTACACTAACAGGTATTTCTCATAGTTTTATTACACATCTACTATCAAACAAACAAATTCAAGCGAAAGTGTATCTGTAAGGTATCATCATTTTACCCTCCCCTTACACTTAGGATGAACATTGTCCCCAATGTTCAAGTAAAGAATGTAAAAGTGGAATAAGTAAAACGAATGAAATCAAATACTCCCCTGATTCGCTCGGTATGGATAATAAGGTGGCCAGGTTAAATCTTCCTCCAAGAAAATGAACAATCAAAGCTTCCCTTCCAGAATAATAATCATCTTCTTGTCATACATAACCTGTAAAACCTGAGAAAACAGACAAGGCAACCTCGCATAAAATCGGCGGCAATCTACATTTGCTAATAAATCCTAGAAAACAAAATAAGATATAATGCTTGTGGAATGATGTTTGCAGATTTCCTGGAGATTATAAAACTAATAATTCAAAAAAAAACTTTAAGACTCCGTTAGAAAAACAAAACTGGTAAAATTTCCAGAATTTTACACGTGACGTCGTCAAGAGTAAACTCGTGACGCCATCATAAGTGACCTGCAGAAATTCTTATGTTAAGTTTTCGGAAAATTTCTGGAAAAACTTGGTCCTACTTCCTGGAAAATCCAGCAAAACTTCATTATGACTCGATACAAGCATTTGACTCTAACAAATACGAATATACATGTTCGTTTAATATTGTGGAGAATCATGATCGGTTTTGTTCTTAAAAACATATTTGGGGTTTCCCCTTACTCTTATGTTTTGCAAAAATACCTTTGGGTGAAGTTAAGACTAGGCTAAACAACAAAGTAAAGTATTTTCACTTTTTAGTTTTGAAACATGATCTACCAACAATAAAAATAAAGCATGCATAAGGAAGCAAATAACAAACAAACAAATTAAAAATCACACAAAACATGGGTTGCCTCCCAAGAAGCGCTTTTCTTTATTTACGAGTCTTGTAGCTAGACTCAAGGTCATGGGTTACTACGTGACCTCATCCCTTGAGATGATGTACCCCATGTAGTTGTGATCATTACTATCGTGGTGGTAATGCCTCAATCTGTCGATACTTGTAATCATCTTTCCTCCTACCTTACTTCTCAAGTTAGCCTTTCCATCTTGGTTTATGCTTTCAATCGTGAAGGGCCCATACCACGAAGGACTCAGTTTATCGGGAGGTATCGTTATCTCCAAGTGTCTTAAGAGTACTGAGTTCCCTTCCTCGAATGGTACATGGCTCCTTGTTGGTTGACTGTGTTCAAACTCGACATGAACTTCATTGTTTTTGCTTCCTTCATGTTTAGCCTCCTTGTAGCTTTTAATTCTTTCCTCCCATGCAAGTATTTTCTCTTGAACACGAATAGGTGATGAGTCGATGTTGTTTTTGAGCTTTCTCCCCCTCAAACTCTCATACCCATATTGTGGGGTCATGGGGAAGCTAATCTTTCTTTTTCCTGATTTAAGCTCAATTTTCCTACCTTCATATTTAATGACAGCTCTAGCAGTGGTGAGGAATGGTGCCCCAAGGATTATTGGCATGCACCCATCTCCCTTATCATCGATGATCATAAAATCAACGGGGTACATGAACCCGGCAACATTAACCAACACATCTTCTGCAATTCCTAGGGGGTATATGTAAGAGTGTCCAGCGAGGGATAACCTAATACGAGTGGGGGCTGGCATTTTTGACGTTAGTTGGGTGTAAATAGTTAGGGGCATAAGATTTACTTCCGATCCTTGGTCGGCAAAAGCACTAAGATATTTCAAATCCCCGATGCTAGCCGGTATCTCAAAGTTCCCACATGCCATCTGCTTAGTAGCCACTTTTTGTACCAATAGTTTCTCGAATATTGACCCCCCAGGTAACGTATCATACTCATCTTTTCCCCCTTCCTCCTTCTCAGAACCCTGTTTGGAAGATTGGTTACGCCCGTCACCCTTTATCAGATTTGTTATAGTGTTTTCGTTTATATCATGTTTCAGGTAGTAACTTAGAGATTGGGATTTGGGTGACTCTTCTACAGTTTGTTCAGTAGGGGTTTCTACATTCTCATTATCCTTGTGGACAATTGCGATGTAATTAACAAATCGGGTAGTGGGGACGACGCTTTCTTTCCTTAGTAACATCCTTTCGGGGGTTCTCTGGTTGGCATACTCTTCCATCAGGCTCAACACCTCATTCATTTTCTCTTGCATCTCCTCTTTTTGCTTATAAACTGCTTCCTCGAATCTAGCGAGCCGATCTGAATGAGTTGCCATGTATTCTCTCATTCTAGCTTCAAACTTCGGGCTAAGTTTCTCAGGAGGGGAATAAGGTCGGGCATACTTTTGAAAAGTCTCGACATTCTCTCTAGAGGGTGACTTTGATAACATCGTTGAAGTCGTTTTCGAGACAGAATTGGTAGTAGCCCGCCTAGGACTCAGGGGTCTCCTTTGCCTTTCCTTAAAATAGTCAACTTTTGCCTCAAGTTTGCATAGAAGTTCATCAGGGATTTCGGTAGTCCCTTCAGATGTTGAGATTGCGTTGATGGACGCTTTTATAGTATGATTAAACTCCCATATCTCTTGATTATCAGCGGCAAGCTCTTCAATAATTGCCCAGGACTCCTCGGCGTTCTTATCACGCAATCTACCTCCCGCGGCCCTATCGATTGTACGTTTAGTGTGATAGTCAACATGGTCAGAGAAAATCTGAACTAATAACCAAAGGTTTATACCATGATGAGGGACCTTATGGAGGAGGTCCTTGAAACGAGCCCATGCTTCGTAGAAAGTTTCACCCCGATGTTGTTCAAACATCAAAATGTCATTTCTAAGCATCGCAGTCTTCCCCGGTGGAAAGAATTGGGCAAGGAAGCGAGTGGTGAGATTATCCCATGTGGTGATGGATCCCGCAGGTAAACGTTCAAGCCATTGACTAGCTTGATCACGTAGAGAGAAGTGGAATAGGCGTAATCGGGTTGACTCTCTAGTTGTAACATCAAGGTCTATAGAATCTACGATTTTAAGGAAGTCCTTGAGATGTTGATTTGGATCTTCGGAACGAAGTCAATGGAATGCACATCCACTTTGCACCAACCGGATGGTGTCGAATCGCAAGGGGGTCACATTGGCTCCGTCGAGCTCAATGGTGTTTCGGTAGCCTTGGTGGCTAGGTCGGGAATACTCTCCTAAGGTTCGGGGCCTAAGAGGTTGGTTATCTAGTGGTGGGTTTTGTTGTGGTGGGATGACGGGTTCAAAGATGTTCCCATCGTCCATGATGTCGGGTGGTGAAGAATTACTAACAAAAACATGAAGAAATAAGATAGACTAAAGAGAACCTAAAAATAAAAATAAAATTTTACTAGAAAGGAATCTAGCAAGTAGACCTAATAAAAAGAGATTCTAACCTAGACAATAACTATTGCCCGGGCTGCGGCGCCAAAAACTTGATGCGTGGGCTTTGCACCAGGCTTTACCTCTCAAGGGATCTTGAGAAGCTTACAACCCCCACCAGGCAGTGTACCTGATCGATGTAGTATAGTATAATGACAAGTACCGGGGGATTGATCGTTCAGCTAGGAATAGTGTCGCTAGGATTAGAGAACCTAAAGACTAGGTCTAGAGATGAGGGATGATTCTTTTTGTATTTTTATATTTTTATGAAAGCAAGTAAAAATCTCGGGTTTGAAGGATTTGGACAGAATTAGTTGCTATTCAACTAACCCAATACTAAAGATGCAATCAAAATAAAATACTAGAAATGAAAATAAACTAAATTATACTAAAGTTGTGAGCAATATGTGGGAGAATTATGTTTACTTAGATTTCACTACTCCCTAGATATCTTTTACACGTTAATTACTTGTTATAGCTGCGTGGATGGTGGATTGTATTCCTTAATACCATTCATGGGGTGGCGTACTTACTTCCCCAATCCTATGAGCACCTACTTCACTCCTATGTCGAGCCGGCTAAGAAGCTCCTAACATGGGATCATTAGAATTTACTCATGCATTAAATACAACCAATAAAACCTAGTACACATCGGTTCATGTTCCCTAAGACGTTCAAGCATGTTACACAATGGAGATCTGCCAGTTTTCTTAAGCCTAACATTGAAATCATTCATCCAATACAACCATAAACAAGTAATCAACACATAATTAACATCTAGGTTTCATTAGATCTAAGCAAACACAAGATAGATCTAGCCTAGAATGTTGAAATCAAGACAAGCACAAGATATAATCAACCAACACATAGACATATTGATTGAATTAGGAGAAAACTTATCTCAATTGAACATGAAAGGATTCAAAGGGTGAAAACCCTTGTAAGTACTGTAAAATATGACCTAGGGTTTACAAAGTTCGGCCCTAGTTTTCTCCACACAAGTTCCTCTTTTAATGAATGAAACATAGAAAACTATATATAGAGTTTGATAGGTGACGGCGTCAAGAACAAATGTCTGACGCCGTCATCTCGCCGCCAAATAGTTCCTCGGACTGCCTAGATCTGGGTCTGACGCCGTCATATATTCACCTTATGCAGGCCGTCACCAAATTAACTCTTGACGCCCTTGTTGTGACACCGTCAGGTTTGCACTGGGTCGTCACCACTTTTACTCTTGACACCGTCAGGATCTTCCTCTTGACGCCGTCAGGTACTGTTCTCAGCATGGAAAATTAAGTCTTTGGCGTTTTCTTCACTTTTATGCTCCAAAAACGTCCGAATTGCTCCTTTTCCAGAATTCACTCCCAAAGTACCTAAAATCACAAAAGGAACGATTTAGGGTAATATTTGATCAAATAAATTCAATTCCGGGCTTAAATGACCCCCTAAAAGTGGTTCATTTTTCGCCTCATCAATGCTAAACTATACTCGGGGTGACCGAGTCTTCATATGAATAATCGTATTCCTAACAATAAGTTCAAAGTAGCGACCAATTTGGTGAAACCATAATCGTTGCATTTGTTAACTTACTTTTGAGTGTTTCGAATGCTTTGATGCATTCTTCATTGAAATCAAAGACTGAATCTTTTTCAAGAAGCTTCATCATTGGATATTTTCAAAAAATCTTTGATTCATCTGCGGTAGAATCCCGTATGCCCCAAGAAAATCCTAACGCCTTTAACGTTAGTCGGGGGTGGTAATTTAGCAATGGCGTCTATTTTTGCTTTTTCCACTTCGATTCCCTTGCTGGAAATCTTGTGCCCGAGCACAATGCCTTCTTTCACCATAAAATGACATTTTTCCCAATTTAGCACGAGATGAGACCATCTTTCAAACATTTTATCGAGATTTGAAAGGCATGACTCAAATCATGCATCTTTGAAATGTTTCTGGTGCTTTACAAAGACCAAAAGGCATACGCCTGTAAGCATACGTTCCATATGGACACGTGAGTGTAGTCTTTTCTTGATCAGCTAGATTAATTGGAGTTTGGAAATAGCCGGAAAAACCATCGAGAAAACAAAAGAATTTGTTCCCCGCAACTCTTTCTAACATTTGATCCATGGACGGTAAAGGAAAATGATCATTTATAGTGGTGTCGTTTAATTTGCGATAATCAATACATACTCGCCAACCAGTTATGGTTCTAGTAGAAACAAGTTCATTATGTTCGTTAGTTACAACGGTTGTTCCTCCTTTCTTAGGAACACAGTGAACATGACTCACCTATGAACTATCCTTAATAGGATTAATAATACCGGCCTCAAGAAGTTTGATGATTTCCTTTTTAACAACTTCCTTCATGTTCGGATTGAGTCTTCATTGTCTTTGAACAACAGGTTTGGAATCGTTTTAAAAATTGATCTTGTGTTTGCAAAAGTTTGCGCTCATACCTCGAATGTCAAAGGTTTTCCATGCGAAAGCTTCTTAATGATTTTTGAGCATAGACACAAGATGTTCTTTTTCATCGGGTTTGAGTGCTGAAGATATGACAACTGGAAGAAGAGATTTTTCTTCCAAGAATGAATATTCAAGATGATCGGGGAAGAGGTTTCAAGACAAGATCCACTGGTGGATCTTCAATTGTGGTTTTGATTCTCATTTGTTCATTGAATTCCAACTATTCAAAGTTGGTTGTTTCTCTATCGAGATCTTCATCGCTTATTTGTCCAGTTGTTTTATGGGATTCAATCCTTTCATCAAATAACTCATCGAATGTTTCCTCTATAATTTCATCAACAACATCGATGCTAAAACAATTGTCATCATTCGCATGAGAATATTTCATAGTTTGATTGATTTGAAATGAGATTCTTTCATCTCCAACTCCAAGATTGAGTTCTTTATTCTTGACTCGAATGATAAATTCAACAATATTTAGGAAAGGTCTTCCTAAGATCAATGGAACTTTGCTATCTTCCTCCATTTCGAGGATCACAAAATCAACGGGAAAAACGAATTGCCCAACTTGATCAAACATATTTTTAGCTACTCCAACAGGATATTGGATAGTATGATTTGCTAAATATATACTCCTTCTTGTGGGTTTGAGAGTATCGATTGAAAGCTTCGCATACAATGAGTATGGCATAAGATTGATACTTGCACCAAGATCGGCTAAAGCATCACAAGTAATTGAATTTCCCAAAGTGCATGGGATGAGAAAGCTTCCAGGATCATCGAGTTTTTTCAGCAGTTTGTTTTCAACAATGGCTGAGAAATCTTTATTTAAGAAGGTAGCAGAAATGTTTTCCATTTTACTCTTATTGCTCAGAAGTTCTTTCAAAAACATCCCATAATTGGGCATGCCAGCTAGAACATCAACGAGAGGAACGTTGATCCTAACTTCTTTGATTAGATCAATGAAATTGCCATATTGTTCTTCCATCTTTTCTTTCCTCAAACGTTGAGGATGTGGACTTCTTGGTTTATACGCTTTGAGCGTTGGAGTTGGTTTAACAACCGGAGAAGGACTTGGTTCGGTATCCTTGGTTTCCTCCTCTACTCCATCTTCACTATCATCATGAATGACAATGGTTGTTTGGATTGGGTTTGGTGGTGGATCATATGATAGACCACTATGTGTGAATACAACATTTACATGCTCATTTCTCATTTGAGATGGACGATAAGATACAGACGATGGTTTCGGGTTTGACTGGGTATTGCTTGGCAAAGTACCCGATGGTCTAGCAGCAAATTGATCGGAAAGACGACCGAATTTGGTCTCAAGGTCTTGAATAAAAGCCTGATGGTTCTTTTGACCTTGTTCGACTTTGGTTTTGAGGCTGAAGAATTGATTTTTAATAAATTCATTTGTTGATCTTTGAGCAACAACAAATTCACGCATGGTTTTTTTGAATTCAGATTCTTCACTTTTCTTTTTGGGTGTTTGTGATGATGAACGGTTATCATCCCGATTAGATGTCAGATAATTGTCGTCACGAGGATGTAGACTACGATTATCATCCCTTGGTGGACAATTTTTCCAATCTCTAGAATTTCTACCATAGTAGTTTCCACAATATCCTCCACCTCGATATCCTCCATAAACGTAATTAGGTTCGGCTTCGGGACCTCCCATATGTTTATCATCACATTTGGACGATGAATGGTTTCCACCACAATAGTTGCACCGATCACGCATATCTTTGATTTCTTTTTGGGTACTTTGGAATTTAGAATCGATTTTGGTGGTAAGATCTTTCATCATATCCATGATTTTCGAATTTTCATTCGCTCCTTCAGTGAATGCAACGGTTTTTCGTTGAGGTTTGGTTTTGGCATCCTTAGACCAATCGAGCTTTAAAAGGATACGGTCTAGTATAGGCTTTGTTAGGGGTCTTATAAAGGAAATTGCCTCCGGCATCAAGGATACCTTGAGTTGTGTCATCAAGACCATGGTAAAAGATTTGAATTATGTTACCATGAGACAAACCATGCCCATGAAAACTTCAGAGCATGTTTTTCATTCGAAGCCAAGCTTCAACAAGATTTTCACCTTTTTGAGTGAAACTACGAATTTCACCTAAGAGACGATCAAACTTGGCGGGTGGAAAGAAACGTCCAAAAAAAGCTTCTCTCATTTGGTCCCAAGTGTTGATCTATCCGGGACTTAATTCGTTATACCAAGTTTTCGCTTCTCCATGATGGAAAAAGTTTGAGACGGATAGAGTCCACTTCAGTGTTTCCATAACGAAACATATCACAAATTTCATGGAAATCGGTGATATGTTTGTGTGGATCGGATCTAACTCAACCATCAAATTGATTGTCTATAATCATCGAAAGATGATGACCTTTGATAGTAAAGTTACCTCCAAGATTAACAGGAATAATAGCGGCCACAGGTGTAGGAGCTACAACCCTATTGGTGGCCGACATGGGTCGATCATCGGCCATTGGGAATGGTAATTCAAGATAAAGATCAACGTTTGGATGAACTTTGGAACTGTTATCAAATGGTGGGTTAACGGTTCTTGGTATTCTTTGATCGTTTGGAACGAATGGAGTTATCTTTTTGCAAAATAAACTTTCGGGATTAGACAATGGTGTACCTAATTCTTTTCTAGAAGCGCGAGTGGTCATATACGTGAAAAACGAGCCAATCGAAAAATAATTAAAAACCTAAAAGAAAATTTGAAAATAAAATATTTTTTTAACAAAAACAGTAAAAGGCGGTTCAGATTTGAACCGGTCGTCTGAAAATGATCGGGGTCACAGAAACTTTGAACCGTTAAACTAGACGGTTGGGTCAGGTTAGAAGCAAACGAATCGGTCGGCTGGGAATGAACCGGGTGGCTCAGTTGGGTCAGAGGTTTTTGAACCGGGCGGCTTAGATTGAACTGAGCGGCTGGGAATTTTGAAGGGTCACAGAAAGATTTGAACCGGTTGGTTCAATTTGAACCGTGATTTCCTGGATTCAATTTCAAAGAACTTTTAAAAGAAAAGCTTAGGAATGAGAACAAAGCAACAAAAACTATAAATAAAATTCCCAAAAACGTGATCAAATCCCCGGCAGTGGCGCCAAAAACTTGATGAGTGTCGAGAGTGCAAGTTTTAAATTTATAACACGATCTAACAATGAATCAAACGAAACACATACAAGCAAGTATACTCGTCCGTGTGTAGGAAGAGATGAAATTGTAAGTCGCGGTCATTCACAAGGATTTGTTTAGTTTTAGGAATGTAAGTTTGATTATAGTAAAAGCTTAGCAATGATTCTAATAACAAACAAATAATGATGATGATGTAAATTCAATATAGTAAAAACTACACTTGCCTAGACTATTTTGAACAATCCAAATAGCATGATTATTACAATGGTTCTCATGAGTTATGATCAATAAATTAGATGGTGTTCTAGTTTGATTAGTTGGTGTACTAATCCCCTTGTTTCCAACACTTTCAATCCTCGTCAAGATTTTACGGTGACAAAAACAATATTGAGTTTGATCAAACAAGACTAACACAATTCAATTACTTGATTCACGATAGTTTCACTAGTAATTGACAACTACACTTCTTAGCTTTCTTAGTTAAACAAGCTATGTATGAAATGGTCAATTTATAAGGTAAAACCTTTATAGACAAAGGGTTACAATTGACTAATCACCAATATCTCTTTTGACCTATTACACCATTAATAATCAACTAAACTTGTGAAACCATTTTGTGTGAAAGACTTTTAAAAGTACAATTTGATCTTAGTGTTAACTTGATATAAAATTAGAAGCATGGAGTCATAATCATCTACTTATCATGATACAAACGTCATCTAGGTAAGCTTATAAAGCACTAAGCCGCTCATGGCAAACAAAGAAATAATCACAGAAATTATATCACTTTAAAACATAATTGAAGAGTCTTACAAAAGTTGTAATGCTGATTATAAGAGTTAGGAACAATTATGAGATAATCAACAATGATTACAATGATGGATGATGAGTGTAAGCAACACAGAGACCAAAGTGACAAGGAAGATGAAAAGGGTATTTTAGTAATTTAACTTTAGCGGAGGACTAAATGTGCACTTTAAAGTTCCTCATAAGAACGATGAGTGCACTTTCAAAATAATAGAGATTAAACCTTCAATTTTGCCAAACCACAAGCACGATTTTTGCAATTTATTCTAAAATCTATGAAACTTAAATTGGTAACAATAAAGATTTGAAAAGGTTGAAGAATATATATATATATATACATATATATATATATATATATATACATATATATATACATACATATATATATACATATATATATACATATATATATATATACATATATATATGTACATATATATATATACATATATATATACATATATATATACATATATATATATATATATATACATATATATATGTACATATATATATGTACATATATATATATATATATATATATATATATATATATATATATATATATATATATATATATACATATATATATATATATATACATATATATATATATATATACATATATATATACATATACATATATATATACATATATATATATATATATATATATATATATATATATATATATATATATATATATATATATACATATATATATATATATATACATATATATATATATACATATATATATACATATACATATATATATACATATATATATATATATATATGTATATATATATATATACATATATATATATATATATATATATATACATACATATATATATATATATATATATATATATATATGTATATGTATATATATATGTATATATATATGTATCTATATATATATATACATATATTTATATATATATGTATATATATATATATATATATATATATATATATATATATATATATGTATATATATATATATATATATATGTATATATATATATATATACATATATATATATATATATATATATATATATATATATATGTATATATATATATACATACATATATATATACATACATATATATATATATTTATATATATATATATATATATATATATATATATATATATATATATATATATATATATATATATATATATATATATATATGTATGTATATATATATATGTATATATATATGTATATATATATATATGTATATATATATGTAGGGTAGGGTTATTTTCAGAACCAAATAAATTGCGAGAAGAGAACCAGCATCAACCAATCAAATATTTTTGAATATTTATTTTTATTTTTTAATTCAAAAGGGTATCATAGTAAAATCACATTTTTTGAATTTTTTTTTGAATTTATTTTAATAAAAACGTTATTTTAACTCCTAAGTTTTTTTTTTTTTTTTTTTATGTGGAAAGTTTATTTTTGAGCATGCATATGTGTTTTTTTTTATATAAGGTAATTTACATATATTTTCATTGTTCAATTGCTTACATCTCTAATGTGTTTTGGTGAAACAAGATTTACACAAGTGCATTAAATGACAAATATAAATATTTTAGATATATCCTATACATTTCAAAACAAAAAAATTATACACAAAATTAAAAATCATATCACATACAATTCAAATATCAAATTCTAAAAAGTAAAGAATAAATGAAAGTTTCGTTGATGTATAGATGTATCTACTAATCTTTTCGCAACTTCAAGCACTTGTGCCTTTACTCTTTACCTATTTATCATAACTGTTTTCTTGCTAGATAGTATGTACAAAACACATGTACACTCTTGATATCGCTCGCCATACTCGCATCTGTAACCACAACCAATGTCTATTAATCTTCTCGCAACTTCATGCACTTGTGCATTTACTCTTTACTTCTTTATCGTAACTATTTTCTCGCTAGATAGTATGTACGAAACACATGTACACTCTTGAAATCGCTCATCATACCCGTACCTGTAACCACAACCAATTAATAAACAAGTTACGGAGTATTTAATCATAACATCTAACAAAATACATATGCACAATGTATTTCTAACTTGTTCACAAGAGACCATTTTGAGAAATTAGTACAACCTTAAAACACAAAACACAAGTGCACCCTTAAATGAAAACTAAACAAAAAACATCCTTATATCAAAAATAACAACATATATGCAATTTCAATACATTTAAATTTAAAAACTATAAAACACATATGCACATAAGGCATTAAATTCACCAGAAACTATTAAAACACATATGCACTCTCAATAACACATATGCACACTAATTTTATTGATATTGTATCTGCACCCAAGTATGAAAA